>CM046298.1:30448263-30910763 GCA_025267735.1 Mactra quadrangularis
ATTCTCAGAGCTTGAAAGTCTGTTATGCCTCAGTCCCATAAAATCGTGGCTTGTTGCAGATAGCCGTAAGTCGTGGGAAGCCTTGCACGTTAAGGTGACAGTACCTACATGGCACAAAACAACACACACATATGGAGCCGTAGCTGGAAGATATGCATGTTTAATCCTTACTTGGCCACGATTTTGTTCACGATTTGACTCTGAAACTGATACGTGTATCCTGGGCTCATCTCAGGGACCCTGGTAAAAACGTAACAGTCTGTGCGGGTACGCAAGAGTTTGTACGGGTCTTTGCGGAGCTTGATCGCACCGCGCCCAAACGGTGCCCTAACGGCTATTTTTATGTTTATGGGACTGTAGCTTTAGACAATTTAAAGGTGCTCTCAACTGTAGTTGGTTTATTTGGTTGTACACCAAATGTAACCCAGTAAAATCTATGGTTGGAGCTGGGATAGAAACCTTGATGTTTTGAGTCCTTAGAGAACATTAATACATTATTTTATAATATTTTTGGGATAAAATATAGTGCTGTTCAAATTTCCCCCATGTTCATTACTAATCTGAAAGTAGTCGAACAGTTTATAAACAGACAACTGTAACTTATTTTTTTAATACTTTGAACATTCATATTTTATCGATCATTTATGAATATTTTAACTTTTTTATTCAGGTGTTAAATTGAGACCAATACAGATGGCACATGTTATTTGTCAGGCGATCTCGGAATTTCAAAATTCCAATCCAAACCATATAAAAGAAATAAGATTGGTCATATTTCAACAAGATATGGTGACTGATTTTATTGAGGGATGTAAACAATCCGTTAAAGGTACACTTGATGTTACTTAGTCTCGTTTTGAAAATTTCATGATAACCAATACTAATTTTCGGGACAAAACCCATGTTCTAAACTGAGATTCCAACCCATGACCTCTCGAGTCTTTAGCAGGCACTCAACCAAGCTGCAATTAAAGCTAGTTTGTAGGCAAGGGCTGTACAAGAGTACCTTATGATATATATGATACATACATCCACTTTTAACAGAACTGGTCTTTGAACTCTTGGAGCTTGAATGTCACATACATGTAATAATTTGTTGTTCATAGTAATTCTATGAATGTCTTCATATGATATGATGTAGCTGCTGATCAGTTTCTTCCAAATCTGATTTGGGGGGATAATAGTTTTTCTTAGCTAAATTTTTAATAGTCACACTTATGTGTTTTCATTGAATGTCAGGATTTTTAGATAACCTTTTTATGGCAGTTTTTAGGCCAGCAACAGGTCAGGATCAGCAGCCTCATCATATCTTTTTATCATTTGTTATATAACATTAAAATTGTCTATGTATTTATATATTTATTCATTTCGATGACAATGTTTTATATCTATATCATTTGTTGTATGTGATCTTTGATCAATTTTAGTTTATAATAATTGTATCATTTGCCATTTTAACTTATCCATATTTAAATTTGTTTAACTTGTATTTATTTTGTTTAACTCATAAAAATATGTTATAGTCGGTTGTAAAAGCTTAATTAAGCTTATGTTTATTGTTATATTAACTCGCCAACTTAAAATAAAATTTATCTTATCTTAATATGGAGACACAGTCACACAGTAATCCTATAGTATTTTTATACCCCCGCTTCGAAGAAGAGGGGGGTAAAGTGTTTTACCCTTGTCCGTGCGTGCGTCCGTCCATCCGTTACAAAATTTCCGTCGCTGTTTTCTCAGCAACTATAACATGCAGCAGCCCAATACTTTGCATATTGCTTCATCCCATAGTCCCATGTGGTGTAAAGCGATTTCATGCTCCTTGCTCATCTACTTCCTGTTTGTCGCATATTTTTAGATTTCGTTAAATGAAAGTTACATTATGATAGTCAAATTTACACTGCGGGGGTATCACTAGTGAGCATTAGCTCACAGATTTACTTGTTTATGTTAGTCACCAATCATACCCCAATAAAAATCCTTGATCCAAACTGACAATAAATCTTATTACCTCTCAGTCTTAAGCAGACACTACCATATTGCCATAAAAGCTAGCTGGAAGACAAGGGAGTATAAGTGCCATATTATACATCGCTAAAAAAGATCATAATAAAATTAATAAAGTTATAACTGCAATTGTCAAACTGGCATATAAATCATATAGCTGTTCTTTAAATATGCCAACACACAAAGTCTAAAATTATGCCATTTGAAATTCCATTTATCAAAGAAACACTGCCTTGTATGTGAATTGATTATGTCCAGTTATGTTACATGCATGCAAGTATACATTACATATAATGAAACTCCTAGAATTACACAGTGGGTGTGCTTGATTGGATATTCCGACTGTTAGAGCTGGATAACTCCCATCAAGGAACCGTGTTCTGGCAGCATTCTACCCATTCCATCCAAATAGGTGGTGTGAACAGAATCGGTTACGGTTTATTCTTTACCCAAGATGGCAGCGGCATCACTGCAAACATGCAAGTTTGTGTTTTGAAAGCGAATGTTGTTAAAAACATACTTTTGCTCAATTGTTTAGGATAAAAATTAACTATTTGCTATAAATAAAGCAAGAAGCGAGTATATTTGCTACAGATATTGTCTTTTGATTCAGTTCCAACTTCCAATTTCCCTTGTTGGGCAGATTCTGAGGAAGAGTCAGAATTTGATTCTGGCAAAGTTTCGACAGCCCAATTGAGCAAACCCAGTGTTATTACAAGATTTGGAAGGTTGTCATAGGAAACCAAAAAAGTATAACAAGCAGCTCTAAACAAGTCTAAATGGCATGTTTGAAAATTAAAATACTAATGAGTAAGTCAAAGACAGACTATTTTATTATTTATCATATGTAAATACTTATTGAATTATAGTATGCTTATTTCTTTCATGCTTTACGGTGAAACGTCGCGTTTCTTCGATGAAAATAAACGATGAAAATATAAATTTTATATTTTCATCATTATGAAAATATAACCTTATATTTTTATCATTCATGACGTCATATTAGAAGATAAATGACGTCATCTTGGAGTAGAAATGACGTCACGTTATAATTTGTGTAAAATACATCAAGTAAAACACAAAACTAAGCATGAAAGAAACAGAATATTCATCAACTTTGGTGTAAGATCTTTTTTATTTCAACTCGTGAACTCAGAAAATGACATTTTCACTCGTGGCTATGCCACTCGTGAAATATGTTTTCTGAGCTCACTCGGTAAAATAAAAATCGATCTTACACCAAAGTTGACGAATATCCTCTATATCATCATTGGCTATTTCTTTGTTTTTACTTAAAAGGGCAATCTGGTGGCGGCCATTTTGGAAGACCACTTAGTAACGAGGATACACAACTACAAGAAGATTCAAATGATTCAAACGATTCACAAGAGGTTACAATTTATGCTGAAAATGAAGAGAAGGCAAGCAAAGCTGTGAAAACACTTGAAAAATTTGTCAGAGATGAGTGGATTGTCAAAGATATCGAAGACCCAGGGATTCGTTCCATGAACTTTCTTTATGTATGTTTTTTGTTGTTTTCTGTTTTAAATGTGTAAAAGTGAAAACATTAAATTGCATTTTACAATGTTTAATTGTGTTTTATAATTTGGTAACCATAGGGAGTATTTATTTTGGCTTGTCTCATTAGCATTCTTGGTTGCATTTTGATATTTACTTCTTATAACTTGAATCTTGGTATGCATTTTAATTACAGTCACTTTGCCATCAATGAATAATACTCTAGAGGTGAATTACTATTCATTTTAGCTGGCTGGTAATTGCCACCAAGCCCTCTCTGCCATGTATTAATGTCTAAATAAATAGTAAAACTTTACATGAACAATTGGATTTTACAATGATAACATACCATGTGACAAACAGAATTAAAAAGTAACCGCAACTCTACCTGCCTTTATTATGGATTATTTCCCTTTGTAATTTTTGTGTTAAAGTTTTTAAATCCGGCTTTAATGTGGTTGCCACTTTATATTTCTTGTTCTTTTTTAGATTCAACAAATCAAAGAAAATGCAGCAAAACACAAAGTTGAAATATTAGTGAACAATGAGCTTGGAACAATACATTGTGTTGGTTTATCTAACAAAGTTCACCTTGTGTGTACGGAGGCGTTTGGTCAATTGAGGGTTTCCGAGAAATCTGTTAATCTGAAGAATCAAGCACTGCTTTTGTCAAATATTGTTCGCTGGATGTATTTGAAAGATAACAAGACACACCCTTTTCCAGACAGAGTTAATCTGGAAATTGAAACTGCGTACAGAAATAAACAAAAGACAATTAAAATAAAAGTTTGGCGCAATAGCGAATTTGAGATAGATTTTAATAATATGGTAGAAACTGATGTCAAGGATTCAAAAATTTCGTATCCTGTGATTAGGAGAGATCTTTTACAAGGTATTTTATTTCTTTTGACATCATAAGACCAGCCTTGTACTGGCTAGCTACCTCAGTCAGTAGTGAATGTGTGTTCTGATCAAGGGGTTGTGAGTTTGTTTTTTTAAGGATACTTTAGTGAAGCTTGGTCATGAAATCATTCTACCACCATATTCCATCCTACCATTGATTCTAAATCATATAGGACAGTTGTCAGTCACTGACAGGAGGATTCACCTCAATTGTAACTGGTTAATAGCTAAATCCTTAGATTTAGCCTTACGGGGAATGGTGACTACATTCACTGACTGTTGTGATATATATGAGCTTTATACAATGTATACAGACATACAAGCTACTTGAATATTTGAGAATTTCACGAATTGTATATTTTGAACTTACACCATTGTACTTTTTCAGATGTTAGCGCCGAGCTACCCAAGAATTGGGCACCTATGAAGTCTTCTGAAGATCTAAAACTAGTCAAGTTGGATCCTAGTCAAAGTGAATACAATGATGTACTACAACACTTTGAAAGAAGTTTAGGAAGAAAACCAAATATTGTTTCAGTAAGTATGTACAAAAACCCGAGTACTGATATTTGGAGCATTAAAACTATGGCCTTAAAAGTAGGGCCTTCATCGGGAATTGATGCAGTGCTCCTAGTGGGATTCAAACCTTGGACCTCTTGATCCCTAAGCGCATGTCATACCACTGGACTTCTGCTCAGCAACAATAGCACGGCTTTAAAAGCCTGTGAATATATCTGTAGCTATATATCTGACATGCAGGAACTCTAAACTTTGCAAATAGGAAAATCTGTAGAAAATGTGAACTATAGACACTGCAAAATTTAAGCGATATACAGTAAGCTTTTTACGACTTCAATGGTAAAATTTAAGAGTTGCGATAATGAAGGTGATCTATGTTACGGAACTTGTTGTTCATTTCCATCCTACATGTTGCCTGGTACCAAACTACCGGTAGGTATTCAGTTGGTTACCCTACGTGCAATAAGACTAAGATGGTATGGTCATGTGATGCGCTCTATGGGGTGCATCAACTCAATTACAAACTTTAGCATCCCATTCTCTGGTGAATGTGGATGGCCAAGAAAGTCCTGGTTAGAATGCGTGAAAGCAGATTTGAAGACATACAACTTGAATAACAGTGATCTACTAGACATAGTTACATGGAGGTCAGATGTAAGAAGATCTAGCTGCCTGCTGCCTACCCCAGTCCCTGGGACGCTGGCAGCAGTTGACAAACTATCCGGATTTGATTGATTGATTGATTGATTGATTGATTGATTGATTGATTGATTGATTGATTGATTGATTGATTGATTGATTGATTGATTGATTGATTGATTGATTGATTGATAGATTGATTTGATAGATTGATTTGATAGATTGATTTGATGGATGTTGTTTTTTCTTTGTAGATTGAAAGAATACAGAACCGTACATTGTATACACAGTATGCTGCAAAACATAAGTTATTGGACCAAACATATCAGAAACATAAAAATGAGCAGATTTTATGGCATGGTACAGCAGAATATGCTGTAGCAAGTATCAATGCTCAAGGGTTTAATAGAAGTTACTGTGGAAAAAATGGTAAGTTTCAAACCTTTATAAGAAAATGCTTTTATAGTGCACCTTTTATGTATGTATCTTCATTACTTAGCAATGATATTAAATATAAACTAGGGCATGCTGTCCAATATCAGGTTTAAAACATAAGAGAGCAAATGTTTATAAATTGGATTTTTCTACGAAAAAATTTGGCTATTAGTTGGTGAAACCTGGGTGGTCAGCATCCAGTGTTGTTAACAATTGCTTTAAAGTTTTTTTTCTTTACCTTATATTTCTGCCATTTATTGTCAGATCTTTATGAAACATCATACAATGATAACATACCATGTGATGAATAGAATAAGAAAGTAACCACAACTCTACTTGGCTTTATTATAGATTTTTTTCCCTTTGTAATTTTTGTGTTAAAAGTTTTTAATATGTTGGATATCTCTATGTCATTTATGGTCAGATCTTGATAAAAACCAGGTTTTAATGTGGTTTCCACATTACATTTCTTGTTTTTATGTGTTTTGTGTCGATCAGCCCAAATGAAATTATCCTCAGTTATTTCAGCCTCTACTAATCCTGCATTTGGTAAAATCCTGGTATTATTGCAGGATGGTTCAATGTTACATTTTAACAATGAACAATATTAATATGACTTTAATGGCAAAGAGCAGTGACGCTTTCCACAAAAGTTCTTACAATTTTAAAAATCATTGTAAGTCAAAAGCAAGAAACATTCATAGTATGGTAATTTTTTGGCCAATTAATTCCAAATATTATTGAACTATGTTAAATATTTTAAACATTTTGAATATCATAAAATAGTTACGTTTATTATCCTTCTGACTTTGAACTACAAAATTTATGAAATTGACTTACAATAACTTTTTTATACCCCCGCAAACGAAGTTTTCGGGGGTATACTGGAATCACCCTGGTGGTTGGTTGGTTGGTTGGTTTGTTGGTTGGTTGGTTGGTTGGATATGTCGTCTGTCCCAAAAAATTAATACATTTGTAGTATGTTTATTTCTTAATGTATTTTAATAGAAGCTGTTATATACCATGACTTAATGGTGTATACAAAACTCATGTAGCTATGGAAACATACCTCACTTGTTTAAGATATTTAATGGTGTTATATATTTTAAATCTAATTTGATAACTGTATAGTATGCTTTTTTCTTAATAGATTTTTTTCTTGTCTTATTTTATTTTATAGAATTTGCACAGGCGTTCACAGTTGATTTTATAAGCATGTTATATCAATTCCAATTCAAAATGGCCGACTTGCGGCCATCTTGATTTTTTTAATTTAATTTAATAACTGCATGCTTATTTCTGAACAGATTTTTTATTTTTTTATTTTATAGAATTTTGCACAGGCGTTTACATTTGATATGTACATACACTTTATATCAATTCCAAATTCAAAATGGCCGACTTGCGGCCATCTTGAATTCTTTTTAATTTCGTTTAATTACTGTATGCTTATATCTCAACTGATTTAGATAGAATTTTGCACAGGCGTTCACAGTTGATGTATACATACACTTTAACTCAATTCCAATTCAAAATGGCTGACTGGCTGTCGTCCTTTTTCTAAATTAATACAGTCTTATTTTGACTTATTATCATACATATTTTGAAAAGAAATTGCATACAAGGTCTCACTAATACAGTTGATCAGGATGACCATTCTTCATCAATTTATATTCAATATGGCTGACTGGCAGCCATCTTGAATTTTTATTTAAATTACTGTATAGTACATGTATGTGTTTTTTTACTTAATTTTATCCAAATTTCGCTCCAAAGTCTTTATTGATGTAGTTGACTTGTACATGGATTTACTTAGGATACAAATTCATTATGGCAGACTGGCAGCCATTTTGACTTTGTTTAAATAACTGTATAGTAAGCTTATTTCATCACCAATTTCTTCTTGCTGAAGTCTGATTGATTTATTGATTGATTTATTGGATTTTACGGCTTATTAATGCAAAAAGGTCATATTACGCCAAAAACAATTGATGATACTATTACTTCAATAGATAATGAAGATTGTACGTCCTATATTTATGATAAACATTTATTTCTGTCAAGTATTGTTTGGTTTTACGGTGCACCAACACAAAAAGGTCATATCGTGTCGAAACCAATCAATGATACTATTTATTAAATCAATATTAATGATGTAAAGCTCTGTATCTTATTATATACATTTATTTCCTTCAAAAAGTTAAGTATCGCATATGATGGTACAGACTCAAAAAGTTCTTCAAGTGAGTTAACTTAAAAATGTTTGTCACGGATGTATTTAAGATCCTTGCAGTCAAGGAGAACGTATTTGACATTGAAATGCTCGTCACATGGTATACATTTAGGTGCTTTCTTTCTTTTGAGAAGGTATGAATGTGTTAATATAGTATGACCAATTCTACATCTCATAGTAACTATTTATCTCATTGATTAGCAAAAATTATTGACGAAGATGAATCAAGGGTTTATGGCTTTATGTCATGTAACTTATTAAATATAGCATTATTCCACATTGTTTGCCATTTTGACTTGCTGAAGTCTATTATGTACTGCTATTTTTATCAAATTCTTATTGTTGAACTTTTTTTTTTTGATGTATTGATATTTTATCAAATTCATAATGGCTGATTGGCGTTATAGCTACATGAGATTTTAGATATTATTTTAACTTTACTTCTGTGAAAATAATGATCGGTAATTTAAGCTTTCTTATGGGGTGTTTGTGAAATTCTTGATACAAGATATTGTAAATACTAATTGTTTGATTTAAATTGTGCATTTTTGCAATTGCCTTATTTTTTACTTATTTATCAAAAATTACAAACACATTCTACATTTTGCTCTTCTGGTTACAACATACACATGATGAGTTTAAATGTGATCACTCTTTGTCTGTTGTCCCACTTTACATTCATAATGACCAAATGGTGTTCATTTTTATGTAAAAAATCATTTGACATATGACAACTCTGTTCATTTTGCTTTTTCATAAATCTATAGTGAATTACACTGTAATTTGCTGTTTATTTCCAATTTGATTTTTGCATCCTATTCTTTTCTTGGTTTTTATGCTTCTTACAACATTTACCCTTTTGGACTTCCACAATGTTGACTTGCTTTTATCTTGAAATGTTGCTGTTGCGGGGGTATTTTCGCCACTGGTGGCAGTTCTAGTTTCTTATGAATTTTTGTGAAAAGATGCTCAGGTTTATACATGTTTAATATTATTGGAAGTTAAAGTTCAATATTAACAAAAAACTGTTTTGTTCATTTCAGCTGTTGCTATTGGTAATGGAGTGTACTTTGCTGTGAATGCTAATTATTCTGATCAAGGTACATACACACCTACTGGAAAGGATGGAAACAAAAGAATGTACCGCTGCAGAGTTCTTACAGGAAAATATTGTAACGGGGCTCATGGAATGAGAGTGCCACCACCTATAGACCAATCAAAACCTCATGTTTTGTATGACTGTGTGACAAACAACTGCCATAATCCCATTATGTTTGTTATATTTAATGATACACAGGCTTATCCTGAGCACATCATAACCTACAAATGAATGAGAGCTCTCATGTGACTTCTATGACAATAATATGGTTCTATTCTCATGTGTTTTCCATGACAACTATATGGCTCTATTCTCATGTGATATTTCATCAGTATGTTCTATTCTCATGTTATTTCTACAACTATATGGTTCTATTCTCATGTGATATCTATGGCAACAATATGGTTCTATTCTCATGTTATTTCTACAACTATATGGTTCTATTCTCATGTTATTTCTACAACTATATGGTTCTATTCTCATGTGATATCTATGGCAACAATATGGTTCTATTCTCATGTGATATATATGGCAACAATATGGTTCTATTACGGTATTTCTACATAAACAATATGAATATACTCTCATGTGATTGTAAAGGGTGATTATGTGACTATGTGCATTTCTCATGTGGTCAATTAGAAACTAATACATAGAAACTATTTTCTGAGGTTTATCATTTGTGTTAATAATGTAATGAATTTCTCGTGTAATCACAATCATTTTATACTTTATGTAATTGCATTTATGATTTGCTAAGAGAATCAAATGCTTGTAATATACTTAACAACTTTTCTGATTATTTGTTTGTTTTTGTTGGGTTTAACGCCGTAGCAGCACATTGTATAGGTCCTATATCGGTGGTCAGTCAACCTACTCACTCCTCCTGGAAAGGCTAAATCTATGGATTTAGCTGTTAACCAACTACTAAGCGCATTCTTTCGTCAGTGACTGACAACTGCCCTACATAATTAAAAATCATTGGTAGGAGGGAGAATGGCCGTAGAAATAATTTCATGAGCAAACTCCACGAAAGTGTCCGCTGCCCAGGAATCGAACCTACGACCCCTTGCTCAGTAGACTTGCCTGCTACCAACTGAGCTAGCTGAGCTGCTTCTAAATCAACTTTTCTAACTCCACAATTATTTCTCAGGTATATTTCTATGATGCATTGATGTATAAGGAAACAGTTTTGTACATTTACTACCTGACTATCTTATTTTATTAGTTGACAGCCATTGTAAATCTATTTGAATGTACTTCATGCATTTGTAATAGACTTTATGTCATGCCGTGATAACTGCAACTTTGAATTTATTATAGTGTGTGTGTCCAACTTGAGGCAACAGCATACCCTCTATTTTATACTGTCTTCCTCGCCATAACTTTAGTTTTAGGTTTTACAATGAAGTGTTTTTCTGAAAGTATCTATACTTTCAGACTAGATATTATAGCTGTGTATGTATTCTAATGCCATGCAAAAACATGAAATGCATGTGGCTCATGGACCTAGCAAACTATGTAATTTAAAATCAATTCACACACAATTTTTGTGTAACTTATAATGCTTGGAAAATTTTCTATGTTTAACTAAATTACGACTAAATGTAAAGAAAAAGTGAGTATCTAAAGATGAGGAGTTAGAAAAGTTTTTGAGTGTATAATGGTCTATAATTGTGTTAGTTGAGTTAATCATATTATTTCACCTCTATGAAGTCCAGTTCAGCATACTATTATTCTTATATGGAATAAGCCTCCCTGCTAGCTTATTTGATAGCACTCAAGTATACTGATCATGGGATTGGGGTTTCAATTCTGGGGCAGGGCGTTCTTTAGTAGAGTTCGGTCATGAAATTATTTCTATGGCCATTCTTTCTACCACTGATTCTAAGTCATGTTGGCCAGTTGTCAGTCACTAAGGGAAGTAAGTGCCTAGTAACTAGTTGACAATTAAATCCAGAGATTTAGCCTTTCCAGAAAAGGTGATTAGGATGACTGACCTCCATGATATGACCTATACAATGTGTATCTTTGGCTTTAATCCCCCCCCCCCCCCAAAGAAATATTTGGAGTAATGTGATATCTTTACTGTGATAAATGTGGATTTAACTGTTGAAATTTTTTGTATTTGTTCCTTTTATGCTTTTATATAAAAAAAAAATGAGTGTTTATTTATAATGTACATTTTTAGCTCACCTGAGCGAAAGCTCTGGGTGAGCTATTGTGATCACTTGATGTCGGACATCAGGTGTCTGTTGTCTGTCGTCTGTTCACATTTACCTTGTGTATCCGATAGAGACTGTATTATTCATTGGATTTTTATGAAACTTTGTCAGAATGTTTGTCTGGATGAAATCTAGGTTGGGATTGTTTACGGGTCATCTGGGGTCAAAAACTAGGTCATGGGGTCAAATCTTAAATAAACCATGTGTATGTGATAGAGGCTGTATTTTTCATCAGATTTACCTATTTTGTCAGAATGATTGCTTTGATGAAATCTAGTTTGGGATTGAATATTAGTCATCTGGGTTCAAAAACTAGGTCACAGGGTCAAATCTTATAAAAAAACTTTTGTATGCAATAGGCCCTGTATTTTCCATTCAATTTTCCTAATATTTCGTCAGAATGTTTGTCTTGATCAAATCTTTCTTTGGATTGTATATTGGTCATCTGGGGTAAAAAAATAGGTAACAGGGTCAAATCTTTGAAAAACCTTGTGTCTCTCAATAGAGACTGTATTTTCATCCAATTTTCCTAATGTTTAGTCAGAATGTTTTGTCTTTATAAAAACTAGGTCGGCATTGTATATTAGAAATATGGTGTCATAAACTAGGTCACAGGGTCTAATCTTAGATAGATCATGTGTATGCGATAGAGGCTGTATTTTTCATCTGATTTTATTAATATTTGGTAAGAATGTTTGTCTTGATCAAATCTAGCTTTGGATTGTATTTGTATTTTTGTCTGCAAATTAAATCTTTCACCATGGTTCTTGTCTCTGACTAACTAATGCACTTCCTGTTTTCTGATGTTTCTGTGCACTGTTCTCAGGTGAGCGATGTTGGGCAATCTTGGCCCTTTTGTTTCTTGTGTGATAAAACTTCCTTACACTGAGTTTCTATGTGTTTAGGTGTGAATGATTACATCAGGCTGCACATGTACAACACTATAGGGCTAATTACTACTTCAATTAATGTAGTCCCCATTGCGCATTAACAAACAGAAGCTATATGCAGTTTGTGCAATTGAAGTATACATGTATGTAGTCCAGCTATGTAAGGAAAAGTTAACTTGTATCTTTTCTATTTGTATTGTATTATGCAGTGTCAACATACTTCATAAAAAACCATGTTGGACAGTGCTGTTAGTAACACTTATGATATGAAAAGTAAATAGATTTTTTGGATGTATAGCATACATTTTGTTCTTGTTTGAAAAGACATTGTAAACACAAAAACACATGGTTAACAAAACACATTGTTAATACAAAAACACATTGTTAATGCAAAAACACATTGTAAATGCAAACACACATTGTTAATACAAAAACACATTGTTCATACAAAAACACTTTGTTATTAATGCAAAAACACATTGTTAATACTAAAACACATCATTAATACAAAAACACATTGTTCATACAAAAACACTTTGTTGATACAAAATGTAATGCAAAAACACATTGTTAATACAAATAATAATAATAATAATATTTATTTGGCATAGTGTACACAGAGTAAAAACATACAAACACAAATATCACAGACATCATGATGTTGTAACTATGTAATGCACACCAACACCAGGGATAACACAAAAAAGGGCAAGCCCTTATTTCCATTGTGGTCCCTATGTGTTGGTGGCGTGACAAAGAGAGGCATTATTAAAATGGTAAAGACTATTGCATAGAATTAAAACATAATAAGATTTATCAAAGACATAGCAGATAATTGAAACATTGATATAAGATGTGTATTAAATAATAAGCACCAGATAGATGTAATACTATATCACAAAATTAATCACAGAAGAAATATCCAAGATCACAGTTTAGTTTATAATCATAAAATTAATCACATTAAATATTTGAATATCACATTTATGTAGACAGTTACAAATTTATTCTCATATAATATTGAGGTATCACAGTTATGTTAATAATCACAAAATTAATCACAGAAATATCTTAGTATCACAGTCAAGTTGGTAATCATGTGATTTAAATTGTACATAATTCATCTATCACAGATTGTCTAGGTATCATGCTTAATGTTAAAATACATCTAAGGTGGTCAAGCACAAACATGAATATCATATAAGAAGTATTTTGGTCAGTTATAACTTAAAAATTATGTGGACCATGCCAAAATAATAGAGAAAATAAAAAAACATACAAATATTTAAGACAAATTTTCTAAAAAATACTGTTTCACAGTTTGTTTAAATTTGAACAGTTTTTTTATTTGTGTGATATTAGATGGTAAAGAGTTCCATAATGAGCAGCTTAAGTAGCAAAAAGATTTAAGTCCAAAACTTTTGACTTTTGGTAAGGAAAAAGCACCTTTTTTACTTAGTCTTGTATTATAGTTGTGAATTGTGTCTTGAGAAGTAAAGTTATAAGACATGTAAGTAGGAGACATACCAAGTTTAATTTTAAAAACATGACTCAGAATAATTTGATTAACTCTCTGTTTAACTGGTAACCAATTAAGAAGTCTGAAATGTTCGGCTCCTACATGAGCTCTAACATCCATATTAAATACAAATCTTATCAATTTATTTTGGGTTGTTTGAAACTTATTTTTTAAAGATTGAGTCAATCCATGGTACCATATAGAACACGAATAATCAAAATGGCATTGTATTAAAGACATAATTAGTAATTTTTTAGTATGCTGAGTAAGATAATCTTTTTTTCTATATAAGAACTTTAATCTAGCATTCGCTTTTTGAAGAATATTACGAGCCATGATCTCAAATGATAAGGTTTGATCAAGTATAGCCCCTAGGTATTTAACAGAGGATGTTGGTTGAATATATATTCCATAATACAAAAACACATCATTAATACAAAACACATTGTTAATAAAAAACACATTGTTAACAAAAACACATTGTTGATAATGCAAAAACACATTGTTAATACAAAAAAACACATCTTTGATAATGCAAAAACACATTGTTAATACAAAAACAATACAAAAACACTTAGTTAATACAACTGCACTTGGTAGCTTGATGATTTGCAGTCAGTTAAATCCAAGTATGCAATCTAACAAAATGGGTTTAAGTGTTTCTTCACCAATGTGGAACAATATGTTGTTCTGCTTTGTAAGTACATAAATTAAGTGTAACAAGTTTTGTTCTCTTTTATATATTTTTGTGTGTGCATGGTGTGTGTGCTTATTACAGCTTGCAGTTTCAATTATATACCTTTAATCACATTGATATCTTCATATAAAATTTTTAAATATTTGGTTAAATGAATAACCAGTGTTAATGAATTTTCTATCAGTTTTAATGATGCATAATACATGTAATTTAATTTTCTTTTGAACAGATTTATTTTTTGTATAGTATTTTATATAATATGTTTCTATGAATTTGTTTTTATATGTTTATTATCACTTTGATTATTTTAAACTTGTGTTTTAACCTTTAATGTTATGTTCAACTGTTCATGATATTCTACAGAATGTGCTATACACATAAAACTATTGGTTAAGACTAGGGGTGTAACAGTTAACCGATATACTGGTTAATATTGCAATATGACTTCTGACGGTTTTTAACTGGTTCGTTTTTCTCTGAACCTGTTTTTCTAGTGATGTTCCATACTGATTGTTTTTATCAGAGTCTGAAATATAAAATGTTTGAATAAATGTTAAAATGTGTTAGGAAACTTGTAATATTTTTCGTAAAGTGAGAGAATAATTATCTTTGAAAGTTCATTCAAAACCTCTTTTCTAACTTATTCAAACATTTGCGTAATAGGTATAGATCATTTGAAAATACAAATACGTTGTATCTATGTACAATTTTGATTAAATTAAAACGATGTGCGTGCATTAGTTTATGCTATGCATGTATTCGCAAAGAACAATATGAATTGCAATATATTGCAATACAGGTTTCGTGTATTGCAATATATTGCAATACGGTTTTTACCGTATTGTTACACCCATAGTTAAGACTATGTATAACAGTCATATAATTTAACTATTGAGCTGTTTGTCAGGATTTCATTGACTTATATTTGCAACTATCTGGAATTGTTTTGTTATTCCATAGTAGTTATGACTATGATACACAGTATTATTTAAGCAAGTCAGGCCATATCATATACCTGTCTGAAAACAATATTTTGACGCTGTATATTCCGGTGAAGTTTGTTATTTATTTTACCCATGATTCTTCTTTTTAAGAAATAACTGTATTTAAATATCTACGTGCATTTTGGGTGTAACGGCTAACAGATATACCTGTTAATATTGCAATATGAATTCAGACAGTTCTTGGCCTGTTCGTTTTTTCATGAACCGGTTTTTGTAGTTATGTGCCTTACTGATTGATTTTTTATCATTTCATTGAACCTATGTATAATACTCTTCAAAAGTCTGTTTTAAAATATGTTTTTCTAACATATAATCCATTTTACACAAGTCATACAAATATTTTAGTAAGAGTTCACTTCAAAATACATATATGCATGTAACAAATGCACTTTTTTTAATTTGTGCTTTGCGTGTTTACTTAAAAACCAATACATATTGTAATATATTACAATACAGTTTTTACTGTCTTGTTACACCCCTAACATGCATGTATTTAAATATGTACAGAGCTATATTGCATTATGTACACCTTTTCATTTAATATTTTTTATGAACTTGCTTTTATATGTTTAATATTATATGCTATATATATACTTCAAGAAAATGCTTGTTCACAATTTAGGTGTATAATTTATTCTTTTTTTGTTTAAACAACTTGAGATATACAGACAAATGACCGTGCGAAAAGTTTAGAACCAAGTTTAGTCTTTAAAACAGTATTAAGAATGTAAGAAATTACTCACAAATAACATTTGTCACTTATAACATTCAACTGAACAAATAAAAAACATGTGGCATACACATTGTTGAAAACGAAAGTAGGATACTGAGGGAATCACCAAGCTATTTATAGATTTGTTATATGTTGTACTTGCTGAAATTAAACATTTTCATTGGTCGCTTCTTGTCTCTTCAACATTCTTGGGAGGTTAGGATATCTTTTTAATAGAATTATACTAATGTTGCACAATAACAAGCTGTAGTATCTTCTCATCAGCCTATGCATATTTTAACACTAATCTATTTTCTAGCTAACCTGACCCACGTGGGTCTAGTTAGCAAACACCCCAAATATTACGAGGAAATAAAGAAATATTTTGCCAAGTAATATGACAGCATGTCGGTTGCATTCACAGTTATAAAAATGTAATTCAAATCAAGAAATATGAAGTTGAACTTTTGCATGTATATCCCTTTAATAAGATGATATGAAATAAAGGATATCTGTCAAATTTGGTGTAAGATCCATTTTTATTTCAATGAGTGAACAAAGATGATATATTTTTAAGATTGGCATAATTATAATAGCTCACAAGTTATGATAAAAAGATTTTACTACAAAATAGTCAAATATTCTGTCTCTTTTATGCTTTTTCTGTGTTAGAGATTATCAGATGCTTTACACAAAGAGCAAAGCCGTTGCTATTAGTGCATGTATAAACCTGTGGCATAGAATTATGTATTATAGATTAAAAACTACCATTTTCAAAGTAACATAATGCTCATGTATATGTAGTGTTTTTGATGTAGAACTGTGCTGGCCACCTCTGTTTTAATCTATGTTAATAAACAGTAGACTGTATATTGTTTTGTGTTAGAGCTCTTTTAGGATTACTTGAGACACATTTGAACAATATTCTGTGCAAGCCATGTCCCGTGATATCCTAAACAAGCTATATAACATTTTTGTGTTATGTTTGTCTTGATGTAATGATAATTATTTGACCCTTTCACTTATCACAGCTTTAAACTGGATGTAGATTTATACACCAATGGAAACAAGAGTTCACTCTTTTTTATACCCCTGCTTCGAAGAAGAGGGGGGTATACTGTTTTACCCTTGTCCGTGCGTGCGTTCGTGCGTGCGTGCGTCCATTACAAAATTTCCGTCGCAGTTTTCTCAGCAACTATAACATGCAGCAGCCTAATACTTTGCATATTGCTTCATCCCATAGTCCCATGTGGTGTAAAGCGATTTCATGCTCCTTGCTCATCTACTTCCTGTTTGTCGCATATTTTTAGATTTTTGCGGGGGTATCACTAGTGAGCATTAGCTCACTGATTTACTTGTTGTGCTAACCCTAGTGCTGGTATTTTATGACATGGTTTTAATATAAATATGTATGTATATGTAACTTATAATATTTATTTATTTATTACTATAGTATCATATTTATATTGTTGAATTAAATATGCCATGTTGTATTTTGCCAATACCTAAATAAATCTGTCGATCTATCTACACCATTGTGCTATCTCTGAAGTCCCATGAGTAAAAGACTCAACACCAAAATCTGAATAATTGAATGCAGTAAAGTTCCACTGTTAAAAAACATCACAATGGATGGTCTTAATAGCAGAATGATCCTAACAAAATGATTCTTTAGTAATTAAGTAGTTGGGCGTTAAATGTCATCAAAAACAAGTTCTGTGGCGAAGTTGATTGCAAGCCAGGATTTCAAATCTAGTTTCACAATGGGAGGGGGGGGGGGGAACCTGTTCTTATCTCACCCAGGGCTGATTTTTGCCTCACTAAGGTGGTCTTTATAGTGGAAATTTACTGTATGATCTGTGTATATTTTACAGAGAAGTTTGAAATATCAATTATTATTAGCAATATTTAGATTCCCAATTTTGCGATATTATTCTAGATTCTTTTGCTCAAATTTTCTGTCTTGTCTTACTGTTATTTAAAATAAAGTCAAAATACAAGAACATGTTCTCTTTTACTTTGACAGGTTTTGTATGTTCATTGTTAATATGGACATGGCATCATGTATAAACAATGAAAGAATTAGTCTGGCAATGCATTGACATTGTCTTTGTTGTAGTCAATGCATTTATATCAGCGATGCCACGGTTTACACTTCTCATGGTCCAGTTTGAACTATGCTATTGATGGTTCATTTCCCAGAGCACTAAAATAGTCAATTTACCACTTCACTTGTCTTTTACCAAAACACATTCTCATACCCAGAGTCTAGTAAGATTCTCGATAAACTTGATGACCTCAGGGTATGAGAATGCCAAAACACAGCGATCTAATATATTTACAGTCAATTTAAACAGTGATTATATCTCGGTATACATTGTAATTTTAACATTGGTGGAGATGAGAACCACCATTGCCAATGTCTGAACCAAGAACTGCACATTGACTAATAAACTGCAATATACCTTTACAGAAGACGCCGTGACAGCCTTACAATGTATTAATAAATGTATTATTAATACTTTTTTAACTTATATAAGATGAAAATATCCATTTTTTTGTAAAACAATAGGCTTGACTTTTTGCTGTTCGTTTCGACCTGACAAAACTATTATTTAAGAAAAGAATGAACAATTTTTTATATGAACAGTTTGAGCCATAGGGAATTGTCATGTTACCTCCCTTTGATTTTCAAACATACCGTATATATAAACGGTATGTTTGAAAATCATATAAGAATGAAAGGGAGTAACTCTTAGGGGGAATTCACGTTTGAAAAAGCAGTTGTTTCCCTTGATGACATTGACTTTTTTATCCAGATTTAAATGTTCAAATAATTGGATTCAGTACCTGGAGGAATTTAATTCTATAACCTCCTTATCTAGAAGTGGGTCTTATACTCTTATACAATCATACCAATTGACCACAGCTCTTAATGTTCAGTGCATAATCTGTATTTTTTTAGTCCTAATCCCAATTTGAAATTCTCTCAACAACACTATGTACGCATATAATGAACATTTCCAAACAACAGACCTAAGGGGTACTTTAAGTTATATACATGTATATCAACTATATATTTAATTTTACAATAGGTGACTTCAAATTGACAAGAAATATAATACCCAATAAAAATTATATACATTTGTTGGGCATATAGCATTTACTATTAAAACCGGCTTTTGCACACTACATTGTATTTTAGTTGGGTACCCTACACCCCCCTACATCATTTTAAACATGCTAGAAATGCGAGGTCTTATGTATGCCCCACATGAAATATGGACCCCACAAGTATGGTTTTAAATAGGCCGATACCCTGTATATAGCTATATATATATAGTATTGAGAATCCTACTAGACTCTGGGTACGAGAATAATATATATAGTGACGTTCGCATTATTTTATGATCATAAGATATGGACTCTGGTGCCAGTGAAGTAGTCTAATGACAAAAGTTTTTCTATAAATGGAGTAAGTGTTGGAAATCTATTGAATTGAGAACACATGGAGACAAAACTCTTGATAACATAGTTTATTATACAGAACAAATATTCTTTAAATGAACATAATAGTAATAAATAACAATGATGATAACAATATTTATTAGAGTAATGATGATGATGATGGTGATGGTTTTGACCTTGATAACAATAGTGATGAAAAAGATTGTGTAGCTGATAATAACATGAAATATTGCCATGGTGATGACGACTTGGTTGTTGTTGTTAATGATGATGATTTTAATTATGATGATTTTGATGATGATGATTCTAGTAGTGGTGGTGTTAATGATAATTAATTGGATGATGAAAATAAAAGTAGGGATAATATTGATGATTTTGATTGTGAATATGATTTTGAAGGTCAAAATGATGATGTTGTGATGATGATGATGATGATGGTGGTGGTGGTGGTGGTGATACTATAAATAATGGGATAATAGTTGACGAGGTAGCATCAATAATTATAGCAGAAAAAAATCATTATAAAATACATCAACAATGACTAAGTAATGTAAGTTAACACTGTTTTGTAACAGAAACCTTCATGTATAAATATTGGCAAGAAAGAAGGAAAAATAATAAAAAAGACAAGCAAGGTCGGCCAGACAAAACAATAAACGTAAGGTCGTATGACACTGAGCCTGCTAAAATCATACAGAAACTTGTCTACATAAATTAATTGTTTTCAAACCATACCACATGTTTGTAGAAATCATATTTAGAATGGGGAAATGGGCTGAATATTTGGAATATACATTGAGAAAAAGAAAACAAATAATTTTCTTAAAATCTAGCTTTGTCTTAATCAAATTACTTCCAAAAATATTTTGAAGGTAGTCCCTCCTGGTGTCATTTGGGCCTGGTATACATGCAAATTGCCTCTCCCTTAGAGCTAGTAACTTGAGAATCATCGAAAACAAAATTTAGTTACATGATAAAATTGTCCACTTTAAAATCTGAAATTCATGTTGTTTTTTTACCAAAAACTGAAAAGATCGTTATCAGTTGTTTACACACTTTAGGATTAATCTAGGACAGTTTACATTTTTGGTCCAATTATCTGAATAGTAAACTATGTTGATAATGCAGTTTGAATATACAAAGAATCAATTTTAGAAGGAATTTAAGATGTATTCTCAATATAATTTAATATCACGATCTTGGTCACATGGTTATCGTATCAGGATTTATATTTTGTAAGAAAACGAACGGTTTAAATGCACTTTTAACACGTTTTTAAAACGTTTATGAAGACATGTTTCATGAATGGCAATGCATACTTATCTCAGTATGAACGTTGATCAAACTACGTCAATCTTATCAATTATTTACTTGCTTTATTATATAATGCATACATGTAGTTCCAATTTGTTCTAATTGTTTGCTGGACTAAACTGAACATAAACACACCGCGCCAAAATTTAGCTATGACATTAGTTCTGGCTTACAAAACTCTATAAACCTCTTTTTAACATTTTGATTTTCATCAGATGCTTCCATTAACAGTATACACACGGGTTCGCTGAAGACCTTAAGCTACTATGACATATTTATATCCATTTTTCAACAATTATAGCACGATACATGTCCAAAATGGAATTTATATTCAAACTTCCACGTACATTGTATGTGTATACATGTACAGCTTTTAAATTGGATCTCTCGTGCAGGTAGATAGGTGTTTCCGGCGCAGCTTTCTAAGCTACATTTTAACCTACATTTTTAATCAATACTATTTGCTCTATCATACATGTTTGTCCAATGAAAGTCTCTTCTGGTACATATGAATATATAAATGATATGGTACAATTGGTTGTTCATGATAAAGAGGTGCATAGCACGGACAGTTGTTGCTGACTGTTTACACTGTGTATTATAGGTGACTCTGTCACTTTGCTAATTGATTATATATTGGTATCTGTATACTCCTTACCTGGTGGTATGTCTTTTCTGCGAATATGATTCATAACGCTTTCTACGAATTGATTGTTTTATCTACTTTTCTTTGTCATGATGTCCGGGGTGTATTGCGTAGAATATCGCCGACGGGATTCGAATGCAATTATTGCCTAATTGCGTCATTTTAGCGTTTCGTTTGTGAGCTGCTTCGTTGAGTTTCGTAGAAGAAACTGTTTGGTTCTTTTGCAATCTTGGTACATCAGAGGTTATTAATGTTTCTTTATTCTTTTCATCAGAAACTTTGAAAACCTCTGTGTTACAAGAATTGTCTTCTACCATCGCGCCGGTAACAGATGAACGCAGGTACTTTTAAACTAACAACAAAGTAATAGATTCCAGCATACTTCCCTGAGCACAGTTTCTAAGAATAGTAGATTTTAAACAATTACAAATTTTCTGATATGTATAATTCCGGCGGAAGCCTTACTCCACTTTTCGTGTTCATTTTTATTCTTCTCCGTCTGACAATATATACACTTAGGACGATTAAAACAAGTGTAACTGTTAACCCAACACTTAGTCCCACAATCAATGAAGTGTTTGATTCAGATTGTCTCCCAGTCGCTCTATCTGAGTCACTTATCGATACACTTGATGAGATCATCTCCATTGAAGAAGAAAACATAAGTGTTGAAATCTCTAGACTATTTGATGATTGCACTGTAGATAAAGTCCTGGTTGGTCTAATGTAAGATTGTTCTGATGTTTTTGTTGAGGGAATGGAAATAATTCCCGAAGTTGATGACAGAACGTTCGATGAAATAGATGAGGTTGGTATGAGTATTGTTGAAAATGTCTCTGATGATGGCGATGATGGTGGGGATGATGATGATGATAATGAAGGTGATGGCGGTGATGATGATAATGATGATGGAGGTGGTGATAATAGTGAAGATGATGATAATGAAGGTGATGGTGATGATGATAATGAAGGTGATGATGATGATAATGATGATGATGATGGTGATGACAGTGAAGGGGATGATGATGGTAATGAAGGTGATGGTAGTAATGATGATGAGGTAGAAGGAACAATTGATGTAGATATATAAGACTGTGAGTTTGAAGATAATAATGATGTTGATAATGATGATGACGATAATGCCAAAGATGATAATAATGATGACGATAATTGCACCGTTGATGATAGAATTGTTGGAGTAAGAGATAAAACTGACGAAGGAGAAAGTAGAGATTGTAATGGTAATGATTGGGTCGTAGATGATAATATTGATGATGAAGACGATAATGATAGCTTTGATGTGTGTAATGACGTTGATGGAATGGCAACATCAAATGATGAATCTGATGGTATCAACGGTGAAGAAGATAACGATTCTGTCACTATTGATGTTTCTGCTGATTTAGGCAACAATGATGACGATATTGACGATGACACTGGTTGTGTTATTGATACTGAAACTGATGGTAATGAGTTAGATAGTGATAAACCAGAGAAAGGTAGCGTGAGTAATGACACAGATAGTGAAGTTTCTGATAGTAGTTTTATATTAGGTGAAGACATTTTAGGTGTCCAACGCAGCGACTCTGGCAGACTTGAAGATATGACTGATGTGTCATATGTTTCAGTTGTTAATAATGACGAGCTTGTTTTTGTTGATAACAGATAAGAAGAAGACAATGAAGACGATGGAGCGAATGACGAGGTTGTCGTTGATGACGTAAATGGTTCTGAGGATGAAATCATTATGTTTGTGGTTGTTGGAGAAGTATTTGAACGACTGTTAGATGATAGTAATGATGAAGTTGTATTTGGAGATGAGAGATGTACAGTTTGAGTTTGAGATAATGGTGGTTCTGATACAATAGATTTAAACTCGACCAATTTAGAACTTGATAGTGACAATGGTGGTTTAGAAATAGTCGTGGGTGATAATGGATACATAGTTGATAATAATTCTGTAAGTCGTGAAGTCTTTAATGAGACTGGTAACTCTAATGTCGAAGTTGATAATACATTCATTTTACTAAATGATTTGGAGGAATGTTCTAAAGTTGAAGCAAAGGATGAAGTTAATGTCGTTAGTGTTAGAAAGAGCTGATCTGAGATGTTAGTTGTCTCTGATGAAATTGGTGATGAAAATGGCGAAAGAGTGGAACCACTAATTGTTAAAGTACTGCGTGCAGATTTGAATTCTGAAAACATGTGGTTATCATCAACTGATGATAATTCTGACACGGTATGACTTTGTTTTATCTCGGAGGACGAAGTTTGAAATACAGATGATTGGATATTTTTACCATTATTTTGTCCAGATGAAATCTGAAACTCTCGTTGATCTGATATTGACATTTTGTATGAATATGGCGATGTAGTTGATAAAGATGAGTTATATAAAAACGATGAAGTTACAGAATCGGTTAGTTTTGATGAAAAATATGCGTTAGAAGTTTGTATTGAACGTGAAATTGTTTCTAGTGAGGATTGTCCACCTGTCAAGTTCGCTGAATGTAAAGAAATTAGGGGATTTCCCAAACTATTTGATGTTGAATAATATTCCGCATCAAGGGTTTTCGTTGTAGATCTTTGTGAAATATCCTGGGACAATGTTATATCCTGAGAGTTTGAAATTTTTGAATCGACAGTAGAGTCATTTAACTTTGTCTGTGTTGTCTCTGAATTTAAATGACTATTTCTTATCACAGAAGACGGTTGTATTGAAGAAATCAGTTTTATAGAACTAGTCGGTACGGATGTTTTGATCGTTGAAGCCAAATGCGTTTCCAGGCTAGTGTATAAACTAGTTTCTTCTGAAATAGTATGTCTGTGTTCACCGATTATGTTTGACACAACTGTTTCATAAATAGGTAACTTGGTTAAAAACATTGAATATGGAATACTTGAAACTGAAGTCAACGTTGAATAAACAACTGCATACTCATTTGAAGAAGACCTTGAATGATTAAAACTACTTAAAATTGTAATCTCACTGTAATTTGGTCCATTTTCTGAAGAAGACTTCGAGAATGTTACTTTGTCGAAACTGTTATAAGAACGTATTGAGGTAGCAGGTGATATCGTGCTTTTGAAAGCAGTCTCTGAAAATGTCGATGATGGCGTCAGGTGTATTGAGTAAACGTTTCCGTAACTTGCACTCGTTGTTGACGATGGTTGGTGTATAAGATACCTGTATGATTGAGGTATTTCTGAATACAGAGACGAATGGTAGGCTTCGTTAACAAAATCTGCCTTATTCTTACATTCATCTTTGATAAAATCAAATATTTTACCGTCTGGGCATCTTCGCGGAATGGTTCTTTTTTTGAAGCACTCAATATAAAAGCCTGACCATCGCCGAGCTTTCCACACGTAAACACCATTAGATAGATTAGAACATGTTTCATAATTAAGATCCTTGTATTCCTGGCATGTACAGATTGCAACATGTTCACCTTGAGGCTTGGTACAATTTGTGTTCGCGTACTGACCTGAAAGACAAATCATCACAAAGTATAAGTCAAGCGACCAATCGGGTTGTTTCTGTTGGCTGGGCGTCAGTCTGTGAGTTTTGCAGCCATGATTTATGGGTGGCAACTACTTATATACATGCTTGCGTGAAGTTCGGTCATAAAATATTTTCATGGTCATTATACTTAGCTCATACTTATACATTAAGTATGGCGGTTAAAAGCCTGTCTAGTACTGGTTAAAAGCTCGAGCCCTGTGATCCAAATCTCTCCAAGGAAGGTGAGCAGACCGTCTTACACTGTACACCCAAAAAATGTAGAAATATGGCGAAATGAACCATGACAATTAGACAGTGATGTTCATTTTCATTAATAAGGTATATGGAGAAGTTGTGAATCTTGTGTGAGAGTAAGTGAGTACTGCTTTTAGACAAATGACCAAGAAAACAAGATTAGTTGTGCTGATCACCGTAAAAAGATCATAATGTGTGATGCCATGGCGTTAAACTTTATAAATGAATAATTATGCACCACACATTACATTATATAACATTTTAAGTAATTTGAAATCATAAGTAGGTGGTATTACCCAAACCCTCATCACCCAGGCCAGGGTTGACTAAAAAACAATTGAAAACTGCGTAAAGCACCTAACATTATGTTACATTTTTATGCTATTGAATCAATTGCCCGTTATTACTTTACTACGGTGACAATATATGTACCACATGACTATGACATCATAAATTCTACGATTTGAAGAAGAAAAAAGTGAAAAATCAGCCTCGTCGGTACAAGAGTCTTAAAGATCAGTAAGTATTTAATTCTTGTTAGATTTCCAAAAAAGTATAAAACTGGCGATGGAGATGTGAAGCGCAGCAAAAGGTATACACTTTTCTCATTAGCCTCGCGTAGGTATCGTGGAAATCTGACAAGAATTAAAAGACTTACAGCTCTTTTTAACTCTGAGTCGAGGTGGATTTTTTTTGCTGTTTCTTCTTCCAACCGTAGCATTTGTGTTGTAATATTCACATGGTATTGCCACCCTACTTATGAACAAAAATAGGAGTACAAACTATAACAAATTGACTCACATGGTGTAATAGGCTCTATACGATCACCACAGTCCACTTGACTAAAGTTGGCACAATTATTTTGCTCAACAGACCAGAGGTATGGGTAATTACATTCTGAATGTTCAGTTGAATTATCGTTTGTATAAATTGCTGGTATGTGAGCACATGATGTATCTACTGTTCTTCCTGAAGTCATAGAACTCGGTGTAGCATCCATGATCACTGAAAATACAAAAGATGAAATGCAGAATTAATAAATCCACCCCATTTGTTTCCTTGAGCAAGAAACTTTATCCTCTTAGCTCAGTACTGTAGGACAAGGAAGTCGAGATGTTCTGAATGGTTTGGACATTGGACGCCGAGGCAAGTTCTAAAACGGCGTCTTAATATATCCGAGGTTATTCTGGTTGACTGGCCGAGGGGTACCGAATGGTACATAAGAACGAATCTATTCTAATATAGATGTCCACGTTGATTCACACTGAACAGATGGATATCACTTATGAAGTTTTATAACATAATCGACATTTATGTTTTATTGTTTATAAATGTATTCACGTATCAACTGTCCGATGCAAGGTCATAGTAATCGAACAACCGCTCGGGTGATTCCGTAAACTAGGCAATCAATGAGGTGTTCCGAATACGACAAGTAAAACAGATAAACATTGTCAAGGTCGTTATGTATAGTAACAATAGTTTAACCCTTAACTGGTCAATCCCACATTTTGAAGTGTCTGGATCCCCCGACAAAATGGCCGTCTCAGACCTCCAGATAGTGCCTCCAAATAGTGTTTTTACTGGATGTAGTAAATTTCACTTAGGAAAAGTTGAGCAAAGGTGGCAAAAAATGACCTCCCCAACCAATGAAGAATGGCATTTTGAAATTGGTCTATCGCTTTAATGTGAAAAATGGCCACTTTTCGCTCATGTCGCATGCAACAAGTTAAGGGTTTATGAACAAAATCGACCATGGAAAATAAAATCATGAAATCGACAAAAATTCAAGGAGTGATGGTTTAATTATACACGACTTATATATCACTGCCGGTAATCACGTGATTTTGTTCATTTAATGTTGAAATTGAAATAAATATTTATCTATTTCAATATTCACGCCATTTATGATAAATATTAGTGAAAAATATCCAATTCCAACACAACGAAAATATGTCACATGATATAGGGTTTGTACGGAGTCCCTAAAGTGACATTTTAAAAAATACTTAAATTTTTACAATTACATGTATTTCGTTAAAACGTAATATAATTTCGAGTTTACGAAAAATAAATACGTTTAAACCATTTCGTTGTTTTTTCGAAATAATTACATGTATTAATTACCTTTTTCGCATGATTCTTTCGTAAATACAAAATACTATTCCGTTTTCACGAACTATTATTTCCGTTTTACGAAGTATTATTTCGTAAAAACAAAACATCATTATATTAAACATAATAATTATTTCGCAAAAACGACATATTTAGTTCGTAAAAAGGTAAAAATATTTCGTAAAAACGAAATAATAATTTCGAAAAAAAGTAACTATTATCTCGATAAAACGAAATATTATTTTGTTTAAACCTTATCATTTTAACGTTTAAACGAAATAATGTTTCGTAAAAAACGAAATAATAGTGAAGGTATTTCAAAATGTCACTTTAGGGCCTCCGTAGGTTTGTAAGTACCCATGTAAACGTTTGATAAGATTTTTGATTAATCCCTCACAGCTGTTTAAACTGACCATCCGAAACTAAGGTGGGTCGCTTGCACTGAGAATACCTGACTGGCTTCCTTACAGATAAATACATGTGAGAGCAGTGGTCCAGTGGTAGGACGCGCGCTTAGGGATCGAGAGGTCCTGGGTTCGAATCCCACACGGGTCACTTCTAATTTCCTTGAGCAAGAAATTAACCTGCGATTGCTTCACCCCACCCAGGTGTAAATGGGTACCTGTGAGGGTGGTATAATTCCGCTGCGCCAATTTGTCGGCTGCACTGATAAACGGAGTAAAAAGACTCCCCTGGGAGATTGATAGATGTGAAGTCGGTGAACATGCATAAGCATGAAACTTAGACTATAAAATGTAATTACATTTTTTTTACATGTACTTTACCGGGACGTTTTTATTTATCTTAATATACATGTATATGTCTAAATATATGTCTCCTATCGGAGCACGTCGAATACAATGTATTTTCGTTAATTAAATAAAATCATTCGGAGCTACATCGGTAATCATCTACGAAGGTATATCATTTACGTAGAAGATCGCCATGGTTGTTTCGAATGCATTTTAATTAAACATTCAGAAGGGACTTAAATCAAATTTTTACAATATTGAGTTGTATCAGGATTTCCTGTGAAACTAATGCCTCAGTCCCATAAAATCGTGTCTTGTTACGGGCCCGTACGTGCAGACAGTCGTAGGCCGTGGAAAGCCTTGCGTATCAAGGTTTAATCCATACTCGGCCACGATTTTGTTCACGATTTGACTTTAAAACTGATACGAGTATCCTCGGCTCATCTCACGGACCCTGATAAAACGTAACTGTCCGTACGGGAACGCAAGAGTTCGTACGAGTCCTTGTGGAGCTTGATCGCACGGCGCCCGTACGGTGCCCTCACGGCTAGTTTTATGTTTATGGGACTGTAGCTTAATATGTATAGACAAAATCTCATTTCCACGAAAACATTAGTAATGCTTAATAGTAAGTCATAAGAAATCCCTATAATGAGATAAATTATACATTGAATAAAGAGCACTAATCTTTATAAATTAACTCTGAGATTTAAGGGAAATGTTGTTGACTGTTTGCTAAAAATAAGCGAGTACATTTGTACTTGTAAAAAGTCGAGGACATTTGTCCAGGTAAGCCAACCACCTTAAGTAGAAAAATGATGTATTTAAACGCCATAAAGTTCGAATAAACAAACAAACAAACGTCCAACCTATGTGAAACCATCGTAAATTTATAGTACTTAGTCAATTTATTTACTAATCATAAAGTAATTATTTGACGTTGACTTGACATATAGCTCAAATTGTATATGATATATAAACATTTGTATTATCAGAAATATTTGCGGAGCTTGAGTTTTTAAATATTTTGAATATGTAGATTAATTTGACTAGAGTTTAATCCTAATGAATTGATATGTACACGAGGAAGCGTTATGTTCGAATGGTCAAGATGTTCCTAATGTACTTCAATGTAATGTAATGTAAAAATGTAATGGCAATTTATAGACTGAGTTTAATGCTTACGCACGGTCACCGACTTTACCGCTGTTTCCCCTGGTCATCGGGCAACTGGTATCTATTTATCAATCTCCATGGGGAGTCTTTTTACTCCGCTTATTAGTGCAGCCGACAAATTGCCGCAACGGAATTATACCACCCTCGAAGGTACATATTTACACCTGGGTGGAGTGAAGCAATCGCAGGTGAATTTCTTGCTCAAGGAAATTAGCAGTACCCTTCTGGGATTCGAACTAAGGTCCTCTCGATTCCTAAGCGCGCGTCTTACCCACTGGACTACTGCTCCTACTCAGTAGGTTAATGACATATTCACACTCATTGTATCAATGCCAACCGTTCAAAAGACTGCAGAGGAAATATAATGGGTGTTAGTCAAAATTTATGTTTTTGTTTAATACATTTGTATAAATTTATTTTAGCTAGATTGTGAAACAAGTTCTCACAACTTAAGATTTACCACTTTCGAGTCCGCTTCCTTATCTTCATATAATGAGCTAATAGAATAAAGTTGTAGTAAAGTTTCTTGCTCAAGGAAACAAAGATGTAAGTTAGGGAGCCATTTGAACCAACGCGAAACCGTGCTGTCTATCCAACGATTACCAGTCAAAAGCCGTAACCGTAGGGCCATTTCCTCCATCCCACACCCCACACCCGCTCCTTTGTTAATCGTTAGTCTTTACGTTAGTAAGATCGGTCGCATACCAGCATCCGTGTAAATGTGACTGCAATTGTCCATACATGTTTAATCACTGACTTTATTGTTAAGAAAAAAGCACCCACTTGAGGAATAAAAAGGGTAAATTCCCATCTTTGTAAAACTTTCAATATAAACAAGCTGATTTATTTGCATTAAAAGACAAGTACTTGTTTTAAGTGTCTAAAACGGGAATTTATCTGAACTTGAAGTTTTGTACATGTACGATTTGTGTATACTTCTTATGCTGTAAAAGTTAGTTTTAAAATGATTTTGACTCACTTGGTAAAGAAATAAAAAACTACAATAAAGATAGTTTTGGAAGGGTTTAACACATTGTATAGGTCATATCCCTGCAGTCAGTCAACCTACTCGCCGTTCAGGCACTGCTGCAAAATCTCTGAATTTAGCTGTTAACCAGTAAGCATTCTTCCGTCAGTGGCTGACAACTGCCCCACTTGATTTAGAATCGAAGGTAGGAGGAAGATTAACCGCAGAAAATATTACATGATCAACCTCCATGAAAGTATTCCCTCCGCTCGGGCATTGAACTTACGATCCCTTAATCAGTAGACGTGTGCGCTACCGACTGAGCTAGCCGGGTGGTTTACAGATCACATTTAAATATAATGTATTTATGTTATCGTTCAAGTTTATTGACCAGTTCTAATGAATACGTACATGCACATGCATAATACATTGCCATTGATTTCATACAGCATAATTAATATATCGTCACTTTATTTTCACTTTAATTCATAATTATATTCTTTAAACTGGGGAAGCTTATGCATGATAAATTTCGCATTTTCATTTCGTAAGATATTTACAGTTATGTTCCGCTTTTAGAGCCATCAAAATATATTAATATACATGTACATACATATTTCTTTTTCCTTTCCTTTTTGTATTCCTATAAATTTGTGCATGTTTGTATGTTTTTTATGTTTATTTACTTTGAATATAATGTACATGTATTTGCGAAAAAAAACTAACAATTATGCTAAATTAAAGTATTTAACATGAGCAATTATTGTTATACAATTACGGATAGTACTCGGCGTCATTTAAAAGCATATACTGTATGCACCTTCATAACATAAAAGAAATACATTAAACAAGACAATCATCACTTAACTGGTCAAATTTCATTCCCATCAACTTGAAACAAAGCCAGGCTTACTAAAAATATTATTAACATGCGCTTTATAAGGGTATTTCTTTCATTAATATAACTTAATGATTGACGAAATGACGAGAGAATGAAACTGTAAACTTTCTTTTTGGACACCCTGTACATACAGAACAGAGCAGACAGAGCAGAGCAGAGTAGAGTAGAGTAGCGCGTAGCAGACCAGACCAGAACAGAGCAGAACATAAAAGAACAGAGTGGATCAGAGCAAAGCAGAACAGAACAGAGTGGATCAGAGCAGAACAGGACATAATAGAGAAGAACAGAACAGGACATAATAGTACAGTACAGAATAACATATATCAAAACAGAACAGAACATTTATAAACATGTATACATTCATAACTTTACAAACACATGTACGTGTATATGTACATGTACTACATTTTTATCATTATTCTCTTTTATAGCGCAAAAAATATTTTAAACAAATTCAACTGCGTTTTTCAAACACTTTTTCCTGGTTATTCATAAAAAATGTCCTTTTTTTTTTTATCTAATACACGCCCTGTTGCCGATGTTTTACATGTGCATGTAAACATACGGAATTCCTTAAATCATGATTTAGAACATAAATAAGTGAAACAAATTCTACCTTCATTTCGGCATTCCCGAATAATCGTCAAACACCATATACATGTAATAACATTCCAGTTTACAAATATCTCCATTTTTTCTTGATTTTAAGTAACAGAATCAGTGATCGAAGTAATATAAAATTTAATAAAGTTTGATAAGTCTCCTGTTTTTCGTATGACAGTGAAAGCGTTTGTATAGTCTTAACCAACGGTACCCTGGTCTTTATAACAATTTTATGAGGACAACTTTGTGCTTATTTAGGTTTTAAATCACTGTAGTACTGATAGGACCATATTTATACCTGATGAAAGATTCCTTTGATCGCACCGAAAGTTTTTATCCATTGATAATCCCACGTGTTATCATTTGCACATAAAGTACCATGGATATCCCTAAGTTTAATTGAAAATTTGTAAGATAAATTTTCTTATATAGAAAAATGTGTATTCATTAAAGTGTACCACGCACGCTCCCTCTTCACCCTATTGAATTATGTTCATTCATTTTTTTATATAAAAAATAGGCCAAATCTTCATAGACGTATGTAGAGAAATGTTTGGGGAGTGTTGTCTTGTCTTATTGGTTCAGTGTAACGTCCTAATGTTAGTAATTCTTGCGATTAGATGTATAATCTTTTATATTATGATGAAGCCCGACGCGATCGTCACGGTCCGAATCCACCAATGACATTATACATGTATTATGAGCAAGTTGAGTCTACGCAATATAGGGACCAAGTTGGTGCTATTGTTGAATTTTATTTACATTAACCCCGCTGATTTAAATACTCGATATTTGTTTGATAATCCACGTGCATAAATACGGGTATCTATTATTATCGATCGCGAGTACATAAGTACAGTGGCGAGTAGTTGAATCAGCAGGTATTTCAAAATTGAACAGATTTAAAATGAACAAAATATATACAATAAATATTAAAACTAAGTATTGACCATTGAGTCGGTATGTAGTATGTTCATTTTATTGCGGACAGCTCAATTATAGCTTTCCTGGGCCTTTGTCTATAAGAAGTACTCACCAAACCTTCCTCAAGGCTGACCACTCCTCATTATATCTTATTAATGGAGACAAATCAACATTATTGTCGAATGTTTGTGCAAAGGTACAACAGGGCGAGTATAACCGGGCCAGACTCGAACCAGCAACTCTAGGAAACTAAATTCGAAATCTTGATTCTTGTGCGTAGGCTCCAGTGGCACGGACCTGGGGCTAATCTGATTCATCTAAACCTTAATGGCTATCAAGATACACACCCGAATTTCTGAGCCTATGACTTTAAGACCCTGTCAAAACACGTGCCATTTGCAAAATAAGATGTGGGTACAAAATTTCTGTTTTGTTTGTTTGACATTTTGAAAAACATTTTGTTGTTCAACATCAGACCAAAAGCAATTAATATTTGACTTATTACATTTTAATGAACTGATTAACAAAGCTTGATTTAAAAAATATTAATTAAAATAACGCGACATTTGAAAACATGGTGGCATGGATTAAAATAGCATGAATGTTGAATAGATCTATGTTGCTGATCTGTACGACATGTTAATCTTCGTATGGTAAAAATGCAACAAAAAGATTGATAACAATTAAATCTGGTTTAATCAAACCAGAGCTGGTCATCATTTACGACATACAGTCGCCATCATTTCACTATTTTAGAACTATGACAACATTCAGGGGCTCATCAAGAAAATACTTCAAGGGAATGGAGAACTGGATCTAATCATCTTGGAGAAAAATGGTCCAATAGTTGTGTACCTACATACACAGGCGACCGGCACAGTCCCGAATCAAAAGCACTATAAATACTATATATAGTGCTTTTTATTCGGAACCGTGCCGGCCGCTGTGCCTACATACATGTGATAATAATTGTAACGGCGATTTGTATATAATATGTCTATAACTTCTACAGTCTAACTAGGGAATCCAGCCGTATTCTGGCCCAAGCCCGGTTGTGAAATGGAGAGGGCAGAAGATGCTGTGGTAAGAGCCACAGCCCAGTGAAAGTAGTTTTTCTCAACATAATATCTCGTGGAGAACTTGAAAAACTAAACGACAAACCGTACCTTAGCCTGACTGGGGAAACCTGCTTTTATGATCAGTATGGAAACAAGGAAATTCACTTTTCCTTTTTTGTGATATCCTTAATAAACGAAAAAAATGTCCTAACACAATAAATGTATTGCATTTACAGTAGTTATATTTTATGTCATACTGTATTTTTAATTCATTTAAGTGCTATGTGTGTAATATTTTCATTTATTAAATAAACTCTATCTATGTAGAACGTTGGACACGTATCATAGGTAAGCAACAACCTGCGAGGTTAGTGGTTGGGTGGGTGACCACAGTGATTACCATTGGCTCGGAGCATGTTACAAATTTTTATTATTCTAGGGGCTTAACTAAAACAGTGTTATAGTTAGTTTTCACAAAATTTCAGTAGAAGCAATGAACTCTAGTAATGTGCTCAGTAATGAAAATACTTGTTTATGTTCTGTATAAAACAAGTATTTTGATAACATTTTGTAGATAAATTATTTGTATATCAAACACAACATATAACAAAATGTATGTTAAAGTGTATTATGATAGTATCCCGTAACCCCTTTTATGTTCTAGACCACATGTCATTTAACCACTTGCTTTAAAAAGGAGCCTGAGTGAGTCAATCCCTATTGGCCCCCCCCTGCTGAATCCTCCCATGCCATGGAAAGTTGTCATTTCCTTTGTTTTATGACATAGACTTGTAGTGTAGACATCATGTTTCCATCAATACCTGTCAAGTATATCTATTTTAGCTCTGATGTGAAAAAAGTTCTTACAAATTAGCTTTAAATCATTTTCTTGTCCGTTTCCCGGTTCTTTAGAACTAAGGTAAGAGAATTAAGTCTATTGTTCATGGAAACAACAGCGTACTGTGCTAGTAGGATAAAGTTTCTTGCTCAAGGAATAAACATAGATTTTGGATGGGATATAAATCAACACAGAGCTGGCAATCCAATGATTACCAGTTCAATGTCATAACCACTCAGTCAAACCCATTGCATAGTTAATAAGTTTGAATAGTTAGAAGACAGACATAATAACTGTAGCTTGCCTAGCTCACTGCCAATCTTTAAGGTTCGCAACGAGGCTCACATTGAGTTGACCTTAGTGCCGATCAATCTATGAGTAGCTTTCATCTAGACGAAACACTTAATAGTACATGTATCTTGATTTTGTAATTTCTATTTTTAGACGGAGGTTTGCAAGCTAATTTGATGGTGGTGGAGGTCTTATTCACAGGCTGTGATTGGACGGCTTTTTTCAAATTGCCTGACATAGGCTACGTAAACAAGTCACTAAACATATTGATTGCGCCATATGTATATATATAGCTAGTAGGCGAGCAGAGAAAATTCAATCTGGTTTTAATCAGATTGGCTCACTGCCTACTATTTGTGTTCACATCAAACAAGTCAAAGACTATTGTGGAAAAAAAACCATAAACAAAATAAAATTTTAGCCTTTTTTATTAGCTCTTTATCAAATATCCATAATACAAAGATTAACAAAGTCATCATCACAGCACATGGTCAAACACCATTGTTACACTAAATGTTTAAAGTTGAATATGTCCCATTTACAAACTATGCATTAAATTCTACAAAGGGAAGTAACTCCAAAATAGCACTTGTCTTATAAATTATTCTGAAATCATGAATTTACACCATCATAAAAATTTACTTCTACATTATAACAATTAGTTAAACATTCTAAGACTACCAGCTGTTTCTTTCAGTATCGTGATCCAATCATATGTACAATTTAAATCTTTTACTGTGTTACTATGTCCAGTGACTTGAATTTTAACCTATTTGATGCTAGTTCAAAAAGTGACTTGAATTTTAATCAATTTTATAGTGTCAATAATTAATTAGATAAAACAGATCTTTTGATGATCCCCATATATATAACATGAATATCTATCTTAACTGACAATAAGTACAGACAAACTGTAGTGTGCATTTATGTACAGAAATTATGGAAAATATATTCAGTATTAAAATCAGATGGGTTAATGTATGCACCACTGACAATCAAATAAGATTTAATAATTCTAATAATAATAATAATAAACATAATGTTGATAGTTATAAAAAATCAAAGAGCTGAAAGCACTGAATAAAAGGCTGTGCTCCTTTTCACAAAAATTCTTACGAAAATGTTATTGTAAGTCAATTTCATAATAATAACTTTATTATAAGCAGTTCAAAGTCAGATGGATAATAAGCATAACTATGATATGATATAAGGTGTACAGTATTCTACACAATTCTATGATATTTGGAATTGATAAGCCAAAACATGAGTGTATTATTAATGTTTCTTGCTTTTGACTTACTAAGATTTTTTTCGTTAGAATTTTTGAGAAAAGCACCACAGGTCTGTTACATAAATGAGGATCCTGGCTGATATAAGTTAGTTAGCTTAAATGTGATAAAATGGTTGTTGTAAACTTTTAAACATGTAAATCAATAAATAATAATGTGATAGGTCAAGTTGTAAACATAAGGGTAGGTAAAAAATGTTCACTAAACAGTAAACACTATACAATTTCTACCTACGTGAATAAGCTTGTGATTATTCTACATCTTAGAAAACAGCAGGATACAAACTACTCTTTACATATTAACAAGTGGTTTTACAAGAATTCAAAAGAAGGGAAAAAGACAGGGAGGCAGAGAAAAAAGGGACAGGGTGCATTCCAGGGTTAATGTTTTAAAGTAACTTTTTCTGCGTAGGGACGTAGAGAAAATAAGACAGGGAGGAGAGAGAAAGAAGAGGGAGCAGCACACTCATATTGTATAATAGACCAATCATTATACAATGTAAATATAAATTATTAGTATATTTTTATATTCAAATTCAAGGTAATAGAATATAGATCAATATTATACTTAAAGGTGCATTTATAGCAAATAAATATTCTTAGAGTCAAGAATCATTTTCAAATATCAAAATTAAAGCAAATTTCTAACACAATCATGTACTGCAACTTCACTTTGCAGGGCTCAACAAATCCAATCGTTCGTTCCTAATTAAGATTAGAAATTGACTCAGGACGATTTAGCATTCTGGCAGAGCTCTTCCTGCAGGATGAGTGAAAGTTCTAGCCAAAAATAATCAAATTTCAAGTTTAAATACACAGGCGTATGGAAAAAACAACAAATTAAGCGTATTTTATCACTTGCAATCTGAAAACATAGATTGCTTTTTGTGTCAATTGAAATGGCCATCAAATACAACAAATAACATACTTGTTACTGCTTCAAACGAAATCACAATTAATTGTATTTTCCTTTAAGCCAAATGAAGTACAGGACGAGTTCGAAATGCTGCAGAAGGAGCAAAAATTTCAAGCCTCTCGTACTGCAGGATGAGTTGCTTCCAAAACATTTGTCAAGCTCTGCTTTGTATATTTTTTTATTATCATGTTATTTGATGTAGGTAATGGATATCATACATGTATTCTGCAGTAATTTTCATTAAACATGCAGATTTTCCTATATAAATTATATAATTCTGATTTCATTATCACAATGTGCATTAAATTACAGAGGCAGCTTTTCATGAAATGTCTTTATGCAGTAGTCATATACACAGTGAAACCACTCATAACTTTTTCCCACCAGATAAATAAAAAATACCCTACATCACTTTGTGTCATTTTTATAATATAACATATACCCATACAGGACTACAAGCAAGCGTTCATTAAAACAAAGGTTCATACAGGATTCTTTTTTTTCAAAAACATAGGTAATTCAGTTTTACATTATTAAATGGCTATAAAAAAGAGAAAAATAGTAGAAGTTTTAGTACATTCAAAATTTGAATCAAAAACTGTTATATGAGGACAAAATGGCTATATTCAGGCAAAATGCTCAATACATTTGGTCTGGTGAATACAGTGCACAGCACTCTGTAAGACACAAAAATGTTTAACAAAGGCAAGTTATAAAAACTTAAACACGAAACTTAAGCTCAATAAAGATAATAATAAATATGATTTGGGTAAAAAAAATGTCTCATGTTGCAAAGCTGTTTAATTTTGAAGAAAAGATTTTATGTGGAGATGACAAGATAAGTTCTCAATTTTAAGAACTTTTTCACAAAAAGAATACATTGAAACATTTTTTATAATATTAAAGTTTTAAGCTTTCACTAGAAGGCCTGAAACTATTAAATTAAAAACTTAACAATCAAATGATAAGTAAGATCTAAAATAAAACAAACATGTATAAAGCACTCACATATGATCAACTATTCATACAAATACAAAAAACAACAACAAATAAACAAAAAAATATATAAATAACAACAAGCAACTAAACATCACATACACATGTAGTAGGTATCACTTTAAGTTTATAGCACAAAGTACATTTATTCAATATGGCAGATAATGACAGTCTTCAGGGCTTTTTTTCCTTCTTTAACAGAGGCCGATAAAAGGTGGCTTCCCAATCCAAAAAAGTGCATAAAATTCCCAATCCTGAGGAAAGAATTCCCAATTCAGAGGACGAATTTCGCAAAATAAAGTGCAACAAGTCCAGTCAGTGCCACATTTAGTAGATTCTAATGGTTAAATCTCTAACTTTGACTCTAATAGTAGGCTAGTTCTACTTTCTTTTTAATGAAATGTAACACTGCAATAATAAATGCTTAATAGTGTTTCTTTTTGTTGTTTTAATGTTTATCCACTTTTTCCCAGTTTGACCAAAAATCGAGCTTAAATTTCCCAAAATGGAAGGCTAAGGCCTCTTCCCAATCTCTGGAAAAAAAGCCCTGGTCTTACAAAATGGTCTCATCAACCAAGCTTAAAATTGAATTACTTGAGAGGAGCTACAACTACCATGTTAAGTTAAGCTTACGACTTCAAGACTTAAGTTGAACTTTATAATTCAATAAAGCTGACAATTTCAATGCTACAGTCATTCACAATGAAGTTCATTCTTGTAGTTCATCTCTTTAGGTTGAAAGGCAGGCCAACGACATACAGGACAAAAATGGTTATCTCTCAGTAACCAAGCTAAGATACATTTATCATGGAATACATGCTTGCATGGTAAGCCACGTAAAACAACAGAATTTACATAGTGATCTAAGCAAATAGTACATTGTGTCCCTAATAAATACCCTGAGGGTTTAAAAGTTTTTCTGTTCAGATTTTCAACTAGTTTCATAGATGTACCATTTTTTTGTACACCGTCCCATGGATTATCAAATGTGGAGCCGAGCAAAGGTTCCATGATGTTACACTTAGAAATTTCTGGGGGCAATGTGTCATTTGATATAGCGTTACTTGTATTAAGGTCACATGTACACTCAGATTTGTGTCCAGGTTCAGCCAAATTGAGGTCATCATCTAATGAATTGTTAATGTTTTGCTCATTTTCATTTGATTTTTCGCCCATTTCTCGTCCATTATTCAAACAATATTCACAATTTATTTTTTGATAGTTCCATACAGGAAGTAGTTTTATGTATTCTGTCGAGTTGACAGTTTGTTGAGTTTCAGTGTCATCATGAGCCGCTGGACCACCAAATGATGGGTTAAATATTTGGTCAAAAGGTCGAAATCTCATCATTTCCGAGCCATTATAATAATTCAATGTTCGTAAATTTGAAAAATTCCACCAATCAGCATCCTCGTCCAACTCTTCGTCAGAGGTGAAATATTTCATTTTTATATATGCAGCGATACCACAAACCACAGACAGGACAATCAGAGGAATCGTCTTTTCATTTGAAAATATTACCATATCTTTTCTTATAACTGCAAAAAGCGGCGTCATTGTTATACATCGAGCATATTTCAAAACACCTAGTGATATTTTACCAAATATTGGAATCTGTAACAGCGCCAGTAGACAAATCCAAACAAGGAATAATATCAGATTGTACTTAAACATGCATAAAACAAATTTCACCAATCGAGTCATAATCCCTCTGTTACTTAAACTTATTTCAAAAACGCTGGCTAGGTTAGTTAAAATAATACTGACGATAAATAGATCATTCATACTGGGATACACTGTTTTTAGAAAAATTTCAAAAGCTTGGAAAGATTTAATTTCGCCAACGTTAGCACCATATCTATATTTTCTATCCTTTGTAATCACTAAGTATGACGGTGATGTTTTGACATCCAGTTTATGAGCTATGAGTTTTCCTTTAGCCGTGTTCAGTTTAACACATCCAATTTTCACTCGACCTGGAAACTTCACACTCAATGCCGACAGGAATAGTGGAACACTAGTTATGGTTGATACGAAAATAACTCTGACGTCAGGACTTAAGGAGGATTCAAAACTAAGCCAATTAGAGTCTAGCTCTTTTTCATCATCAATTGACTTTACTTGTCCATTCACTTTAAATTTGATCCAATTAAAAAGTGAATTAATCTTGATAGGGCCTGGGTATGTGTCCAAGGCTACATTAGCTTTACTACGATAGTTCTCTGGAAGTGCTAAGACCAAGCGTGATGTGAACCAACCTTTTCTTGTGCAGAGCCTGATAAAAGAGAAATACATTATCATTAGCAATATGGTCATGAGGCTATGAATCCTCCACACAAATAATTTTTCCACATGACATAGCTTATAGCTCTATTCAATTTTTGGGCAAAGGACTTTAAACTAATGATCAAATATTACAGGATCAATTTGGATTATTCATGGGAAGAAAGGAAGCACTCATATTTACTTTCAATTAGCTGCAATTCAATGACCTGTCTGGAAAGATAAGTAGGCAAAACCAATTTATCATTTACAACTATTAGCTGTAATTGTAGGTCATTTCAAACCAAACTAAGAGCAATACAATAATAATGAAAATGCACCAGAAAACTATTTCATACCTAACATGTTGTTGACAGTCAAATCGACCAAATCTAACGCCAAATTTTCCTACTTTTTTACGTATAAGATGCCAGCTTGTATCAGAGAGTAATCTCCCATTATCTGTCATGATTTCAACCAACCACATACTGTCTTTAGCATCTTCTACCTGTATATATTAAAATACCTGTATAATTGAGTATAACATTACAGATACAGTTTTAATTGATATACATACGGCGTATGCCCACCCGTCTAGCTCAGACTGTAGCATGCAAGTCAACTGACAGAGCTAGCTGGGTAGCAAGGCTCCAATTTAAGCTCCAGACTTGCAAGTTGTGAACAGATTTTGAAAATTGCGAGTAATTTTAATTATAACTCGCAAATTTTTGAGAGTTGAAATTGATGCAAAAATATACCTATCTGAACTAATGATGCTCAATTCAGCTTAGAAACGGCCAAATAGATCAATAGTATCAATTAAAGATTCATCTAAAAGACATGTTTGATACTCTTAGTCTATCCCACAATCCTTGTTCCATGCATAGTTAAATATAGTACAGTACTATGTTGTTTTTACATTTCATATACGAATTGTAACAATGTATTCTGTTAAGATTTTGAGAAAAAAATGCAAGTAACTTTTTTCATTTGCTAGTTGAAATAACATCAAATCACAAAAACATGCAAATCGGAAGTCCATTGTTTTGTTAAATTCGAGCCCTGTGGGTAAATTATGCAGGATAGACCAGGGGGCAGGGCTAATTCAACAAATTTTATAGAGGATCTAATTCTTAAGATGATGCCACATAATGCAACAACTTATAGTTCTTGACAAGCAGACTTTTCACAAAATTTGCAGATAACTGGCAGAAGAAAAGGTACTCAGGAGTGGGATAGACCAATCACAAGAGCTCACCTTGAACATGTGCTCAGGTGAGCTAAAAACAGAAAATAGCAAGGTTTGACACTATATTACAAGGGATCCCAAAGAAACCCCTAGTCAGTTACTCAGGGATTCTTCATTAATATTAGGGATACCTACAATAAATCAAAGTACTGAAAGTACTGTTGGAAGGAATTTTTGAATGATTATTTGAGTTCAAAGTTACTATTTCGATATCCGTCATCTCTTTATCAATCATAGGCAACTGGGTTCATATTACATTTTACATGCACATTATTCTACTGATTGAGGTTTCGTAGGTTCGATTCCGGGGGCATACTTTCGTGGTTTAGTGGAGCTTAGTCATGAAATAATTTCTATGGATATGCTTCCTTCTACCACTGATTCTAAATCATATATATAGGGCAGTAAACAGTCACAGAATTACGCCTAGTACGCACATAATTACGCATATAAACTGATGTGAAATCAATTTAAGAAGGATAGCATGTATAAAAGTTTATGAAGAATATTTAAGAATTTTGAAAATGTATTAAATATTGTGCGGTTATCAACTTTCTAAACAAAGGATTGTGTCATTGTAGGCCTAATTTCTCATTATGTTTGTTAATTTCATGGTGCGGAAGCAAACAATTTTTTTCATCATGGATTTTAAGGTGCGGGAAATTCAACAAACATATGATCAATTTGTTGTGGCCTTAACAAAAATAATCAACTATGTTACGTGCATTGAGCGTACAATATACCCCAACAGTCACCCACTACCTTATAGTACGTTGTTTAACTTTTAAACATGTCTATCGCTTTACGTTCTCTAAGTAAACTCCAGCTGTGATAAACCCTCGGTAAAGTTGTATTATATACCTACAAGCATGTGGAAGATACTAATGCGCAATAATCTAAAAAATCTACTCTCCGTACACAGTTAGAATAATGTTTGATTAATGTGGAAAAAAACATAAACTGTCATAATTTTAAGTATTTGTTTAAATCAGTTTTTCAACTTATCTACGTTAGATAGTATACAGTCATATACTTCTGCTGCACTATTTCTTGGTCGCATTGATTCATTGATTTCTATTGGGTTGAAGGTGTTGTTTGTTCTTTTTCAAATTTCTCAGAGCGCCGACATAGAAAGTAAAAACAAAAATTTTGGGTACAGATTTGCATTCACTCATGGTTAACTACCACTCAATTCAATTTTCAGGGATTCAGACAGAATCCCTAGCTGAGAATCACTGGGTTTCTCCCAAGGTTTTGGGACCTCGGAATCCTAGACACTATGAGAGTTGAACCCTGATATTAGTTTAATGGTTGCCTTCAGGCTGACATCTTTAGTGCACGAACCATAGAACTATGAAATATAAGTCTAACCTGTTCATAGAAGTCTATATCACTGGTATAGTTGGTGATTTGTATTTCATCTTCAGATAAAATAGTGGCAGCTTCCATGTCTTCCTCTGTCACAGAACCTGAAAATAATATGACATATCACTATACAAGAAATGTAATGAGGAAACTACATTAAAGCCGGATTTAAAATCTTTAACGCAAAAATTACAAAGGGAAATAATCCATAATAAAGCCAGGTAGAGTTGTAGTTACTGTCTTATTCTGTTCATCACATAGCATGTTTATTACAGTTATCATTGTAAGAAGTTTCTGACAATAAATGGCAGAGATATATGCCAATTGAAAACTTTAATGCAAACTTTAACACAATTGTTAACAACACTGGACGCCGCCGGACCGACGGCCCTACCCCTCATACTTGTTTGCCCAAACTATAAGCCGAATTTTTTCATTGAAAAATCAGGCTAATAAGGGGAGATAATTCATTATCTAATTATCTTGATCGCAAGTAAAGTAAAGTAATATTGCAAGCCACCCAGTTATCTCTGTTTGTGGCACAAGTTTACTGATCAAAGCCATGTAGGTTCAATTCACAGGTTAGGCATACTTTTGTAGAGCTTGGTCATGAAATAATTTCTATGGCCATTCTCCCTCCTACCACTGATTCTTAATTATGAAGAGCTGTTGTCAGTCACTGACTGAAGTATGTGCCTAGTAACTGGTTAACAGTTAGCTTTTCAAGGAATGGAGAGTAGGTTGACTGACCACTATTAGTATTATATTTATAATCTATTATGTATTCTATGTGTTGCTGCAATGTCTAACCAAACCCCAAATTCTTACAAAAAATACCGCTGGACAAATTCATAAATTTGCAGCAGAAGGTCTAAAGGATAATAAAATCATTATCCTATGATGTTTTAAAAGAGTACAATCTTAAACACAATTCAAAAATATTTGGAATTGACAGGCTAAAGATATGACCCTTTTATGAATATTTCCAGCATTATACTAATTATTGACTTTATTGTACAACTTTTATCCTTACCAGATGCTTCTACAAGCTCAGATAATTCTGATTTTTCCACCATGCTATCATAGCTTACACCTCTTTGTTCAAGAAGTGCTTTAAGCTTCATGACAGACAATGCCATTGGGTCAAGAAGTCTACGAGAAATCTGGCCTTGTTCATACCAAACCACAGCTTCAAACATTCTTGCAAGAATAAATAAAACTGTGAGGTAAATCAAGACCAGGGTCACCTGAAAAATAGAAGTCAAAATAATTATGTCAGGATACATTGCCAAAACACTAGCTTGAAGACAAAGAAGAATAAGGGCTACAATCAACATCTTTCACTAGACACCTATCCCGGTAGGTTGACATTATCAGGGGTAGAGGAAAAAATTAGTATTTGGTTATTCATAAGATTAAGAATGGGATTTTCTCAAGGGTCTCATTGATTAGTGGTTTAAAGTCTTCAGTTTATTTGCATTAATAATAGTAAAATAAAGAATGCTTAATTATGTCGTACTTTCATCAAGAGCAGTGATTTATACATCAAAATGTTTCTTAAGAAACATACAAAGTGATGCCTACTCTGAGTGGAGATGTGACAGAATTAGAGCATTTTCATTTTCACTGAATTATTTTGCAAACCAAGACATGCCTTAGAAAAAATTCAGAGAAGGGCAGCTAGATTTGTAACAAATCGGTACCACAATACCAGCTCAGTGACCGATATGATCAACTCTTTAGCCTGGCCAACTTTACAAGTAAGAAGAACTGGAGCCCGTCTTATCATGTTCTATAAAATAATTTATCACTGTGTTGCAATTTACCCTGATAATGACATTCTTATTCCTGCTGACACCAGAACAAGATCTGCTGGTAATAACTTTAGAAGTATTAGAGCCACTAAAGATACTTATAAATTTTCTTTCTATCCTCGTACTATCATACAATGGAATGCCCTACCTACTCATGTAAAACAGGCAGACACAGTTGACTCATTTAAATCATTGATCACTGTGCCTGTCCTTGTAGCTACCATTAACTATTAAGCCCCAAACAATGTACATAGTTTTATTTGCAAAAGTTCTTATTTTATCCCTAAAAGTCAGTTTTTTATTCATTATTTAAATGAATTATTTTTAATAACTTTTTAAAAATGCTTTTTTTGTTATCCATTTTAAATATCGGCGGGGGTGTGGGGGCAGCAGCCCCCATAATAACAGAAAATTAGCCGCATTTATCGTCGCGCATTTGCCCATAGAAACAGAACGATGCACACGCATATTTATATTTACTTCCAGGATCCGCTAAACTAGATGTGTCCCTTATTTTTTGCTGGACTTCCACATGTACTGTCAAGTACTGTAATTAAATCACCACTGTTATTTTTTACCAGTTTTTAACCCAGCGCCAACACATAATCTTCAGTCTATTGAAGGAGTGTTGTACTTAATAAGAAGAAGAAGAAGACTTTACATGAACCTTAACAAGTTAACGTTGTTTTAGGCGATCGGATAAGAGATGGCAACTTTATTATTGACCTTATGTTTGCTTTATCTACTAAATCTCCATTGCTTCATTGATTTAATGTCTAGTTAAACCTACTTTGCACTTACTTTTAACCAAACTGCCATTATTTTAGATTGACCTATATTTTCCTGTTCTTTGACGTGTCATCCCGCCAAACGTCAAACTGCATAAGAAATTTGCTAAATACCTGAAATAGAAAATGCGAAATGGCAACAAAATATTAAAACTTAAACACTATGTTTTAAAACTGATCGTGTAAAAACTTGAATCAAAAGCACCAATTAAGCATAAACTAAGTAAAAATATTTCTACCAACGAATTGTTGATATTTATTTTGGATTCAGTCCACTTCCGGTTAGGCTAAATTCATTTGGAAGACTTCGGCGTTTATCCGGAAAAGGGGAGGCTACTGCATAACACAGTACGGTTTTGTGGTTTTTAAACAAGACCCGATTCCACGCGAGAATTCGCGCGACTAACGTAATCTCCCGTGGCAACTTCCGACGCTATTTTAGGCATTTAAACTTTTTGAAGCTAATTATGCAACAATAGGCCTCGTAAGGTTAGTAATTTGCAAATAATAATTATGTTCGATATTGTCATTAGCTTCAAATCTTACGTTGAATAGATTTGAAAACAGTTTTAGTGAATTTAGTAACTGTTATTATGGTCTTATTCATTGCGATACATGTCTGTTTACAAAGTAACACATTACAGATGATACAGTAGTGACTATACATGTCATAAAATAATCAATGAAAGTTTTGTTATTAGGAATTTACGCATAGTCAATAATTTTTGCAGCCCTGGGACTTTGAAAATCAGGGTTCATGCCCTTATACATGTAAAAGGGTCTGTCCCAAAAATGCATCATTTTCATAAATCATCTCTATCAACTAAACTATACAATACAAACTTTAGTTATTGTCAGAAATACATGTATTAAACATTAGCTGTAAATGTCTATCATATCAACAACAACGCTATCATATGATTCCTCAATTTGGGACACGTATACAATGGATTTTTTAGGTCCTCATGGTATCTTGTGTGTATTTGATGCAGAATTTGGTATTCTCTATTTGTTATGACCATTTATAAGTCATGTTTGCAGACAGACTTCTTCTGTAAAAAAGGCTATCGGTTACTTATAAGTATTTTGGGGAAATCTTTACCATTACATTGATCCCTACATTCTCATCGTACAATACACACTGACACTGCACCTGATAACATTAAAAGTTTAAGTGCTGTTTAAAATCTGCTTCTATATACATGTTCAGCCAACTTATCAAGCAGATGATCCCTCACAGTACCCATTTTACTCCTGGGTGGAGTGGAAAACTGTAGGTTAATTTATTGCTCAAGAAAATTAGCAGTGCTCTAGTGGGGATTAAAGCCGAGACCTCTCCATGCACAAGCGCACATCTTACATTGGACCACTACTTCTACACTTGGACACTAACACCGGTAAATATTATAAGCCTTAACATGGCATGATAAGATTCCTACCATACTCCACGTCAACTGACTGTTACAAACACAGCTTCATCCCATGATGTATACCACTATTGAACCAGCAGTTGATGAGGCCCATTCTTTGACATCCTTCTTGAGTGGGCTCACAAAATTGACCTTTTAAATTGGGGACTTCCGTCCAGCAACCTTTCATGATTCAAAGTTGCTGGATTCACTTTCTTCTTTTAATACTTCTTTCTTTTATACCTATCTTAATTTGCATTTGCCATTATTTCTTGCATGACACTATATATATTCTTACTGTAGCAGAGGTATAATATGGCACTTGTACTATCTTGCCTTCAAGCTAGCTTTTATGGCGACGTGGTAGAGTGTCCGCTTACGACTTGAGAGGTCGTGGCTTCGAATCCTAGTTTGGACCATGGATTTTTATCGGGTTACATTTGGCGCCCAACGTGGGGCGCCTAATTACTTTATACTATTGCTTCTCTATTGTTACTCTATCTTTCTTAGCATACTGTTAAAGTATTGTCAACAACTTATAGATGTAAAATAATGTAAGAAAAGTATACAAGATTACATTACTATGGAAGTTAATTTCAATACATTGCAATAATGTCACCTATTGTGGTTCCTATGAATAAAGAGTATGACTGTCATAAAACAGGAAATTAACGTTGCCAACCCACATATTAAAACTCCCACAAATCAAAGAAAGGCTGCCTTATTTAAAACTTAAATTATTTTCACAATACCAGCTCTGTTACAGGCATAATCTCAAACATAAAATGACCACCTTTGGAAACAATTAAGAACAATGGTCTACTAATATTTTATTAGATTAAATCATCTTCATGTATAACCTTGCAATTTTGCTATCTATTCAGACTCTACATGTGTCTTATATACTTACAGAGGCTCACAGGGAAGATTGGGCTCTGCCTAGCTGTGTTGCCTCTATAAATAAAGTCTTTATAATATTTTTATTATTATTTATTATTATTGTCACTATTATTATTGTTTTTGTTATCATTAATATCATCATCATCACCACCACTACCATCATCACCACCACTACCATCATTACCATCATCATCACCATTATCACCATCATCATCATTATCATCATTATTATCATATTAAGAAAAGACAAGACACACTTGAAACAGCAGTCATTAATTAGTTTTATATCACTACCTCTATTTAAATATTAATATAAATATTCCATTTCTCTAAGAACTGTAACCAAACCATTATTTTTATTATCATTAGGGGTGTAACAATACGGTAAAAACCGTATTGCAATATATTGCAATATGCAGAACCCGTATTGCAATATATTGCAATACGTACCTGTTTTTCGCTTAGGCATGCAAAGCATTAATTAGTGCATGTACCTCGTCCTAATTGGATCAGCATAGCACGCATATGGGTATTTTGAAATGATCTCTTAACCAAATGTTTGAATTACAAATGTAAAATGGTCTTTATGATAGAAAAAGGTGTGGTTTGAAACAGACTCTTGAAGATATTTTTCTTTCAATTGACTAAATGTTTAACCTTCAAAAGCACAGTAAGAGTATTTCAAGTATTCAATTCAATTTAACATTTGTTTAAACATTTAACTATCAGATTCTGATAAAGACAAGCCGTATGACACTTAACTACAAAAACCGGTTCAAGGAAAAACGAACCGGTTAAAAACCGTTAGAACTCGTATTGCAATATCAACCGGTATATCGGTTAACCGTTACACCCCTAATTATTATACCTCCTTGGAATTTCCCTATGCTACAGCCCTATACCAGAGCGGTGTTATTTTGTTCAATCACATTGTTATATTACCCGCTATCTAAGAGAGACCACTTATTAGTAGCCATGATTTACAAGTTACTTCATTTAAATGTAATATAATTCAGTTTTTTTATTGTACCGATAGTTGTCTTTACTGTGTTGTTATTTGTTGTTCAATAAATATTTACATGCTATAGTTTTGTTCGATATAATAAACAAATAACACATGGCAGTGAGGGTGACGGTACAGATTATCAACCCGACGAAAATAATATCAACCGAGGCGCCACATAATTATGATCATATCCAGATTTCTAGGCATTTCAACATCAAAGTGAAAGTGTAATTTATTTATGCATTTATTTGTAAGCGTGTTGTTTTACGTTTTGAAGGGCATGTTGAATGCTTAATTATTCACACTTATGGTTAAAAGTAGACATTATTAATTAAATAATTACAGGGGCGGATCCAGGATTTTTTTCTAAGGGAGGTCCAAACTTTTCTAGGGGGAGTCCGAACCACAACCACATTATACACATTTTGCAGAAAAAATGCAACATTTTGATAATAAAAACTACATTACCATTAAATCTATATTAAGCACCAATAACAATTGCTTCATGCTACTTAAAAATGACTGACACATACATTTTCCAAATTCTTGGGGGTCCGGACCCCCTGACCCCCCCCTCCCCCCGCTGGATCTGCCTATGAATTATGGTTTAACTCTGTTAGAAATGTTTGAAAACAATGTAAATATTTAATGTTACATTATTAAATTGACACACTCACTAAACTTGCATTTTACATCATAAATGTACGTGCAATGTTAAAGATAACCTTACTTGGGAACTCTTATAGTCCACCACAATTGTCGCGCATTTAGCGCAAAACAGTCGTAACTCACTCTTTTTTTAATTGAGTTACAACTGTTTTGTGCTTAGCCTACAATTACAAATTTGCAGTTTATTGTAATACACATTATACAAGAATTGTCATTATTTTTGTCACAGGCTGCCAGCATACAGTGCAACCTCTGCAGAGCGACTTTCGGTGGAGTTTAAAAAAACTGCCGTTCTGCAGAGGTGCCGCTCTGCAGAGGTAGACTTTTTCTACCGATCACGAATAACGGCCGTTTCGGTACGGAAAACTGGCTGTTATCCGTTCCGTAATGTAAATACAGTAATTATCGGGCGCTGATCAACAGAATTAAAAAGCTTTAAATGGTTTTTTTTTTAATTTATCATTATCATCGTTAGAAATTCCTAGCATGATGGTTAGTTTTACGCAAAAGAAAGCAATACACCAGCGAAATCGTTTCTGTTACCGTCATAATTATTTTTATACCTGTCTAATGGCGAATAATATTTAGCATGGATTATCGTCGTCTTTTCGGGAGTAACTATCTGATTCGGCTCTTAAACCTCAAATAACTTTAAAACTGAATTCATGCTATCGAAGCTTTTAATAATAAGTACAATAACAAATATTTTCGTTTAGTATTGTTAACTAGCTGGACGTATGTACAACTGATACTTGATGACGTCAGCCTACCAAACGAAGCGCTCCTCATCGTAAATCCGTTCGTTGGTGTCATGGAAACCATATGTCACTTGTATATTAACCCCTGTCAGTCAAATGATTTAACAACATGACACTTTAGGGTGGTATTATACGATTAAGAGTATCGCTTATTGTTTAAATCTTCCGGTCATAGATAATTATCGATAATTGATATAAACCTTGCTAGACTTAGTGTCGCTGTACAGAGGTAAAAAATAACAATGGGAATTTATCTCAACGGCCGTTTACCGCTCTGCGGAGGTGTCGTTCATTAGAGGTAAATCATAGTGCAAAATCGACGGGGGGATTTTGATATGCCGCTCGTCGGAGGTTGCCGCTCATTAGAGGTGCCGTTAGCAGAGGTTATACTGTATTATATTTTTCCAAAGTAATTTATATTCAATACTAATGAAGATATTTTGAAATAAAATTGGTGTGCTTATTCATCAGTTAACTTATACATCTATCTATACACGACTATCATGAGACATAATTCTTAGTGTATTGATTTTAGAGTTATGTACGAAAGCCGACTGGTGTTACATAAAAATTAAAAAATAGAATTATACTATGTCGTAATAACGCGATAACTAACTCGTAATTACGAGATAATTAACTCGTAATAACAAGATATTATCTCGTAATAACGAGATAACTAACTCGTTATAACGAGATAATTATGTCATTATTACGAAATAACTAACTCGTAATAACGAGATAATTATCTCATAATAACGAGATAATTATCTCGTAATAACGAGATAACTAACTCGTAATAACGAGATAATTATGTCGTTATTACGAGAGAACTAACTCGTAATTACGAGATAATAATCTCGTACTAACGAGATAACTAACTCGTAATAACGAGATAATTAACTCGTTATAACAAGATATTATCTCGTAATAACGAGACAACTAACTCGTAATAACGAGATAATTATGTCGTTATTATGAGATAACTAACTCATAATTACGAGATAATTATCTCGTAATAATGAGATAACTAACTTGTAATAACGAGATAATTAACTCGTTATAACGAGATAATTATCTTGTAATTACGAGATAATTAACTTGTTTGCAAAAGCACCAATAGCTCAAAATAACAACAGTATAATACCATTAAGAATTAGGATACAACAACAACTCGAGACGACAGCAACAATATCTTAAACAACAACAGCAGCAACAACTAAACCATTTACATTAAAGCACTAAGCAACAACAACTACAACAATAACAGCAACAACTTATAACAATATAAAAATCGAAACAACTACATACACAACTTAAAAAACAGCAGCAACAACTCAAAACAATAACACCAACTTATCACAACAACTCCAAACAACAGCAACAACATCGCAACACAACACAGACATATAAACAAAACATTCACTCAATACAACAAAATAATGTACACAAAACAATTGCAACAACTAAATGAACATTGACAACAACTAAAAACAACATCAATAGCAACTTGAAATAATAGCAATAGCATTTGAAAGAATTAAACAAACAACTGAAATCTACATTGAGAACAACTAAAAACAACAACAACGGAACCTAAAACCAATAGCATCAACAACTAAAACAATTACATTAACAACTCAACACAATTCTGTTGATATTGTTATTATTTGATGTCAATGGTGATTTAGTTGTTGCAATTGATTTTCTGTACATGATTTTGTTGTTTTGAGTTATATATGTCGAAATTGTTTTTCGTTGTGGTTGCTGTTGCTGTTTGGGTTAATGATGATATTGTCTTGAATTGATGTTGTTATATTGAGTTGATGTTGTTTTTCTGTGTTGTAGTTGTTGTTGTTGTGATAAGTTGGTGTTATTGTTTGAGTTGTTGCTGCTGTTTTTTAGGTTGTGGAAGTTGTTCTTCCGATTTTTATATTGTTGTTTATTTATTCTTAGTGGTATTATATTGTTGATGGAGTTTAGTTGTTGCTGCCGATTTCTTTTGTTGTTGATGTTGATATTTTGAACTGTTGGTGCTTTTGCAAATGAGTAAATTATCTCGTAATTACGAGATAATTATCTCATTATTAAGAGTAAGTTATCTCGTTATTATGAGATAATTATGTCGTTATTACGAGATAACTAACTCGTTATTACAAGTTAATTATCTCGTAATTACGAGTTAGTTATCTCGTAATAACGACATAATTATCTCGTTATTACGAGTTAGTTATCTCGTTATTACGAGATAATATCTCGTTATTACGAGTTAATTATCTCGTTATTACGAGTTAATTATCTCGTAATTACAAGTTAATTATCTCGTTATTACGACATAGAATAATTCTATTTTTTATTTTTATGTGACACCATTCGGCTTTCGTAGTTATGCCCCTTTTTCAAATTGAAATATCTTGAGTACTAATCAAGAGTTATGTCCCTTTTATTCTTTAAAACTATGATTTATGTAATTATTGATTATCTGTGCTAGATTTATCTTCATTAAAAAGTAAAATTCTGACGTCAAGCACTATTGTTTTAGGATAAGCTTGCCACAAACAAAACGGCATGCTGTTCTGGACTGCTCTTGTTCATTCGAGTGAGTGAAAGTGAAAAGCTTGATTATAATACCAAATTAGCATATGCATCTCTCAAACAAATGAAATTGATATTATGATCTTGAATTATTTATGAGTTTATAACAAAAGCATCATACATGTAAAACAGAATTACTGAAGCAGTTATACAAAAGCTGATTGGTTTTAATAATTTATTTATATAATATTTTTGTAGATTTGAATCTAAATATGCAAATTTATATTAGTATAAATTGTTAAGTAGTGAAATGTGCTACCATCACTTGGTTATTTACGAAAAGTTGTTTTTGCATAATTTTGATAAATGTTTGTTACTCAGTACTATTAAGTGTAGGGTTAGTTAGATTATTTGGTTTGAAGATGAAACAATAGATTTTTAAATTTTAGTATAAAGAACATTTAAAGAGACTGTTTGATTCTCAAAGCAATCATGATTAATTGGATATTTAAATCTCACGTTTATGTGGTATTTATTCTTCTTAACATTTTTGAATGTCATATCCTTGCCAATCATTTGAAATTTGGACATCAACTGGATGGGACAACATTTCAGCGATTGAGGAAAATGTCTCTGAAAAACTGTCACGAGGAATGTGTCTCACGCAAAAAATGTAAATCATATAATTATATTCGAACAAGTCAAACTTGTGAACTGAATTCTAGCGATATGGTTGAAAACCAAAACTATTACAGTCAGTCAGCAAATTCAGTTTACAGTCAAAAATGTGATTGGGCTCTAAATTCAGACATTTCAGACTGTAGTCATTGTGGGGATGAGGAGAAGTGTAAAAAGTTAGAAAATGGGTCATTTGATTGTTTGAAAGAAGAATGTACAAGCAATCCACCATCATTTGATGGATCTACTGTTCTTGGTAATATGCGAAGCATTGGGTCTAAAGTGAAGTATGTTTGCGCTGATGGCCAAACAGCGATAGGAAACTTCTATTCTGTTTGTAATGACAATGGTACTTGGTCTTCACCAAACTTTAAGTGTGTTAATGACAGTTGTTTTACTCCAAGTATTGGACCAGATAAAGAGATGATTAACATAACGACAGATTCTTCTTCAGTGAAAATGTACTTTCGGTGCATTGGTAATTTCACTACTAGAGGTTCCCCTTCCATGTGCAACGAATACGGAAACTACAATGCCCGTTTTATGTGTTGTGATGAACCAGAGGAGGGAAACTGGGTAAAGGTGTTCAATATTAAATCAAATAGTAAAAGGGGGCCGATTGCGCTCTGGAAACAACAAGATTCCGTACAGCATGAAGATGGCAACACTGACATTGATTGTCAATTTCGGAGATATGACATCATTAGCAATTGGAACAATTTAAATATATCTATGCTCCGAGTAAATGTTATAAAAGGCAATTCAATAAAAGCCTGGGCTGAATTTAATGGAGCTGGTAGTGACAACACGAACTGGTTTACTCATGAAAGACTGCTTAATACATCTTGGAATGACTTGCTGACAATTACAAACACACAAATGGTTACAAACATAAGCACTTTTCCATCTATAAGTCTTCCAGGTTTCCATGTTCAAGGAAAAAATTTTCGTTTTACTATAATGGAGTTTTATTTTGAAAATTGTGTAGAAGTCAGTGGATGGTTAATGATTGCACCAAACGATAATTGTATTCATCGGTACCGTCAATTTCCTAACATATTTTTTACCCCTCATGGTACTAAAGCTCTTACAAGGTCGAGTTTTGAACGTGCTGACAATTTGGAGATCTGGGCGCAAATATTTGATTAACATTTTCTGTGACGAGCAGTGAAAGAATATGAATATTAATATTAACAGTTAAATTTTTTACCTTGATATTGTTTTAAGGGGTTAATTGTGGAGTATGATTTATTCCTTTCTTGACAAACTTTCAGGGAATATTCATGCATTGCAGTCTTCATGACAAACTTTTATCAGCACTGGACATGCGGTCAGACAAAACGAAATTTTGACTGGACAGTATGAAAGTTTACTGGACCAAAAACTATTAGTGATATGTTAAATATTTATTACGTCCAATAATTATTAAGCATACTTTATCCTAATACTAAATGAACAGAATTACAACAAATCACGATTTGTAATTGATCATTGCAAATGGTGGCTCTAAAAAGTTGGCGGACAGTCAGACCATTTACATTCTAAGAGTCTCTGGACCGACGGCAATTTTTGCAGATTTGGTCCATGGTCCACCAGCTAAATCAGAAGACTGCATTGATTTTCTTTTTAATTTATTCTCTGCATAATTTATTGCTATGCGTAACACAAATTGTGAAAGCTGTATTAAAGCTTTTTATGTGCTTTGACTATATCATAAATAAATGAACTAAATTTAATAGATGATTTTACATTTTCATAATACAATGACTTAGTAACTTAGTTATTAAAGCTAAGACTGCGCGATGAATATATATACAAACATGGCATAATGACATAAACAATCAAACAAAAATGACATATTACAAAATGTATAAAACTGAATAATTCTTTCGAAAAACATATTGATTTTATTAAAAATGAAAGTATTCGAAAAGAATTTACTCGATTCAGACTTGGCTCAAATAATTTAGAAATTGAAGTAGGACACAACAATGGAACAATTAGACAACAAAGAAGTTGTAAATTAATTAAAAATGCCACAGAAACTGAATACTATTTCTTAATGTGTTTTCAATCACTAAAAGATGCTCGAACTAAATATTTTAAACAAACATCTTGGCCTTCACTAAATAAATTTTACTATTTAATGGCGAATAAAAATGAACCTGCAATGGACAAATTGTCAAAATTCATTTTCTTCTCTATTAAATTTAGGAAAGATAAGTAAGCATCTATACTTAATGTATAAAATTTTAATGTAATAAAGCAATCATGTTTTTGATTTGTATTTGTATTTCTTAACATTTCTTAACATTAATTTTAAGTCTTCAATTTAAGTATAGCAACTAGCAAGTATCCAAACATGTACAAAATGGCTAAAGTGACTCCTATCTTCAAAAGTGGTAGTAAAAGTGATAAAAAAAACTATCGGCCAATATCAATTCTACCGGTGTTATCTAAGCTATATGAAAAGCATGTGTGCATCCAATTAACAGATTTTTTGGAGAAAAATAATCTCTTCAGCAAGAGCCAATCTGGATTTAGAAAATCTCATTCATGTGAAACTGCCCTAGTAAATATTGTGGATGAATGGATTAATGAAATAAATGAAAGTAACATTGTTGGTACTGTTTTTCTTGACCTATCTAAAGCCTTTGACTTGATTAACCATAAACTTCTTTTACAAAAATTGAAATGTTATAAATTTAGTGACAAAGCAATGTTGTGGTCACTCTCTTATTTGAGTCATAGACGCCAAAAAGTATGTTTTTCTGGTAAACTGTCAGAATCCCAAGAGATAAACGCTGGTGTACCACAAGGTTCTGTTCTAGGCCCAATACTTTTCCTTATTTATATCAATGATTTACCCTTATCTGTTAAAAATGCCCACATGTTTGCTGATGACACGACCCTATCAGCATTTGGGAAAAATAAATCTGATGTCAGTTGTAAGCTTCAGTCTCAGCTAGAATCATTTGAGACCTGGTGTTCCTTAAATGGAATGGCCCCAAATGCCTCTAAAAGTAAAACAATGTTTATCACAGCCTCCAACCAGCATGAGAAGTTGGAAAACATTAACATCCAGCCACTTAAACTGAACGATGAACCTTTAGAAAAGGTACCAAACCATAAATTATTGGGGGTAGTCATTGACAAAAACTTAAGTTGGAAACTGCAAGTTGAGACAACTCTTAAGAAATGCAATTCTTTATTATATCTCCTCCTAAGAATAAAACAATTCCTAAATCTGCATACTAGAAAACTGTTTTTCAATGCATACATCCTTCCACATATTGACTACTGTTGCACTATCTGGGGGTCATGTAATGAGCAATTAACAAACACAATGGTAAAATTTCAAAAAAGGGCTGCCAGAATAATTCTTAACAAACCTTTTGATGCCCCGTCGGAGGAGTTATTCAAACAACTAAATTGGATGAAATTTCCAGACCGTGTTAACTATAAAAAGGCTATTATTGTCTACAAATCTCTTAATAACACAAGTCCTGAATATTTAAATAACAGATTTGTCTTAAGTAATAATCACCAATTAAGATCAAGTTCTACACAAAAACTGAATGTCCCAAAACCTAGACTTGAATTCTTTAGAAAATCTATAACATACTCAGGACCAGTCATTTGGAATGAAATACCCCTAAACATCCGTCTTGCTAACAGCCTTAGCTCATTCAAAAAGCAGTACATTAAATGGAAAATGCAAAAAGATTGAAATGTTCTTTGTCCACCTAAAACTCATCTCATGCCTATTGTTCCTTTCTTTTCAGGTTACTTTGCTCTTAATTTTGATTTTTTTTATGTATATAACATGTTTTTCTCAAGTCTAATATGCATTCATCATTATGTAAATATTGTATATACTGTGTAATATGTTTGATAGAGGCCCACATGGAAGATTGGATTTAACCAAATGTGTAGCCTCTTAAAATAAAGTCTTTATTATTATTATTATTATTACTATGTTTACTTGCCAATTTATGTATTGTTCTTTGTTTTAAACTGACTTGAGGCTGAACACAATTTACATGTCACACAGTCATCTGAATACAATGAATCAGTTAAATAACATTAATTTTAGTAACTGAAACGTATAAAGGGTTGATTTGTCTTAAGCCTGAGTTAGAAAAAAATGTATATTTGCATTTCAATGTTTCAATATATTGTACTGTTAATTGCTGAATGTGTATTATAAAAAACACACTATATTTTGCTGCTTGATACTTATATGATTTGTTTGTTAAAATACATGACCTGTGTGCTTATTATTATGTTGTTGATATATTTAATCATGTATTGTATAAATGTTTATAGTCATAAGTACCATGTACTGATATGCTAATTAAATAAACTGTAAACTTTTTATTAATCACTGCGAAACTCAACAGTTTAATACTGGACAGTACTTATGTCCTGTGAAGATCAAAACTTTACTGGACCAAACCAAGTCTTACAGGACTGCAGTTGTAAAATACATTTGTAAATATTCTTGTAGTCATGTAGTCATTTTTCAAAAATTGTATATTAATGTTACGTACATGTGTTTAGAATTTAAAATGCTTTTGCAAAAAAATATTTTACATTTTAATCTTTTTTAATGTTTCATAGGCTTGTGTTTGATTTAAAATTAGATATTGTTGCAAAGGAAAATAAAGAATATAAAAGCAAGACTGTTTTCATCATTTAAGTTCTTGGCGCTGAAGGCTATGAGTAAGACCTTGAGGCCTACTTAGGTTGAATATACCTTTTGACATCAGTGACACTTATACTTACCACAGTAGTCGTCAACAATAGTGTTTATTTTCCTATATTAATAAGGTTCATGTGTATGGAGAAGTTGTCAGTCTTGTGGAAGTGTAAATTTAAGCACTGGTTATGCTACAGTCCCATAAACATAAAAAAGCCATGAGGGCACCGTACGGGCCCGTGCAATCAAGGACTCTTACAAACTCTTGCATGCCTGTATGAACTGTTAGTTTTTACTGGGGTCATTGAGATGAGCCGTAGATACACATATCAGTTTCAAAGTCAAATCGTGAACAAAATCGTGGCCGAGTATGGATGAAACTTGCATACCTTCCAGCTAAGGCTCGGTACGGGTGTGTTGGTTTGTGCTATGTGCGTACCGACACCTATGCAAGGCTTCCCACGGCCTACAGCTCTCTGTGCATACAGGTCCTAAACAAGCCATGATTTTATGGGACTGAGGCATTATTGACAAAGGTTCAGGAAAGCTAGGTTAAGTGCGTTGGTTGTTGTAAAATGACCATAATTATTATCATAATTTGTATTAGTACGGCATTAAAAACCCAAAAAATAAAATGCCATTTAAGTGATGTTTAATGTCTGTTCATTGATAAAAAACTGTAATAACCATGGTGTATCTATATATAATGAAACTATTGATATGTAGTTTAAAGTCTACTTCCATAAACATGTTCAGCCGACTTTACAGTTTTGTACAATATCCCCTGATCATTGAAATCACCTTCAGGCTGGTGATCCCTCACAGTACCCATTTTTCATCTGGGAATGAAGCAGAACAAGTGTTGGTAAATTTCTCAAGAAATTAAATAGTGACCCTAGTTGGGGTTTGAACCAGGAATCTCTTGACCCCTAAGCATACGTCTTACCACTTGACCACTACTCCTAAAACATACATTATATTCTTCCGTGAATTTACCAGTGCATGACTTTTATCCTCAGTAATCACCTGCCTACTTCAAGCTACTTGCTCACAGAGGTGTCATGGTTTGTATGATACATGTCGCCTACTTCATGAAACCTGCTCACCTAAAGAGTCATGGTTCATATTTTGGCTAGAATCCACAACTCTCTATTTCAGTGATAGGTTACAGTGGTAATGTCTCATTCTGAACACCTTGACTACTCATTGAATGAATAATCTCATTTGACTGCGTTATTTCAAATTTATGGACTAAAATGAAGCATTAATCATCGCCTAAACAAGCATGGATTTGTTTATATCAACACTAGTCAAAGCATTTTGTTAAGGCATTTGAAAAAGTAAGAAAAAGTCCATTTTGTTGTCCAGTACGGTTGAAAATAAAACTGCTACATGTATTTATCAAACAAATTCCAATATTTATAATGTGCATGTATTTACTACTAGAACATTAAGTACAGTTTCTTTGTAATCTGGCAGTTTTGCAGTCCAGATAGTTCATTACTCAAACTTCAGTTTATATAATTATTTACAAGTTTACTTTCCTAGAAAACTTTTATTTTGTTTTATGGCTTTTTAGAATAAATGCCCAGTTCAGTCAAAAACTGTGTTTGCATTATTCCTCATCCCAACAAGTTCAATCCTGTCTGTGAATTATTACATTAATGTAAGCAATACTTAAATTACATGAAATATTCATACAGCATTTGTATAAATATTGATGTTTTGCACATTGCCAATCAATCGACTAAATCTAGCAGAGATTTATACAAAGTTTTTTTACAGTAAAGTTAATAACATAATTGTACAATTTATTTTCAGAATAAATCATGTCTGCAGACGGAGGGACAACAGTGATCTCTCTACCAAAGTTGCCAGCCAAGTCAGTTCCTCGTAGATACGAGGAGACAAGACCAGTGTTAATACAGGGATGTGCTCACTCAAAAATACTTGGTAAGAAAATGGTAAAATTATATACATTTTGTAGCTCAAAAAATATTTTACTAATAGACTATATCCGGAATTCAAAAATTTGGGTTTTCTCCTCCGGTACATACAAACTTTAACCATTACAATGAAAACACGTGTACAAAGAACAATAGGATTTAATCCATAGTTCGTGCTTTTTAGCAATAATGTGTAACTAACTTTGTTTGTACCGCCTGGGCACAGACGGAAAAACCCATAAATTTGAATTCCAGATTAGGTCTATTATAGGCATACTTCGATTGCTCTGACAGTGCAAAGCAAGTCTACATCCTTCATTATCTAAATGAAGTTTGACTAGTGAAAGTTAAGTGGCGATTAAAGTCTGCTTCCATGATCATGTTCAGTGGACTTAGAATCTTGTACTATAACCCCTGATCATCAAATCACCGTCAGGTACATCTTCATCTGGGTGGAGTAGAATTAGTGAAGGTATATTTCTTGCTCAAGGAAATAAGCCGTGCCCATAGTGAGGATCAAACCCGGGACCTCTCCATCCCTAAGCGCGCATCCTACCGCTGGTTCACTGCTCCTTCTAGTTTTGCCCTTACCTATCGACTTGTTAGGTTTCAGCTTGAAAGGTCCCATTAGGATCAGGATTTTAAATGGATAATAATTTTGGTCTACTCCTATCAAACCTTATTTGTCTGAATCAATGACCAGTCTATCTAAGAAAAATCTATTGAATGGAAATATTTTGTTTTGTTTGATTCTACGTAGTTGTCATAAAAGCTAGGTAAAAGGTAAGTGAGTACAAGTGTCGCTGTATATTTCTGCTACATACTCCCTCTTCACACTGTGAAAAGCAGAAAGTTGAGAAAACAGCACAAAAGTTTTGATCTGAAGAATATTTAGTTATAAGTCACATTGAGAAAACTGGACAGTATTGTCACTCTTGTTGCTCTGCTGTGTTCTTAGCTTCTGAACATTGTATTTTAATATTTTGATGTTTCAGGTCTTGGCCAAGAATTACATAAAAAGGAATTAGAGAAAGCAGAACAAGAAAAACTAGATGCAATCAGAGTAGCAGAACAAGCAGTATGGGAGGAAGCTGAAAGACTTAAAGCAATAGCATTAGATAAAGCAAAGGAAGATGCTGCAATAGAACAAGAGAGAGTTATTAAAAAACTGAAAAAGCAACATGCTAAAGCTCTTCTGGTAAACATATTCCCTATAATACACTTAGTACCTATAAATAAGTATGAGTTAGTGAAGTCGTTGGTCCCATGAAATTGGTACATGAGGCTAATCATTATGGCATTGCTTGGTCAAGGTTCAATGTATATAGTCACATGGTATTCCGAATGTAAATTAAGGCCACAACAAGTTGATCATATGTTCTACGGATTTTTCTGGAAAAAAAATGGGGCGAGCGAGCGAAGAAAAAAATCAAAAAAATCTTTATTCACTTGCTTTATATAGCAGTTTGACCAAATTTTTATGGACGAGAGAAGAAATAAAAATATTTTTTTGTAAAAACTGTCAAAACTAAGGTGCGAGCGAATCCATAGAACATATGATCAATTTGTTGTGGCCTAACATACATTTTTTATCAAATTGATGCAGCAGCCAACAAAAAAGATTCAAACAGTGTATGAAATATTTGTTAAATCATGGATTCTTATTCTAAATTATCTTTGATTTGTATTTTCAACCACAGGAAGAGGCTTTGAAAGTAGAAATGGCAATGCAGAAACTTGCAATAGAACAAGTAAAACAGGAAAGACTTGAAGGTGAACAAAGGTTAAAAAAAGCAGTGGAAGAAACACAAGAAAGATTATATAAAGAACTTGAAGTTGCTGTTGCTAAGGCAAGAGCTGAAGAGAAACAAATTGCCAAGGCTGCATCAGAAAAAGCTGCTCAGTAAGTTAGATTTCCATTCTCTTAACCTGTTTGGTGCAAGTGTGAGGTTGGTGCTCCTGAGAACCTGGTTTAAATCCCAAGTGGTAATTATTTTGCCACTGTCTGTTCCAAGGTTGAAACCACTTAGGTTCTTGTTCTCTTTATGTTTGTGGCATCCTTTTTATATCAAAAGTTTAAAAATCTCAAACATCTCCCTCTTTGTTTTTTTTGGGCTGAGTTGAAAGTATGTGTTATTAGACTGTAGCTGTTTCTGATATGTTGTCAGATTTATTTTTGCAATTTATGGCCAGGCTTTCTTTGGTTTACAAAGGAAAGCTTTGGTTTGTTGTTCTATCTGGCACAAAAATTAATACTCTGTGGTAAATGGAATGTTTGATGCAAGGGAATTCTGGTGATTCGGGACGAGCTCTATAAGCTTGCTGTCTGAATATGATATAAGAGCATTCCGGGTAGTTATATCAGATTTCAGTAGTCTTGTTATCTCATTTCTAGGCAGCTGTATAGGTTCTGATATATTTTTTCTTGAGATTTAAGAATCTACTCATACAATGGACTAAATTTAGAATTTTTCATTTCAAGTTGGCTGATATAAAACATAAAATTTCAATATTGTGTATTTCAAATTTGAAATTTGCTTACAAAGTTTCAAACCTCCAATTTTATTTTCTAAAGTATATGAAAAATTGTTTTCAACTTATGTGTTCATTTTGTTTATGATATATTTCGGTATTTGTACATTTATAGACATTTTGAAGCCAGGAATAGGTAAATCCTTTTTGTTTGGTGACTAGATTTGAATTAATTTTTGTTCATACTACAAATATAAGATTCTGAGTTGATACTTTACTGCGAATAAATATTTTTTCATAAGTTGTGTGATAATTGCTTAGTAGCATTAATATATTACTTCTATTGTGTTGCATGGGAAACATATTGTGACAGATTGCCTTTCCTATTATCTAAAGTTGTGTTTTTTCATTAATATGGTGTAGATTTATACATAAGATGTACATGTATCTTCATTTGCTTGAATCATTTCACATTACATGTTATCTTAGGGCTCTTCATTAATATTTAAACAAGGTTTCCTGGTTAGGCAACCTGATATATATTTTACTTGCTCAAACCAAATGTTTACTAGCTGTAAAAGTTGCTCAAACCCAAAAAATAGGTTTTCAGGGGCAATTAGACAACCGTTAATGTCAAGACCTCACTTTTCTTATAAAACATGCCCAATGGGCACTTATACAAAGATGGTCATTCTGATTTCCATGATCTGTTTTATCATCCACAAGTTTGGTTAAAAATTTTTACGACCACTTAACCTCTTTCCTCTAATAAAGGCTGAAACTGCCTTTCTTGATATCAACATCATCAAGTTTGGTCATAAAATAAATTTTCCTCTAACCTCGGTTTCAAATAAGGCAGAGTATGTACTTAATACTGGTTAAATACTCTGTTCCTGAGATCTAGACATGTCAAAGAATAACCTGAATGACCATCACAGTAGCAGGAGCTGTGGTCCAGTGGTGTGTCGTGTGCTTAGGAATCATAAGGTCCAGGGTTTAGACCCCACTAGGGGCTCTCCTAATTTCCTTGAGCAAGAAATTTACCTACAGCTTTTTCACTCCACCCAGGTGTAAACGGGTACTGTGCCTGAATGTGATTCTAATGATCAGAAGTTAAGTTGTTTGAGCATAAACAAGAAAGCAGACTAAACTCAAAATTTTCTGGAAAAAATCGGCATGAAGCACTAGAATTTTATTTCAATTTTACCATTTTGATTGTTAAATCAACCCGGGTCGATAACACAGTTGGTAGTGCGCCGGGATTTGGATACTCGTGCCCGAGGGGGTGTGGGTTGGAATCCCACCTGGGGAGGTTATACCCTTCCATGAAAATTTGACAATAATGTCGATTTTTCTCCATTGATTAGATAATATGGAGTTACAGTTTCCGGCCTTGTGGAAGGGTAGGTGAGTACTGGTTATAGACAATGGTCCAGGAAAGCTAGGTTATGTGCGCTGGACGCTGTAAAATGACCTACAATTGTGTTGACATGGCGTTAACTCCAATTAATAAATAAGATTGTTAAATCATTTATCATAAATGTCATGTCGAGGTTAAACGAAATAAGCTGACCAAACCCCAATCACAATGCTTTCATATAATTTTCATACATCATGAGTTTTTGAAGGAAGATGTGTTGATAAGTGGTTTTGAAATAACTCTAAATATTTAATTAACTTAATTCAATTTACAGTGAATGGTGGTTGATTTGAAATGAAGTTGTATGTTTTAAATCACTAAACTATAAAATTGTAAAATAAATCATGAAAGAAACAGAAAATGTATACACTTTTGTTTATACAACTTTAGGACAATATATCATGCTAAATCATTCAAGTGAACAGCATATTTAAACAAATCACTTAGACTTCTTTTGGTCCAGTAAACTTTCATTGGGCTCAGTAAAAAAATCAATTTGCTGGACCTAATTTCCAGTGCAGATGAAAGCTTGTTGTGCAGACTGTCAATGGCAAAATTCTACTCTTTTGTTCAAGTTGCTAACTTCAAATTGTCTTAATGTAATTTAGTCCTATATAGCTGAGAGGATTTATATAGGCATTGTGTGCATGTTAATTTATCCATTATTTTCAATAAAATATGTAATAAATTATACATAGCTGGGATCCAGTCGAGTAACTTAACTGTTTGCATCACACAGCTCTGACTGTTGAAAAGCATAAAACAAAACAAAATAATCCTAACGTAAAACAATATTATCCCTTGCATTAAGATTGTAATTATGAACACCACTTTAATACATGTAATTGATTTTATAATGGTATGCATCACAAGAATTAAGGGAAGTTCTATCTAAAGTGCTATCAAAAGAGCTAGCTTGTAAGTTTTCCATTACAAATATTAATAAATTTAATTTACATGAAACTTTATTTTTCAGGGAATTCAAAGCAACATTAAACAAAGCAATGTTAGAAAAGAAAAAAGAGAAAGAGCAAGCATTAGAGGTATGTTTATAAGTATAAACATAATTTTTTAGTCTGACTTTTCTTAGAAATTAATTATATGTCATTGCTAGTGTTCGCTCATTGAATCACTCAGTTACATGTAGGTCTATCCTTGGTGCTGTGACTTAAACTCTCATCCTGTTGATTGGATTCATGGCAAAGGGAAAAAATCTCTTCCATGATATTTATTCTTACATAGCCATGAGCAATTTCTCTGTATAAGCATGCTATACTTTATTTCATGATAAAATATAGCCCTGTTATAATTTACTCACAGGCTTATATGAACTATGCCCAAAATGAAGCTAACAGTTTTATGAATGTGGTTACTGCACAAGGGAGTTAATTTCAATAGCATCACATTCAATTGTAGCTTTAAAAAATCTAGGTGCATCAGAGCTATATAAATGCCTATATTTTTTATACAATAAAACAGACAACACGTTTTATCTCAGTGTTTTCAGTTTGGGATAATTAGGGACTTTAGTCAGTTATCTTTCCCTGATAAAATCTGAAGCAATCCAATTGGTAAGTAGGTCCTTACAGTTGGAATCCTCGGATTTTATCATTGAATTTCTATGTAAGGATAACAAAATATTTCATCTAATATCTTTCTTGTTAATAAAGATATTAACAGAAGTGATCAAATTTTGATAGTTTTTTTACCCTAAAAATACTAAGCCTGAATTTCAAACAAATTAAATGACTTACAAAAAAGTTATTTAAGATCAATTTTGGCAAATTGACATTGAAAAGTAAGGTTAAAATCCGAGTAATCCAACTAGAAAGACCTACCTATTTGAAGAGTATACAAGGGGGAATAACTGACTAAAGTCCCTTATTACTATTGTCTAAACCTTAAGAATAATTCATTTTTAGCTGGATTTTTCAACGAAAAAATTCGGCTAATAGTTTGGCAAAACCCGGGTGGTTGGGTGGGCAGGCGCCCGGTGTTGTCAACAATTGCATTAAAGTTTTACTTTACCATATATTTCTGCCATTTATGGTCCATTCTTCATGAAACTTCATACAATGATAACATACCATGCCATGAACAGAATAAGACAGTAACCACAACTCTACCTGCCTTTATTATGGATTATTTTCCTTTGTAATTTTTGCGTTAAAGTTTTTAAATCTGGCTTTAATGTGGTTTCCACATTACATTTCTTGTTGATTACATTGCAGGAATTAAGAGATAAAAAAGATCTTGAAAAAGCAAACAAAGTCAAAGATGCAGAAGACCGGGAAAGAAGAATTGCTCAAGAAAAGCTCGATTCTTTGACTGGCCAATTTGAAGCAGTTATTGCCAGTCTAAAGCGTGAAATAGAGACAAAACAAGAAGAAATAAGAACTTTAATCAACCAAAGAAGTGAAACGGAACGACAAAAATCTCACATTGAAAATTGTCTACTGGATACAAGAAAGGACTTTCAGGATTTCATTGATAACTTGCCTCCCTATCAAAGAATGCAGGCTGATTTTATGTTGCCTGTTGTATACCTTGATGAACTTGAAAAGAAAGGTTATCATATAACAGCATTACGTCCACAGATAGTCAAACACAAAAAGAAGAAATAAAGCTGGGATTTTATAGTTGAAGAAATAACCTTTTTTTTTAATTTGAGAAAAAATCAAAAGTCATTACAAAAAAATAAAAAATATTAAGAAGGAAATAATTGATGTACATTAATTACTTTACCTGTCAATCTCATGAAATCAGATTTTATGATTACTATAACTACAATCTGGTTAAAACCTGATCTAAAATTCTCTGCCCACATACTCACTCAAATTTTTATATCCAACAATCTGGCAGTATAGGGTCACCTTCAGCTGACCTTGAGAACTAAAGTCCAGCTGTAAATGTGCTATTGAATATCATTAGATTTACTGTAGTATAAATGCAGTGGAGCATCATGAAATCTGATTTTATAGAGATTGACAGCACATACAAGCAATGTATTATCTCCTCATGACATCTAGTGTTAACCTCATAGTATTTATCTTTCAATTTTACATGTTGCTATAGTTGGCAAGTATTAAACTGAAACTCAACTAATTTTTTATTTAAATTGTAACAAGTTTGATTTTACCCATTGCTCATACAAAATAACCAAGTTATTGGTTTTAAACATTAACAAAATGGGCATTTTTTTTTGTTCTAAATTTAGATCTACCTTAATTTTGAAATATGAATTGAGTCCCAGATTAATACTTTTCCATTATTTTTCATTTTATTCTAGCACTTTCTTAAGTGTTTGCAATATATGATAGTCAAAATGTGAAAAGAAGAATGACCCATCAAACACTATTCAACAATAAAAACATAGACTTCCCTCCAATGATATACTAGTATATGTTTTGGATGTTAAAATTCTAAAAAAACATTTGTTTTAGAATAAAAACTTGGTTTGTACTGGATGTATCTATGCAGAATATTGAATAGTTTGTGGGAGAGAGGGGCAAAAATTACTTGGAAAACAAATTCTGGGTCGAGTTCAACAGTAGACAAATTTTTTTTCTTCTTAATTTTAGATGGACCTCTCTCTGACATGATTCAGTCATGATGTTTGCAGTTCATTATTCTTTTAGATATGTTATTGAATTTTTTAGTCCTATTTTATTCAGGGTGTAATAATCACAGTAATAATTTTATCATTGTTAAACACATTCATCATTATAATAAGTGTTACAGGTCAAATTTATTTATTTACTGCACTAAACACCCCTAAATTAAATATAATTATATATGTGTAAGACTTAACAGTTGAGCATTTGTTCACACATTCATAATGCATTGTCTCTTCTAAAACTACAATACTTACTTATTGACCCATAAAAAAACATTAGACAGTCTCTTGTTTTGTTATGAAAGTTAAGATTGGTTATTAAGTTTTATGAAGCAGACAGTTCCTTGTTCTAACATTATACTAAGTCTAGTTTAATTTAATTTGCACCATTTGATTGAATGCATTTGATGCATTATATGGGTTATAAGCCACAACACTTTTTGTTAAGTACACTTGGTTTCAAGTTTGAAAGAAAGTAGTGTGCATACAGTTGACCATGCTGGAAATCTGTTGACTTGTGGGTAAAGAACGAAACATTCAGTTAGTTCATATTTTATACTTTCAGTATTAGAGGTACTTAATTTTTACTGAAAAGTGTCTTATATGGTCAAATGATTAATCATTTACTATATTGTCTTCCATATAAACTGAAGAATATACTCATGATTTCTTTTACTGAGATGTATCTAAGTTGATTCATAGCATTCATTTCATGTTTGACAATATTTCCGCCTAATGCAGTCAATCATAAAATTATGTTCAAAAGGATAACAATTAGCTATTTCATCTGCTTCATACTATTGATCGAGATAATGAATCTATTGACCAAGATCGGGAATTCATTTTCCAAGATAGGGAATATATTACCAATAAAGGGAATATATTTATTAAGATAGGAAATTTATTTACAAAGGTAGGGAATTGATTTACCCAGATAATAAAGGAATACATTATCAAGATGGGAATTTATTTTTTCAAGATAGCAAAATATACTCCCAAGGTCTATACCCATTGTTAATTTGTTACAAATACACAGGGGTATAAAGTATTGAAAAATATGCACTATTTGCAGACTTTTATCATTGTTGTTGTTATGGTGGTTTTATTTTTTATAGTTTTCTTCATACAGTTGATCTGTACTGCACAGTCTGTACATAATGCACCGAGTATGTACCTTGTGATTATCTGACACAAAAAAACAATCTTCCACACCAACAGGTAAATCTGAGGCAGATGCCTTTCCATCAACAAAATAAAGCATTTCTTTCATGTTTTTAAGCCATAGCTTAATGAAAAAAGTTGAATGCTTCAATTATTCAACCACATCCAGCCAAAAACATAAAAGGCTGATTTTTCTAAAAAATCTGAATTCTGATAACACTACAAATAGCCATCTCAACATCTACCTTTGGTAGGAACATATAGTCCAACAGAATTAACCTGAGCTTGAACTACCTATATATAATAATTACACACTTTACTTACATAAAATGGTGCCTTTCTGTATGCGTGTTTACGGTTATACACATGTTTATAACAACTGACTTGAGTATAAATCGATTTCTTAAAAGTGGCATGTTATTGTACTTTTAATTTTGGACACATTAGTTTTGGGGTAAACAAATAAGTCAGCAGTATTATGGCACAGTTTCAAAGTATTGATTCTTATGAAAACAACATTAATTGTTCAGTACGTGTATTTTGCCGAAAGCTTCCGATATAGCGCGATGTACAAACGAAGACAAAATAGTCTGTAAATACTGATTTTAAATTATTCTTGCATAAAGGTCAAGCTCAGGTTAATTCTGTTGGACTATACAAGTGTATAAACTTTTAGTCAGATTGGATATTTTGTTACAGGGTTAAGTTACTTTTTTCACAATTTTGATATAACTGTTTATTATTTTAGTGCATTTATAACACACAATATTTGTTGTTTCTTTTTTTATGACATATTTTATTGTTTTTTACAGTGTTGTTTAATTGTTTACACTGAAAAATTTTACATAATCAAGATTGTATTTGTTTTGCATATAAATTTTATTTGGTTATAAACGTATTTAGAAACCAAAAACATAATCATGAAAATAAAATACACAATAAAAGAAAATGTACTTTGTTTTTAATTAATGGTTCGGTGCAAAACTAGTCTACATTCTTTTTCATTAACATTTAGTTAGACTAGTTTTGTACTCGCCCACCAAAATAAAACTAAACCAGTGGTGCTTTTCACAAAAATTCTTACGAAAAAAATCTTTGTAAGTCAAAAGCACAGGCTGTCAACCAACCACTGATAAAAATATAGGAATTTATATAGGAATTTCATTTTCAAAATATAGGAACTTTTAGAGAAAACCAAGTAGAAATATAGGAACTTTTGAGCGTTATTCCAATACATTAAGGTCCCTTTACACATACTATCATTGCTCAAAGACTGAATAAGTACATGTTCTGAATAAATACAAGTTTCAGTATCGGTGTATTACTTTTAATGACTAAATGCATCATGGACCAAACTACATGTAACTCTAAATGAAAAAAATAATATCTACAAACTATCTTGGAGTTAATGCATGTTTTACAAAATAATAACTCTTTTAAAGAAATGGTAAAATTTAAAAGAAAATGGTTTGACAATTTTACTTTGTCTCTAATCCCTCAATGTTAATGACTTCATTGTTTAAAGACAGGTTTTATATATACTAACTGGGTATAATAAATGAAAATATTGTGGTACCCGGAATATGGGCTTTAAATCTATCTTGAGAAAATAAATTCTTCCATCATTTGATCTGATACAAGCAGAAACCTGCCGTTTATTACAGCAGCTGATGTAGCCTTTCCTGATCCACAGAGCTGATGATAAGAGAGTATCAACTGATAATGCATCATACATCATAGCAAACTGAATGAAAGATTCATGCCAGTTACTCATCGAAGTAACTAAATGAGGACTTCCAATTTTCTTATTTCATACAACTTTTTTATCAGTGACTCCAAAGGGAAGATGCTTAAATTATCAGTGTAGTCCAGAACACCCCAAGATGATGCTACATAAAAACTCTACTAGCTCTGGGCACATGGTTTCATACAGAAATATTTAAACAATTGTTCTATGTTAAGATTGTGAATTCTGTCAATTTTGCTCTCACTTTTTGAACATTGTAGATGATGCAAGCCTAACATGAAAGTTCTAAATATAATTTACTTACAAAATATTTTTTAAGACTTCTATAAAAAATTCTTTATGAAAATTAGTACGCCTAAACAGAGGTTACCTTTGGCATCAAATGTGTCACTTAAATGATCTTTCCATGCATGCCAAATATGGAGGTTCTTGACTTAATGGTTCCATGAGATATTTTTGACTGTTTTACTAAAGTAATAACTACAATGTACTATATACATTGAGAGAAAAAAATACATCCTAACAGGGCTAGTTTTGAACCTAAGGCTAAAATATGTCACTCACAATCATTTAAGAAAATACTAGACAATGTGTTTGGACATACTATACAATTTCTAGCACTGTCAGTAAAAAAAAAACAGGTTCATTGATTTATTTCCTTTCAATAACTATGTAACCATATTTTTGATGAAATACAATGAATGAGTGGAAGGATGCATGCCTACAGATTTAGAGATCTATAACACACCAGTGGTACCGTTAATTAACTACAAGTAGAGTAGGGTATTGGAATACCCTTGCAATTGCTTTACTTCGTAGAATAATTTAGCAATGTATTTTATAGGTTGCAGTGAATGGGCAATAAGTGACATTGACTACAAAATAAAATTAGGTTGAATAGAACACTTTGAAAACTTGAACAAAGAACATTTCTTCTAAATGTTTCAAGAGGGTTTTTTAAAAAAGAGTTGCATAAGTAGCAAAGGGTTAGGGCAACTTGAATACTGACACTTGACAGCCACCTACCAGATCAACTCATCATAGGCACTTACTATATTCAACTTATAGGCAGTATAAGAGGAAACAGATACAAAATACTCAAATATATATGGAAAAAAAAACAATTAAACATACTCGACATGTTCAAATTAGAATGATTTACAAAAATATAGGAATGATGGACAAAATATAGTATAAATATAGGAAATATAGGACACTTTTGAAAATATAGGAATGAAACCAAAAATATAGGAATAATATAGGAATATAGGAATTGGTTGACAGCCTGCAAAAGCAAGAAACAGTAATAATACGCTCAATTTTTGGCTTATCAATTCTAAATATTATACAAATTGTGTAGAATTTTGTATACCTTTTGAATAATGTATCATAGTTATGCTTATTATCAGTCTGGCTTTGAAGTGCTAATTATATGAAACAGAATTACGAAGATTTTTTTCGTAAGAATTTTTAGGAAAAGCACCACTTATCTTTTGAAGAAGAGAACATAAAATGTTATCTGGAAATCATATTAAGGGTTTTTCATAAATAGGACAGGTGCAAACATTTGGGAATATTGATTCCTTTTTGTGCCATCCCCAGTACGGCTGCGTATCGTGGCCAAGGTTGCGATACGTATTGTATCGCGACCTTGGCCACGTTATGCATATATATGCCTCGAGATTACGATATTAATCGCGATACGATGTAAATTGTAAATTTGGTATGAATGCGTAGACAAATTATGATATTATTATCAAACAATCATAAAATTTTTAAAAAAACGATAGCGTGGGTCGCGAAAATGGATGACGTTACGATATAATGATTGAAGGAATTTTGTTTTTACGAAATGGAATACCACATTATGAATAATAAAATACAAATAACTTTGTTTGTTGTAAAATAATGACTAAGTTGTTTGTTTCTAGTGGAATTTAACGAATTAGTTCATTAAAAAAATCTACTAATCATGTCTATTTAAACTGCCACACAACACGCTAATAATTAATAACAATTATCAGCTTATCGGCAAACATAAAAGAAAGTGTTATCTTCTGCAATCAATGTTCACCAAAGTTTGACACGTGTTTGTTAATTGCAACCATTTGATTACGTAATCAATTTTATCGAGCCGTCATATATGTAGCACTATTGATTTTTTTAGAGGACGCCTTACACATAAGTCATATTGTCTATGATTGTTACAAGCGTGGATAAAAATTTAATGCGTATTGCGGACTCTCGGCTGGATTTTTAGCGTCCAAATAATAAATTGCTTGTAACTGCAATTTTTATGTTCAATTATCCATTTTAGTAATATTGCTATTGAAATTGCTACCAGACTTTCGGTCTTGCGAACCGTCAGCGTTTAGGACATTGTTTTAATGATAAAGTTATAATAATCATTATTAAAATTAAACTAATATCATTAACAATGTTTTTTATCGTGCAAAGAGAATAATTTTAACTTAGTTGCACAGATTTTAAATAATAAAAGTCATAAATTAGGTGACATACACTTGTAATAAGTTTTCTTACAGCAAGCACAGAAGCCAAAAGTTGTAAGTTCATATGCTTCAAGGTGGTAAAACTTGTCACATTAAATCCCTGTCCCCAAATTCAACGGTCTAAACTCTGGAGGTTACTAGGAAGCTTGGTTGAATCCTATAACTCATCTAGGCTGTCCTAGCCACAAACATTCAGAATGTGATGATTTCGTCATATTTTTTAAAACAAATATATTGATATACTAAAGTCAAGTGTTAGATTGTTCAATAAAAGATGGTTGAACTTTAGCAACTTTTCTAAACTCATCGTTAAGTGTTTTAGGACATCTCATTTTACACCAACTAACTGGAACCATTGTCACCCCTACAATAAACAAAACAAACATGTATGTATACCAGAATGTTTTTGTATAATAAGATATGCATTCAAACTTGTTACACAGCGAGATCTCAACATAGTGACCTTCTTTATTTGTTTACTTTGGAAAAAATCCACCAATCAAGATATGACAGTGTATGAGCAGTGGTCCAGTGGTAAGATGCCTGCTTGGGCTTGAGAGGTCCTGGGTTCAAGCCCCACTAAGGGCACTGCTAATTTCCTTGAGCAAGAAATTTTCCTACAGTTGTCTCACTCCATCCAAGCATAAACAGATACTGTGATAGATCACCTGTCTGAAAGTGATTTCAATTATTGGGATTATCATACAAAGTTGTTAAGTGGGCTGAACATGTATATGGAAGCAGACTTGAAACCACACTTGTTCTGACTTTAGAAGTGCCACTCTCTAGCCACAAAGGCCACAGACACAAGTAGTTGATAATCCCGTTCTGAACAGGCAGTGATTTAGTCACATTGCACAGCTAGTTCAGATGATAGCACCAAGTCTATTGATCATGAGGTCATAGGTTTGATTCCTGTCCTTGGAACTGCAAACTTTCAAGGAGCTTGGCCATGAAATAATTTCTAACCCAACCAAAACCTAACTACAGGTAAATGTAGCAGAGGTATAATATGGCACATGTACTCCCTTGCCTTCAAGCTAGTTATTGTTGCGGCGTGGTAGAGTACCCACTTACAACTCGAAAGGTTGTGGGTTGGTATTTCAGTTTGGACCATGGTTTTTTATTGGGTTACATTTGGCGCCCAACATAAATAACCAACTAGGAATTGTATTGTTGAATCCTTAAATTGTCCCACAGACATTCAAGCTCCAAGAATTCGAGGACGAATTCTGTTTAGGAAGGTGTGTGTGCAATAGAGGTATAATACAGCACCTCTTGTAGTCCTTTGCCTTCAAGTTAGCTTTTTTGGTGGCGTGGTAGAATGCCTGCTTGCGACTCGAGAAGTTGTGGGTTTGTATCTCAGTTTTGACCATGGATTTATATTGGGTAACATAAATATAAAAGGGTGTAGACTGACTTGTGCTAACCCATGAATACGTGTTATACATCAAATTTTTAGACAACTATTTTAACATGTAATAATTTCAACAAGTAGATACCTTCTTCACTGGTTGCCAAGACAACACCAAGCTCATTCTCTGCAGTAGTTAAAAGGTAAGATTGAGCATCACCAAGGGAAATAACTCTTGCAATAACAATATCACCAGGTCTAAAACATTTATACATTTCTACCTGTAAGTAAAAGATGCATGTTTATAAATATAATTTTTTTATTATGCCATGCCATCCATAATTACCTTTACACTTTAGTAAACATGATATGTTTCTCATCACAGCTGTCTAAGCCAACTTTTTACCTATATTTTAACCAATACAATTTGCACTACCTTTCCTGTTTGTACAATTCAGTATTGAGAAATACAATGAAGTTAAAAATAGGATACCATTTGTCGTCCCAAAAAAAAAATTTGTATACCATCAAAGAGAGCAATGAGGTTGTCTGATTGCCCCTGACAACCGATATTTGGTTTCAGGCAACTTGTTATTGCTAGTAAACATTTGGTTTTGGCAAGAAGAATACATGGCAAGTTGTTAAATCGGGCAACCTACTTAAAAAATTCATGTCATTGTCAAGCCTTGCTAGTGCTTAATTAAGACAATTAAAAGTGATGACAGTAATACAATCATACCTTATCTTTTTCTGTTGATCTTACATCCTCTCTCCTATAATAAACAACAAATATATTTCAAGGTAACATTATGTATATTCACCTTAATTCCAACATCAAACTTATACAAACACAGTATACAGAGCTAGATAATTTTTCATTCTACAGATGTCTTTCTTTCGAGTATTCTCGTTACCAGTCATTGTCATAACTTTTCTTGTGCACTAGCTCAATTTGCTATATTTTATAGTTATGATCAAAATTATAACAGCCACACTGGGTCAATTTCCAAGCAGAGCATGCTTTTGTGGAGTTCGGTAAGGAAATAATTTCTATGGTCTTTCTCCCTCCTACCACTGATTCTAAATCATGAAGAGCAGTTGTTAGTCACCGACAGAAGTAAGTGACTAGTAACTGATTTACAGCTAAATCCAGAGATTTGGCCTTTCTAGGGATGGCAAGTAAGTTAACAAACCGCCGAGATATGATCTTTACAATGTGTGGCTACAGCATTAAACCCAACCACAAAATAAGATTCAATCACTGTATATAAAATGAGCAATTGGGTTTATACTTTTATGGCACCAGTTGTGTAATATAATGTAATTATTTTTGTGTTGGCAAAAATCCTTTTTAATAACCCTAGACTTCTGACTTACGGATTAAGACCAAGTTTTTTAGCAATTCTTCATCAGTGTTATACCAACTAATACAAAACAGTAGGGCCTATGTTCAGGTCCTAGGCCAGCCATTTTCAAGGGAAGAGAGAGCGAAATACATAATAAAATGTTAGAGGTTAAAAATTAAAAAAAATATATTTACCTGATCATTCCTCGAAATGCATCTGTTAAAGGTTTGGCACCAACTTTTATAATATTACATTTACAGAATCTTGGATTTACATTGGTAACCTAACAAAAGATAGATTTCAACCCATTATGATCAAACAGTAAACACATCATGGTCTTGAGTCCAGGATAAAAAACATAAACCTACAACATCAAGGTGCAACATTCATTTTTAAAATCAGTTGTCTGGTTTAACAACCAGTTACATCTTTTACTTGCCTGAAACAAATGCTTAATAGCAGCCGAGACATAGGTAATGATATCTAATTCCCTGATAGCAGTATAAGTTGAACAAACCCCGATACAGGTCATCAGGGGGCAATAGGAAGGCCTTTAATGTTGAGCCCTAAAAATTGACCAGTTACAGGTTAACTTTATTCAAATTTGACAAAGCACATGAAATCTAACAGCTGCATGTGGAAGTAGTGAATGATGTTAAACTTACAAGTGTAAATTACACACACAGGGTTAACTTAAAGTAATTTGACTGCATTTTATTGCCTAAGTTATATGATGATGCATGTTTACAGCTATTACTCTTAGTCATTGAGCTTCTAGTATCTATCATCTCCATGGAGAATATTTTATTCAGGTTATGTGCTGCAGACAATATAATAGAATGATATCACCCGCACAAGTACCGTATTACTCCTGGATGGAATGAAATAATTGCTTAAATTTCTAGCTAAATGAAATAGGCAGTGCACCTGATGGGGTTTACACTCAAGACCTAGCTAGCTTTTAAATAATGCAGTGCAAATGCCATACTAAGAAGTCCTGTAACATTTTAATCTCTAAAACCTAATCACTTACTCTTGCAGTAACCAGGCAATCAACAGTTGGTACCACAGTAGTCTCTGTTCTTCTGACTACCTCAACCAATGTCTGTAACATTAATGAAATATGACAATGACAAATATTTATTTCCAATCCATGCCAAATAACACAGTTAGTATTACTTAATCAAGATAGATACTTAATTAATTGTATAATCCCATTTAAAATATATGCTAGAATTATTAACCTTTATATTTGACTTCCACTCCAGTTATAACTTTGTAAACATGTGTGAAGTTTCAAGTAAATTCCTTCAGTAGTTGCAAAGAAACAATTCCAAAAATTGTTTATTAAACTATTGTAGCAGAGGTAACCTATAATATAGCACTTATATCCCCTTGTATTCAAGCTAGATTTTTTGACAACATGTTAGTTTCTCCTTACAACTCAGAATGTGTTGAATTCAAAACCTGTTAGCCCCATGAATTATTCCCAGGTTATATTTTGTGTAAATAACCCACTAGGAGTTGAGTGACTGTGTCCTTTGATTGTTCTACCAACACTCTAACTCTAGAAATATGAAGGAAAATTTTAGCGGAGGTTTAATAAGGCACTTGCATTCCCTTGCCTTCAAGCTAGCTATTGTGAGGACCTGGTAGTAACCCTCTTTGGAATTGAAAGGTAGTGGATTTGATCCCAATCAAAACCATATTTTTTATCTGGTAAAGAAATTATGTAAATCACCTTGTCTTCTACTTTCGCTGTAGTCAAACAACCAGCCAGTGAAGCATAAATAAAACCATTCCTTTCATATGTTCCTCTACCTGGTTGTACATTATTATCTTTCCCACAGAGCCTTTGACCTAAAATAATTTAAATTAAAGATACATTACTTCAGAAATTACAAACTAGTGCAGGCTTCCAAGCAGAATTTCATAATGAAAAAGGTTTTTCTATAAATGTTTTTTTTCTCCCCACAATTTAGTTCCTTCAGTGTAACTTTTCCCCCAATATCAAGAGAAAGTACTTGATTCTGATATTTGAACTTTGTTTTGAAAATAATTTCATGAATGATCCACCAGTGGTTGATACAATCTAACATGGTTATTTCTTTGGTCTGATAAATTGAGCAGCACTATTAATTTAAGCACCAAATATCTGTTCACAACTTTAATGTAAATTAAGATAATAAAATCTGTAATATACACCTTAGCTGAGTATTGAACCTGGTTCCTAAGTTGTAGGCAAAACAATCAACCCTGTCGCCAGTGGGCTAACAAAACAGCAAGGCAATGTCAAGCTTGCTTGTAATCAGTTTTTGTTCAATTTTATCTTCAGGTAACGGTGAAACCCGTCCTACTTGCTATAATATACAGAATACCTATGTCTACATTGTAACATTGATCTGTCACAGGTTGACAATTCCTCAATGATAGGCAAGCAGAAAGTTGGAAAAAATAATGAAAGAGAGAAAATAGATCTGCTCAGATGAAATTCATCATGAATACATGTAAGCCAATATTAATTGAAAAAAAAAATAGAATAGAAAAGATCCGCCAATCAGATTTCGTTCATCTAAATGTGACCATTTCACTATCGCATTAGGCTGCTGACATAACTCCCATCCTTCATTTGAATATACTTTGAGATTGGAAAGAAGATCCTTATTAGTGGGATTACTGGCAATAGGTTAGAAAGGTCCTTCTGTACCAGACATTCCGAAAAGTGCCAGTCCAACAAACCTGACCAGTGAAATTCCAGTCACTCCAGGAAAAAATCTGTCATACTCATAGCCAGTCCAAATGTTCGGTCAAATTAATTTTTTTTAAATTAAAATGAGGACAACTATTGACCTTTTTATCTTTTTTATTGGTATACATGTATATTAAACTAGTTTTGAGGTTTGTTCTCAGTTAAATGTTATAGTAATGACTGATTAGCAACCAGAAAACAGTAATGATAGGTCATGACATATTGATATTTTGATGATTTCTTCCTGTCCAGTGAAACCTGATTAGGTCCAGTGATTCCAAGTTCATTGGACCAATTGTCCAGTAATATCAAATCACTTAAATTCGGAATGTCTGTTCTGTACCTAGTCCTAAATATAAGACCATATGTAACTTTTTTATCATTTTGATAAAATAGTTATGAAGGGTCTTATATTTAGGACTATTCTGTACCAAGGCCCGATAAAAACTAGTGAGCTTTAAGTAATTATGTTCATGTCTACCAAGTTAACAAATTAAAAGACGAATTATTTCCCTAATATGTTCTAATCAATTATTTCAGAGACAATGAGCTAATGCCGTACTGTAAACATCCACAAGTGGCACAACACATTGTAGTATGTATCGCGAAAACATATGACAACTAGCTTAACATACACACTTGATAGTACAAAGTGAATTCTAATCCTTGAAATGTGAAGATATTGTTGTTTAATATGTACAAGCTTTAAATTTTAGCGAAATAATTATCTTAGATCACAAAAGATTAAATTTTGCTTTACCTGGGACACAAATACTGGGCGCAGCCATTTTGTTTGGAACAGTTCAAGAATTTGTGGTAGGGGGTTCATGCTAATAGTTTAATGTACAGTAATCATTAATTAATCTTCAAAATGTAAATAAATGAAAGTGAAATATAATATGGAATACTAGATGAAGTTGCACCATTAAATACATCGCATTACTCAATAAAATGTATTGATGTTGTCTTTAAATTAAAAACTTACCCTTCTAGAAATGGATTAATCCACATGCAAACTGAAAGTAGAAGTTGGCAGATGTAAACATAACTGAAAATGGTGAGTTTTTCACTCAAAAATGTATATATTTACATGTTGATGCTACTGTACATTGCTCTTCAAGACTTGAATTGATTCATGTTATCATTGTTTTTAATATGATAATTTTGTTTTGGCAGATGTCACATTTAATCAGAGAAATAGATTTAATCAAAATCTTAGTAACTTGGTACCATTCTATAATCTATGAAAAAATTCCCTTTATTTTTTTAACTCTTCATATTTTTATCAAAATCGAAACTTCTAAGATCAAATACTAATTACTATGGACATGTTTCAAGACCAGTTGCAGTGCACAGATGACTGAGATGTTGTTCTATGTAATTGTAAAACAAACCTTGGGTTGAATATATTGTGATCAATTTTAAAACCTTAAGTGTATCCAAGTCTATACTATTAATGAACATCTACACTTAACGTTTAATACTGCATCAAATGAAAAAATAAATTGCATGACAATAGTGTAGTTAAAATCATGAACCCAACTTCGAGAATTTTTTTTACGGGCCCAAGTTGCATAAGAAATGTCAAAATGATAAAAAACATGCATCATCGTATTTATAGGACTAGACAATAGTGTATCTCAACGCCCTAAATCATTCCACACATGTTCAATGGAGTTCATATCCAGAGACATAGACTGCCCTTAGATGAAGTAGAGGTGGTTACAAGGTGTATTGAAAAGATTAGATTGTCAGATAGTGGTGACGAAACATGACCAATTACAAACATGTTACTTTTAGTTTTCTCAATTTTATGCTTCAGCGGCGTTAATGTTAAACATCATTGCATGATGAATTCCTAAAATGTTCATACCAATAAAAAGGAAAATTCATTTGCTAAAGATTGGTACCACATATGTATATGCTTAACTAATTCACAATCATAAATTTTACTAAACTATACATATCTAGTTGTTGTTGTTTTTGTAATAGTATAGAAACAAGTCTTATTAGGGGTAATTCACCCTCATATTTGTGCAGTTAATTCTAGTACAATTACACTACCAGTTTGAAAAGTTTCTTGCTTGCTTTTGTCTTCTCCCAACTACATTTGTATTTATACAGTAGATGTGTGTTCAAAACTAACTGTCCTGATAAGTATCGTGATACAAACTAGCTGGGGATACCTGGCTTTACTAAAAAGTTTGTTTCGTTAAATTGTAGCATAAGAAGTTACATAGTGTTAAAATTTAAATTTTTGTATTTCAGGCAAATCTTATGGGAAGTTATGATTCAGAGTTTGAGTTTGACAGTGAAGCTGAGAGGAAAAGGTGCTTGTTTGATTTAGTATTAAATTATACTTACAATTATCATTATGGTTTGCATTATTCCTATTAAGTAAAAAGTGCAATTTTGTGCTATCCTAATAAAGCTGTGATATAGTTCAACACTTGAACACTATTGACTATAAGCAAGCTTTTATGGCAATGTGGAAGTGTCTGCTTACAACTTTGGAGAAGCCGCTCCGCTAGCTCAGTTGGTAGCACGCAAATCTACTGATTGAGGGGTCGTGGGTTCGATTCCCGGGCAGTGCATACTTTCGTGGAGTTTGGTCATGAAATTATTTCTCCCTCCTACCAATGATTTTTATTTATGTAGGGCAGTTGTCAGTCACTGACGAAAATATGCCCATGGTAGTTGGATAACAGCTAAATCCAGAGATTTAGCCTTTCCAGGAGTAGTGAGTAGGTTGACTGACCACCGTTATATGACTGATACAATGTGTTGCTACTTTGTTAAACCCAACAAAACAAACAAACAACTTTGGAGGTAAAGGGTTCTAATCTCAGTTCTAACGGTAACCATGACTTTTTGTCAGGTGACAAAATAGAATATTGGTACCATATATATTCTTCATTGTGGAATGCCACATAGAGCTGTCTTTTTTACTTAGTGTAAGTTAGCTCTATGTTACTGTTCTCAATGAGGAACATGATGTAGGCAGGGTTTGACACTAACAGTGTCCTGGGATTCCCAAAAACTTGGTTAACTTTGGATTCTGCAGGATCCTTGAAAAATAGTCATTTGCTTAAGTGAATTTGAGTTTCCATGAGTTGTTAATTACAATTTGCAGCTACAAACATGTATCCCCGACTTTACCAAGTAAATGGGAGAGCTCTCCTACTCGCCCCAGCGTCTGCATCCATATTTCTGATTAAAGTTTTTGTGCAGTAAAATATTTTTTACTATTACTTTTTTATTTATTAAGGTATCAACTTCAAACTTTAAATATATGTTCCTTGTTATCAACCACATCTCGTGTGACAAGGTTCATAACTCCAAACACATTTTTTCAGAATTATCACCCCTTGAACTTAGATTTTTCTTTAAAAAAATGTTTGTATTTACTGCAACTGTTTAATTTCTTTAGGTATCGACTTAAAACTTTAAATATATGTTCCTTATTGTCAATCACATCTCATGTGACAAGGTTCATATAAACTCCAAAAACATTTTTTTCAAAATTATCTCCGATGAACTTAAAACTTTCTTTAAAAAGAAAATTTTATTTTTCTTTAAATTTGTTAAGGTATCATTTTTGAATTTTAAAATATGTATATTCCCAAACATCAACCATATGTCTCATATGACAAATACTTACCTATTCAAGCATGTTGTCTCCTCTGACAGCTCTTGTTTCTTTTATTGGAGTTTAATCATTTGTGGTAAAGAGGAATCTCTGAATATAACTGACTAGGGATTCCTTTGGGATCCCTGGTAAAAACAGTCAGTGTTAAACTCTGTGTAGATAGTCTTTTATAAACCTAGTCAAATTGTTCCATTGTTTATATATTTTACCTTGTATCATGGATTTAAAATATGTTTTTAAATTCACATTTGTTTTCTCTCATATGTCAGTGGTCACATGTCTACATTATGTAATATATAAGTGTTTAAAGGTCGCCTGATTGGACTAGCAGTTATAAATATATTTACTTGCCCTATAACCAAATGTTTGCTAGCAGAACAAAGTTGCCCTAACCCAAATATAGGTTATCAGGGGCAATTGAACGACCTTTAATATCAACCTTTGGTCTAGTCGGTCTTGCTCTCCCCTTTCTTTCTCCCTCTCTCCCCTTCCCCTGTTTAATGTCTATATTTATTTACATGTTTTTGAATACTCTCTTTCATATATTTACACATAGTATATTGTATAATTATATTTTGATTTGCTCATGTATTATGTTACATTTACATGTTTCATGATTGCAAGAAATAAAGGTTAATTCCATTCTGTTCTGTAATTTTAGAAAAAAGTATGAAGACCTTGCTAAGAAAGAAAAGAAGAAAAGTTCTAAAAAGGGTCATAAGAGGGAGCTGGAGGAGGAATATAATAAGTTGGTTTGAACTTTGTTCTTTTTTATAATAACAACTTTACAATATTATGTTCCCAGGTCTGGTCTGTAGCACAATAGGCTACAGGCAGGATTTTAAATTTAGTGGCCCCAAGGGGGTAGCTGGTTTGAGCAACATTGGAGCTGGTTATACCCTTCCATAAAAATTGCACAATAATGTTGATTTTTTCCCTACTTAAGGTATATGAAGAAATTTTTGGCATTAGAGAGAGAGTGAGTATTGGTTATAGACTAAGGTCCAGAAAAGCTATGTTAGATGAGCTGGCTACAAATGTATGACCATAATTTGGCACAGCGTTAACCCAACAAAAAAATATTATATTCTTGACTTTTTTACATATCTCTTATGTTCAAAACATTGTATACTTGCTTGAGAAATGGACATGTATTGGTTGCTTATAAGATAATTTTTGTTAAATAATTTAGAAAATTGTTGATACTTGCTCAAGAAACCGTTTTGTGCCAATTATTCGATATAAGCAGACATATTTAAAATGTTGTTTTTGGTGTTCTGACTTACTTTTGAAAATATTCCTACCTTGGAAATCAATTTCTATCAGTCATTATATTTAAATGAAAATGCCTCAATAACAATCAGCTGTTTCGAATGACATCTAGGTATTAAATGTTATGCCTTTTTTTCAGAGATGAAGGTCGTAGAATGAGACATCAGATAATAAGTATGAACGCTGTATCCTTTTGTGCAATGTGACCTGGTTTGTTACAAGTTTAATGTCTCTGTCAACTAACATAGGGTATACAGTCAAGTTATCTTTAAAATGTAACCAATCACTTGTTTTTGTCAAGTTTCTTCCAACTGAGCTCATCAGGCAGTTGATTATAACATACAAATTATTTAATCATATTATGCTATGGAAACAGCCTTGCCACAAGGTTTGCTTTCTATGTGCAATACTGAGTAAAAATATAATCAAGTACTAAATATTTTGAAACGGAAGTAATCAAAAGCAGATGGCAAGGTCCCAATCTGACTAAAACCCTATCTAAAATTATCCCCTTGCACACATACTCATTTTGGATCTGGCTCCTTCATATTATCGCCATGTTCAGTTGATCTTGGCTTTTGTAATATTCTTGAAGAAATCATTGTGCTCAGTGACTTGTTTACATTGTCCATTTGACATAATTTGAAAAGACATGTCCAATGACTGCCTGTAAAAGCAGCCCGGCTAGCTCAGTTGTAGCATGCAAGTCTACTGATTGAGGGGTCATGGGTTTGATTCCTAGGTTGGGACATACTTTTGTGAAGCTTGGTCATGCTATTATTTCTACGGCCATTCTTCCTCCTACCAATGATTTTTAATTATGTAGGGCAGTTGTCAGTCACTAACAAAAGTATGCCCTTAGTAGTTGGTTAACAATTAAATCCAGAGATTTAGCCTGTCCAGGTAGAGTGAGTAGATTGATTGACCGTCTTTATATATGACCTGTACAATGTGTTGCTACGGCATTAAACCCAACAAAAAACAAGCAAACTGCCTGTAAATGACACTATTGTCAAATTAGCTCACAAAACTAGGCCAAACAATAGAAAGTATAAAACCATGATGCTTTTAATTGTACTTCATCTAGATGAAAGTTACATATTGATTGGCAACACAAAGGTCATCTCTCCATGACCCCTTAGCGCAGGAGATCCTATACAAAAGCAATCTATAGGCTAGCATATCTTTTTGTGTAGATTGTTATGGTCCCAACTATTATAGACATTAGATAGCACCCTTAGTGGTTGGGAATAGTACCAACTTTCCTTCAAGGTGGATCAAGCATTCAATAAGTTTTATTTTCTCTTTGACCTTGACCTTTATAACAGTTTGACCGACATAAACTTATGATAAACAACTATTTGATGTATTATAGTGGAAGTAAAGAAGAATTTCAAAGAGATAGGTAAGATCACTACAATTATTAATTATTTATGTATTCTAATGACCTCAACATATAACCCAAGATCTTCTTGACTTTAAGTCAGCTTTTTACCAATCTGATTAAAACCCGATCTAAAATTTTACACTCGCATACTCGCTAATTTAGATCTGGCCTTTTCCAAACGAAGGTCACATTCAGGTGACCTTTTCTCATCATAATATTCATGACAAAATTGTTATGATACATAACTTGTTTACGTCACGCAATTTGAAATGAGCCGCCCAATCACAGACTGTGAATAATACTGCTGTTAAATAAGCATGCAAACCTTGGTCTAAAAATAGAAAATGTGGTTAATAGTGTTTTCGTCTAGATGAAAGCTACGCATTGATTGGTCGACACAAAGTTCATCTCGACGTGACCTTCCACGGAGAAAGTAGAGAGCCTGTACGACAACGCTCTACATGATATCTGTTTACGGAGAGTGCTTTTTACAGGTCGCGCCACAGGTATCCATAAATCTGTTCAACATAATTTAACAATGAAGGTTTTCTGTCCCCTCCTATGGTTGCATATTGACTAGAACCTAATCTAGAATTTTAATTGTGTCTTTTCAATTTTGAAAAAAGATCTCTTTCATTTTAACTAGTGAGCTCAGAAAATGACATTATCATTTGTGTCTATGCTACTTGAGAAAATACCTTTTCGGGGATCACTCAGTGAAAAAAATCAATCTTACACCAAAGTTGATGATTACATTCTATATATAGCTGAACTTAAAAGCCTGTGCTCCTTTTCACAAAAATTCTTACCAAGAAAGTTATTGTAAGTTGATATCATTAATGTTACAGTTTAAAGTCAGAAGGATACTAAACATAATTAAGATACGATAATTAAAAGATATACAATATTCTATGTATTTCTATAATATTTGGCATTTATTGGAAAAAAATAACTGTATTATAAATGTAGCAGAAGTATAATATGGCACTTGTACTCCCTTGCCTTCAAGCTAGCTTTTATGGCGACGTGGTAGAATGTCCGCTTACGACTCAAGAGGTCGTGGGTTCGAATCCTAGTTTGGACCATGGATTTTTATCAGGTTACATTTGGCACCCAACGTAAATAACCCACTTGGAATTGTTTGATTGCACCCTTAGATAGTCCCACGAACAATCAAGCTCCAAGAATTCGAGAACGAATTCTGTTAAGGAGGGGGTGTTTTTAGCAAAGGTATAATACAGCACTACAATGTACTCCCTTGCCTTCAAGCTAGCTTTTATGGCGAACAGATAGAGTGTCTGCTTACAACTCGAGAGGTCGTGGGTTCGAATCCTAGTTCGGACCATGGATTTTTATCAGGTTAAATAAACTTTTTTTGCTTTTGACTTACAATGCTTTTTATGGTAAGATTTTTGTTCATAGTGCTACTGCTCTGTATATTGTATTTCAGATCTAGGGATAAAACAGACATGGATGTCATCAGGGAAAATCATAAATTTTTATGGAATGACGACGATGATGATGATGAGTCGTGGTAAATATGATAAAAATGTTAATGATAAATACATTTATATATACAAATGTATTGACAGATTTATTTGGCAATGCCCCATCTTCCCTCTGGATCACTGTTAGGATTAAGTTTACTTAATACATATGTAATATTATTATAAATAGCATGACCAAGTGAATGAAGTCATATGAATAAAGCAAAAACAAATGTGGAAAAAACCTACTACTGGTGTATAGGAAAACTTCCGATATGGACATTTTCTGTGTTCTGGAATATTTTCTATATAGAGACATTGTTCTAACAATAATTTTAAGTGATAAGCAGTGGTTTGCAGAATAGCAGGAAGCTGTATTTCTTTTGCTAACAGAAGTAGTTACTTTGATACATCATTTTTCTGATGTGTCTTGCCCCTTGTTATATGCCCTAAAGAATTTTGGGCATATTATGTTATACCCCCTGGCGTCCGTCTGTCCGTCCGTCCATCGGTCCGTCTGTCCGTCTGTTAGAAATTTGGTTTCCAGAGCATAACTTAAGTTCCATTTGGTCCACAATATTCAAACTTCATAGGATGATTGTCCATATCGAGTAGAAGACCCCTATTGATTTTGGGGACGCAAGGTCAAAGGTCAAGGTCACTATTACCTTAAAACTGAAAACAGATCTTTTTTCTCTACTTTGTTTTCCACAATTATTCATAATATGATATTCATATGAAATATTCTCATGTCTTACAAATGCTTCATCTTAACTAAAAAAACAACACTTTCGGGCATATAATGCTCCGCCTAGTGGTGCTCTTGTTTTGCTTCCTTGTCATTGTGTAAGATCTAAAAAAATAAAAAAAAATGTTCTAGTTGGCTTAGTAACTTTGATGAGGGTACATTTAATGGTATTTAGACATTCCATGATGTAAGTCTATATAAATTTTTATTTGAACTTCAAAATTATTAAAAGTTTTGGTTTGCCTATCTTTATCTCTATTCACCTATCTATAATTATCTTTACACTTTGCAAACATGTGATTTGTTATTTATTTTTACCAGTACTTGAGAAATTAAAAGCAAGATTTCTTCAAGAACATGTCAATGCATGAAAACTTTAATTTTATAAATAATGATTACTCCATTTTTAGCTTGACTTTACGAAGTAAATGGAGAGCTCTCCTACTCGCCCTAGCGTCTGCGTCCGTGTCCACATTTCTGATTAAAGTTTTTGTGCAGTAAAATATTTGTTTTTACTGCAACTGTTTTATTTCTTTAGGTATTGACTTCAAACTAAAATATATGTTCCTTATTATCAACCACATCTCATGTGACAAGGTTCATAACTTCAAATACATTTTTTTCAAAATTGTCTCCCATGAACTTAAGATTTTTATGCATTTTTTTTTTACTTTAAATTTGTTAAGGTTATATTTCCAAATTTTAAAATTTGTATGTTCCTTATCATTAACCACATTTCCTGTGACAAATACTTACTTAGGCAAGCATGCTGTCTTCTCTGACAGCTCTTGTTATACCTAAAATTTGTTATACATGTAACTATCCTAATGTGTAAATACATCTGATAAACAAGATTAAACTAAAGAGAAAAAACAGCTTTGTAACAAGTACATGTAGAACGTTTTGTACACAACTGTCTTACTGACCTTTGTATGGAGAGGTTTAGCATCATTGGTAAAGCTGTTTATTTACCTGAAAACACATGGCAATGTTTACTTCTAAATTTTTCCTGTTCAACTGCACTGAACAAATTAGTTTGTTTTTTGTGTCTACTCAATTCGAAAATTAACCATACAACCAACTATGCACAATACCTTGTGAGGTTAAAAAAGTACTTTGTATTTATGAAGTGATAAGCCATTATTTATTTTACAATTTAATGATGAATGTATAAAAAAACCCGAAAACATGCAACAATTTTGTCTTCATGCGCCGCACTATATTATGTTGCGAACCAAATCGCCGAATTCTGCCATGTGTTGTGCGTCTTAGTATAGAGGTGAAATTTTCACCTTGTATGTATAAAGGCTAATTTTGAATGGCTCTGAATTATATAGTACATTCAGTACTGCAAATTGTAAAGCTTTAATTCTGCCTGATGGCATCAACATGACTTGTTTATGTCCAACTTTTCTGGGAAGGTCGTCCTTGTAAATCAGTTTGAAACATTAAACAACTGATGCATGTTATGGTTTATCTAGTAGAATTATTATTGCCTCTCCTTAAGACCATTAAAATTCAATTAAAATAAAATTAATCATGTTTACTTAGGAAACTGCAGCTGTCTCACGTAGTTAACACGTGTATAAACCTTTGAATTAAAATTAATTATAAGGTAGAAACTGGTCATGAACTTGGTTAAGAAACTACACCTATTTTCGGAATAATATAAGTAGTATAACCACATTCTGTCAACAAAGCCAATACTCTGTTCAAGGTCAAGGGACGGCCATTTTTTAATGTCCTAGTGGAATATTGTATACATCAGGTGAAGGGTTATACTTTATTGCTGTGACCATTTCCTGTTATTTTGTTTTTCACGAATAAATAAAGTAGAATATAATCTCATTTTTATAATACTTCTTACTTTTTCTTTGTTTGTAGGGCTAAAAGATTAGCAAAGAAATATTACAATAAATTATTTAAAGAATATTGTATATCAGATCTCAGTAGATATAAGGAGAACAAAATTGCTATGAGATGGAGAATAGAGAAAGAAGTGCATGCTGGGAAAGGTAATCACAGAGCTTCACATTGAAGGTGGTCCAATTGCCTCTGACGACCTATATTTTGGTTCAAACAATTTGTTACTGCTACTGAACATTTGGTTTGAGCAAGTTAATATATACAATGTAGATGGTTGTCCATCTAGCCAACCTTCTTTAAAAATTAATGTCAAGCCCAGTAATCACTTACTTAACGATAAATTACTTTTTTCTGCTAAGGCCACAACAAATTGATTGTATGTTCTATGGATTTTGTCCGAAAAAAAATTGAAGCGAGCGAGCGAAAAAAAAATATTTTTTTTTTCCATTTTCGGATTTTTAGGTGCGGGAAATCCGACGAACATATGATCAATTTGTTGTGGCCTAATGAGGATTTGATAGTTTTCATTTACAAGTTGTGCTTTCATAAACACTAAGTGTTTAACTTGATTATCTTTATTTGTTGGGTTCAAGACTTTGTCAACTCAAAATATGGTCATTTTATTGTGGTTAGCTCACCTAACCTAGCTTTCCTGGACCCTTTTCTACATTCAGTTCTCTCCTAACATTTCTCAAGATGAGCAACTTCTCTATATACCTTATTATTGGATTAAAATTGACAAATTATTCTTAAGTGTTCTTGGAAGGGTATAATTGCCCTGGTAGGGATTCGAACTTGTACCCCCTTCAGGAAACTAGATTCGAAATCTTAGCACACAACTGTGCTATGTACCCGAGTTGCAATATTTTTTATTTGTTTTGGAATATGGGTACTTGGGCCTTGTGGGCTGGTGTTCATTAATGCTGCTGTGTATGTGTTCAATATCAAAATTTAATGCTGTCATGGTAAATATAGAGTGAAAATGCATGTATTTATGTTATATTTTGATTTAACTACTTTCAGGTAGGGGTGTAACGGTTAACCGATATACCGGTTAATATTGCAATACGACTTCTGACGGATTTTAACTGGTTCATTTTTCTCTGAACCGGTTTTTCTAGTTATGTTCCATACAGATTGTTTTTGTCAGAGTCTGAAATTTAAATGTTTGAATAAATGTTAAAATGTGTTCGAAAATTTGAAATATTTTCGTTTAGTGAGAAAGTAATTACCTTTGAAAGTCCATTCAAAACCTTTATTTTTAACTTATTCAAACATTTGCATAATATGTGTAGATCATTTGAAAATACAATTATCTATGTACAATGTTGATCAAATTAAGACGATGCATGTGCGTTAATTCATGCAATGCATGTATGCGCAAAGAACAATAATTATGTACTGCAATACATTGCAATATATTGCAATATGGGTTTTGTGTATTGCAATATATTGCAATATGGTTTTTACCATATTGTTACACCCCTACTTTCAGGTCAATTTATATGTGGAAATAAAAAATGTAATGAACATGAAGGTTTGAAAAGTTGGGAAGTAAATTTTGGTTATATAGAAGATGGAGAAAAAAAGAATGCTTTAGTCAAACTAAGTAAGTTATCATTTTATATGAACAATTAACAAATTAACTTAGGGTTTTATGAGTCTCTGCCATGTCAGATACTAAATCTTATAAATGTGATGTATTCATGAACTTTGTTTTTATTTTATCACCAAACATAAGTTATTGTCCGTTTTTTTCTCAACTGTCAAAGCTTGAATAATTTCATGGTGATTAAATGCATTGTTTTTTTACTGGCGGCCTAATTGTTGATAAATATATCTTGACTAAAACATATCATACGTCCTAAGACGCTTTACTCCATCATAACACACTTTCGGAAAGTCATGAATGTATCATGACGATAATTTTAACAAACGCAATGTGAAATTACTCATGTTTTGACAGTTGAGAAAAACGAACAATAATCATAATAAAAAATAGTTTTTCTCAAACAATATTGAAATTTAAGAGTGTTAGTATACATATTTCCTTTGTCTCCAAACTTTTTGGTGTACACTTTAGTTCTTGCTCTTTTCATCCAAGGGAGCTGGCCTTGTTAGCTCAGTCCTTAGCTCACATGTCTACTGTTCGAATGGTCACAGGTTTGATTCCCTTGCAGGACATACTTTTATGGAGTTTGGTCTTGATATAATTTCTATGGTTAATATGGTTATTCCTCCTCCTACCTCTGATATTCAGTTAATCCAGGTTCTAAGAACCATTGTTTCTAAATCATGTAGGGTAGTTGTCAGTCACTGACAGATGTATGCACTGAGTAAATTATTTGACAGCTAAATCAAGATAATAAGCCTTTCCATGAATGGTGAGTAGGTTGTCTGTCCTCTGTGATAAGACCTATACAATGTGTTGCTATTGAGTTAAACCAAATAAAAATCTCATTCCCAGTACTCCTGGAAGACTGGACACTGACTGTGCTTGCTTGGTTAATAGTCTCTACCCAGACAAACGTCAAATTATGATAAATTAAACAGGACCCGAATTTTACAAATAATTTGACTTTCAAATATTTGAGAGTTGATATTTTTATTTGAACTCGCAAAATGAAAATAATCACTCGCATTTTCTCAAAATCTTGATAGCATACATGTACAAAGTCACTAGTCATATAGGCATTATAATGGGATAGACAAAGAATATCGAACATATTTTTACAGTAAATCTTTAATTAATACTATCATTCAATCTATCTGGCCATTCCAATGCTGATTTGGGCCTCATTAGTTTGGACAGAAATATTCTTGCGTCGATTTCAAATTGTGAAAATTTGTTGTTAAAATTAAAAGTTACTCACAATTTTCAAAATCTACATGCATTTTGTGAATATGTGAGCTTAAAAGCCGGACTTCATTTTACTGGATGGTAAGCAATTAAGCCGATAAGGAGAAAGGGGGAGGGTTTGACCTATGTAAGCAGAGGTCACCAATGGCTAAATTCTCTGTTATTGTAAACAAATTCTCACTAAATATACATGTACTACAGTGTTTTTATTGTAAATTCCCATGCATGATCTCAGACAAGTTTTAGACACTTAGAAACAGTAAAAATACTGCAGGTATATAATCCATGAATCAATAGTCATGGGAACTTTCTATGAGGGGCAGCAAGAACATAATATTACTGGTTCTCCAAAGTTCATGAACTCTCATTTGATTGGCTTGATGAAGGTTATGAATCCCTAAGCATATGTCTGTCAAATTTGAATTTTTGAAATTGTTTTCAAAATTATTCTTTGAAAGTACCATTTCTAGGTAACTTAGAAAACTGAAAATTTCAAATAGTATTCAAAATGAGTCAAAGAAACAGTATGTCAAAATTCATTAAAATCTGATCAGTAAATTTTTAACAGTTTCAGATTTTCTCTCTCTGATTTAACATGTTCACTGCTAAGAGAGTCAGAAAAAAAGTGGCCATTTTCTATATTCTCTCTCTTTTATAGTTGAAGCCCGGTCTTTAAATTCAAGCCCTGAGTTTTATGTGGTTTTTTGAATTTGTTGTGTCTATTTACAGGACTCTGCCCAGACTGTTCATACAAATTGAATTTTCACCATAGGTAAATACATTTTTTCATCTTTAACGCCTAGTGTTCCCTAAAGGGGACAACTTATATAGCTTTTGTCTGTCTGATTGTCTTCATTAACCCCATGGACCCTTCTTAGATAGAATCAAATACTTGTGAAATAAATTTATGAGAGTAAGGTAGTTGTATAGAGCTTAGAGGATATTCGTCAACTTTGGCGTAAAAACAATTTTTATTTCATTGAGTGAACTTAAAAAAATATATGTTGTTTTCTGAGTTCACAAGTTGAATGAAAAAGATCTTATGCCAAAAAGACGAATATTCTGTTTCTTTCATGCTAAATTTTGTGTGTTGCGTGAGATATTTCATACAAATTATAATGCGACATCAATTCTTCTCTAAGATGATGTCATTTATCTTCTAAGATGACGTCATTTGATGATGAAAATATAAGATTTTATTTTCACTACGATTAAAATATAATTATTATTATAATATATTTTAATGTAAATTTTTATCAAATAACACCATATTTAACTGCTAAGCAAGAAAGAAACATCTATATTGATTAAGATTTAAGATGCTGTTGTTACATGTACAAGTTATTTACAATATTTACATCAAGTTTCTTTTATGACAATTTTTAAAATATGCTGTCTTAAAATTTTGTCTGGTCCAGGGGTATGTTTCAAATTTATTCTTTCAGCCCCTGGCTTAGTGGGCACTCACTAATAATTAAAATACCAATAAATTAAAACATTATTTAAATTGTCACTCTGTGCATCTTGAATTCCACCAGCTCAATCTTGTTGAATCCAATCAGTGAAAGCATAGATAGCTGGCATGCTTCTGTGTCCAAACTTGTTTTTGTCGCCTTTGAGTAAATTGTTGAATTCAATCAGTTAAATGTCAATCATTGAAAAGCTCAGTATGGTACTATCAAACCAGCTTCACAATTCTTGAACATGTAAATTTTTTTGAAGTCATCTCATTACCATGTAGTGACTAACTTAGTGCCACAGCCGTTGCTTAGTGGTTAGCATGTCTGACTTCGAATTCGGAGATTGCCGGTTCGAACCCGGTCGCAGTAGTTCATACCCTATACATGAATTGTCGGCCTCGTGGTTGGGTAAGTTAGTACTGGTGATAAAAAAGTGTCCAGGAAACCTATTGTAGGAAGAGCTGGCCATCCTATATATGATCTAAATATGTGTTGAATACAATGTTTAACCCAATTAAAAAAAAACAGACTAACTTAGTGGGCACTCTGTGAACTGTAAGCCTCACAGCAAAGCTGCATTAACATTATATAGTGCTTGTACACAGCACGCTCAGCTGACATGGCCAGACCAGTCATAGCCTGACAATGCATGACCAAACTTACCCAACCTATATCAGAATTCAAATCCCACCCAGGGAGGTTATACCCTTCCATGAAAATTTGACAAGAATGTCAATTCCCTCCATTGATTAGATAATATGGAGAGGTTTCCGGCCTTGTGGAAGGGTAGGTGAGTACTGGTTGTAGACAAGGGTCCAAGAAAGCTAGGTTAGGTGCGCTGGATGTCGTAAAATGATCTAAATTGTGTTGACACGGCGTTAAACACAATAGAAATAAATAAATAAATCAGAATTGACCATGTACTTGGTAACTTCTGTAGCACTTATTCACCGTATTGAACATATTATATTTCAGACAAAATCTGATGTGCTCATACTGTGAAAAATAATTGTATATTCATGCTACACTCTGTAGGCTTTGGTTTTTAAATGTTAGTTTTTAAACACATTAGATAAAATATAGATTACCAGTATGTGGCCCTATTGAGTTGACCTATATATATATACAAAATATATATATATATATGTTTGGTAATGAAAAGTGTGAGAAATGCCACAGTTTTATATATTGGTAATGTGTTGGACATCAGTTATGTTTAAAGGTTGGGCAACAGCAGGTCTTGCATTATGTAAGTTTTCTTATTTATTGGGTTTAACGCCGTGTCAACACAATTAAGGTCATTTTACGGCTTCCAGCACACCTAACGTAACTACCCAAACATGTTAACATTTAATTTATACTGATCATAGGTCAAATACACTTGGTTAACTACCAACAACCATGACTATATAATGGCTATATATGTAAGCCAATGAATATAACATTTAAAAAACGCTGCAGTTTACTGGTCACAACATGACTGAAAATTGGTCATTTTTCACATTAAAGCGACAGGGCTTTTCCCTGATGCTCTTATTTCATTTCTAATTGATGGATTGATTAGTAACTTGGCAAAATTATTTCCTGGGTGATTTTCTTTCAGAAATTGCCTGTTGAACCCAGATCATTACTTTGACAACGCTGGGATGGAGCAAAACTGGCAAAATGCAAATTTTGCTCTTTTTCAACTGCAAATTTGCATTTTTTCAGTTATATATTCCCAAATTGAAGTCTAAACTGCCTGTTCATTACTGAAACTGAAAACAAGTTTTTGCGCCATTTTTCTGCACTCAAACACCCTGAATTTTTTTGCAACTTTAGTGAAATTCCCGAAATTCAGTTTAACTTAAAGGCATTTGGCGGCTATTTTAAAGGGGAGGGGGTTGAGACATGTAAAACCTGGTATTCTCAGAGGAAAATATGACTTAATTACTATCCCCCCAAAAATAAACTTGTCCAATCCATTTTTTCTAGTCAGACATTATTTACCACAGTTAAATTCATTTTTCCTAGATGTCAGTGTATTTTTTTTCTCACCACATTCAGTTGCCCTCACCAAATTCCATTTTCTCTTCATCTCAGTCCAATTCCCCTTACTCAAGGAAAATTTTCCTCTTACCCAAGTCTTGTTTTCTTCTGAAGAACTTGTTATAGACAATTTAAATACATGTTAAAGGTATACATGTATAATAAACACAAACAACAAGTTCTTTTACCATTCTGTGAATGTACATGTATTTGTTTTAAATACTTATGCATCTTTTAAATATATGTATAAGAAAGGCTTCGGGGGATAGGAACAGTTGCTTGACAACACTTGATAGGATAATGTCCTTTGCAGCAAAAAAGATAAAAAAGTTTATCCTTCGATTGATTGCTTTATGTGTTTATGTTTTGTATTGTTAAAGACGGAAAGAAGTAAAACAGAGTAAGAAGAAAGACAAGAGTAGGAAAAAGATGAAGAAATCGAAAAGATCAAGTTCAGAATCAGGTATGTGTCCGATTATCTGATTGTCATTAAGTTTTCCCCATTCAGATTTTCTCTGGAAATAAACTGACAATTACACTAGGTCATCTAGCTTGTTTTTTGGTCATGTTCTACTGTACAACTGAATGATTTTTGTCATGGAAAAAACAAACAGAGTGATAAATTTTTAATTTTTTTTAATGGCCAGATTCTCTCAGTCACCCCCCCCCCTCCCTATTTCAATTTTTTCCTTATTCATTTTATTTTTACTAAATAAACCCATATATCAATTGACCATGTTTCAATAAAAGTTATTTTAGTATGTTTCAAACTCCAATGAAAACTGGACAGCCACAGTTTTTTCCATAAAATAAATGGCATGGGGAACAACACAACTAAACCCCTACAAATGGCCACAAAGGACAAATAGAGATCAGCAGTAGTAATCAGACAAGTTAATATCCATGGTTAGATATTTCAAGGCACAACATGAAAAAACTTTGAAAACCCTTTAGTTAGTAAAAATTCTTAGATAAGTTGTCTAGAAATTATTTAAATTGGCATTGGTATGGACTTTTTCATGGGCAAACTTTTTGCTTACGTGTTTACAAATTATCACTTAATTTTGCCATTTTACGTTTATTTCGTAATTATATATATTATACATTTGTAGAACAGGAGCTTGACATTTTGTATGTTAGTAGTATAAAATCCCTCTTTATAATAAGAAGGAGGGAGTTGTTCAAACAACGATTCAGAGTGTCAAGCTTCCGTGCTTGCAGTTTATTTTTCATCTATCAGTTTTATAGGGAAAAATATGAGTATACTTTGTCATATACTATTTAAAGAGTATTTTTGTGCTTGTTTGTAATAAAATTTTGTGTTTTGTCTCATTTGTAAATGGCATAAAACAAACAGATGACACCCTAGGTTGTTTTCTGCCTTGTTACATAAAAACAAGGTCTGTCACCATATTTTTTCTTTCTAATTAATTCAGCATAATTTTAACCACAATATATATGAAAAAAAAATAAAACATTTAAGAACATTTCAAAATGTAGAGATTGTACTGAATTTAACCTTTGTAAGACTGTCAGAATGTGACAAAAAACAATTTAGTACAACTGTGTTGTGACTACAACACAACATGTATATAAAATTTTCACAATATATTGGACCTATGAACCACTCATTAACAAAATGAAATGTTAGTTCTGCTGGACTAAAAGGCCATTTTATTACCAATAATGTATGTATTTTTGTAGAACCAGTTATCGCATGTTTGTCACCCAATTACCACCTTCACCCCTAAGAGAGTAGAATGTTATATTTATAACTATTCTTCGCTAATTTTGTCTATTTTTGACTTATGTTTATTTATTTGTATTGCTCATTTTATATATTCTAAAAGATTATGCATAGAAGTAAACAATCCATCCTTTATCAACATCACACAGAATATTGATTCAATGATTGTCTTAAATTAACGTCTGCCCACCTGACTGACCACCTCATAGATAACTTACCAATTACTTGACTGACAACTGAACACCACGTTGAAGGGGAAAAAGCAACTCACCAGCTGAGTTGGTAGAAAGTCAGTTCTATGGATTCTGCGTAATTTTGTCTATTTTTGACTTATGTTTGTTAATTTGTATTGCTCATTTCATATATTCTAAAAGATTATTCATAGAAGTAAACAATCCATCCTTCATCAACATCAACACAGAATATTGAATCAATGATTGTCTTAAATTAACGTCTGCCCACCTGACTGACCACCTCATAGATTACTTATCATTTACTTGACTGACAACTGAACGTCACATTGAAGGGGGAACACCAACTCACCAGCTGATTTGGTAGAAAGTCAATTCTATGGACATTCGGTTAATTTTTAGTTGGATTTCAGCCGTGGCTACACAGTGTGTGGGTTGTATCTCGGCGGTCAATAAACTTACTCATCTTTTCTGGAAAGACTGTATCTCTTGCTTTAGATGTTTATCAGTTATTACGTGCATACTTCTGTCGGTGACTGACAACTGCCCTATATGATTTAGAATCAGTAGATGGGGGGATTACTGTTGAAATAAATTCATGACCGAAGGCCACTAAAGTATGCTTTGCACGAAAAGTCAAAGAAACGAACCATCGGTAAGTATACTTGTGTGCCACTGACTTGAGTTAGTCGGGCGGGTGGATCATTAAATGTTTTACATTCCAAAAAAACCCAGTTCTTATGTGAGAAAGTGGACAATGTTTATGGATGAGCAATGCTTATATAAGCCAAGAATGACATTAATCACGTGACCCAGAATGTTGAAAAGGTTGCAAAATAAAGAAAACACAACTGAAAGTTTCAAATGTTAACTGATTTTCTGTTTATTTCAATGTTAATTGGTAATAGAAAACCTTCACCCATACAGTATTTCTTGTGAAGAATTCTCAACGTTCTGAAGTTTATTAAGTACTAATATACGTGTAACCTTTATTAAACAGTATTAAAATTCTATCCTTTTATGAGAATATTATCCAAGCATCTAATCAGATTAGGTCCTCATCCTTCAATTGTATTTGTCATTATACATTTTGTTATTCTATGTATATCTACCGGTATGTATGTAAATAGATAATTAGATTCTTTTGAGAACGTCTTATTCAAAGATCTTATTACCTTACAGCTGTCTATCAATGTAGACATGATATTATACCGGTACTTTGCAATACCACTGATTATGATAGCATTCAACCATAAGTATTGTACTTATAGAAAATTTCACTCTTGTACCTGAATCAGTTTTGAAAACACTAGATGAAGATATATTTATTAACAGTAGACTTGAAAACTGTTCAATAAACATGAAGTTATCAGCATACAACACACATTAGAGACACAATAAACTGTTCGAACTATTCGGCTTTCTAAATTTGAGTTTGACTATGTGTTCATTTCTTTAAAAGTGGGGTACTTTTATAAGAGCACCCTTTATTCATTTATACGCTAATGTTTAATTAATCTAATACAAAATAGTTTCAGAGCTTAACTATGTAATTTGGAGCATTTGTTTTCGGCGCAGCTGTCTAAGCCAACTTTTGACCTATATTTTTAACCAATGCAATTTGCTCTACTATTCCTGTTTGTCCAATGAAATTCTCCTCGGTAGAGAGAAGTGAATAAAATATTTGATATTATTCGTCGTCCCAAAGTAAAGTTTAGTAATAGGGATCCCAAATGTTCAATTTGCGGTCTCGAATTAAACGTTTAGTTTATTGCATGATTACTTCCCTTTGGGACATTGACGTCGCAAAACATGTAAAGACTTCAATTTACCCACTTATCATTGCAAATGATAAGAGAAATATTTTATGCGGGTCTAGAAAAAGTTTAAGGTCCCAAAATTTCAATATGTGGATCTCGAAAAAATTATTTTACTTATTTGGGAATTAAAATAAATTAAGATAATACCATACACAATTATACTTCAATCAAAATGAATCCTTCACAGCGCCGAATATCTTTTTTAAAGATATTTCTTGTTTGTATCTACATGTATATCAAAACTTCATCTTAAACATACTGTGGTATAAAAATATTATTTCAAGTATTGACCACCAAATTCTACTTTAGTTTTCTATCTACTTTCACTTTGAAATGCAATGAATAACTTACTCATATTTGCAATATTTGCCTTTAATAAAAAAAATCTTGATCTTTAGATGTGTTTTAAATAGACAAATGTCTGTTTTCTTTGCGGTAAAAAAACAGTGTTAATTTTGATAATGGGGTTTTGACTTTTAACTCCACAAAAGCCCACCTATTTCTGTAGTCAATTTATTAGTTTCTTCACTGATGACAAGTTACTTTTACCTTTCTCTAAAAGAGGATTGTGTGTTCAAGATTAGTCATATATAACAGCTGTATGTACATGTATGAAAGTAAACAGTACGAGTGATGGGTGGGTCAAACCTTTTTTTACCAAAACAACTTGTTATTGTTTGTTCTTACATGAATCTGCTGGGAAAGGTGAGTTTGATACCCCCTAGAACCTGGTGGAAACACCCAGTGGCAATTATTTTGCCGCAATCCATTCCAAGACAGAAACCCCCACGTTTTTGTTTTTGTTGTTTGTTTGTGCTGCCCTTTTTATTACATAGAAATTTAACTCTCTTTGAATTTTGGTATGTGGAAGGTCTGTTTTTCACTTTTTTTCACTTGCTGTTTCTGATACGTTTTTACAACCGCTTTGAAACAATGAGAGTCTAGTACTGTTGTATCCCAGAAATAATTGTTCTGAAAACAGTCCTTATCATATGGTTCCAAGACATAAATGTAGCTATAAGGTTATTTAATATTGTCTGATGGGACTATTGAACGTGGATATACGATTAGCACAAAATATTAACAACAACTAGGAAACTATTTTACAAATTGCACCTCTGGCTGTCCAGTCATTATCCACATGCTTTGCTGAGCGTACAATTTTGTTCATGGTGAGCTATCGTGGTCGGTTGTTAATTTGCAAATTTTTTATCTATTTTTTTTAATTTTTTTTTAGTTCCAATTGACATAAAACTGTCAGACGTTTTGTACACAAACGGTCTTACTGACTATTGTACGGAGACGCTAATCATCATTTATATTTATTGATAAATTTATACTGCAACTGACAAACATGGTTGATATTTATATATACATGGAACCTGGACAGAATTAAATAAATGTTATATGAGGTAAAAACTAGGTCACTAGGTTAATTCATAGAAATGATATACTCAGGTGTGTAAGGGACAAAATATAGTCGAATTGTGCAAATTGTGATAAAAGCACCAAACTTTCAGGAAATCAACTTTAAGGTGTGATCTTCAGAAAAAAGCCAGGAGACAACCATGAGAGGCCCTGTGAACAACAATATGGGGCCCTAAAGGGGGTCACCCGTAACAATTGATATTATTGCATAGTACAGTGTAAAAATCCTTAATTTATATATCAACTGAATGTATTAAATTTCTTTTGCTCAAAATGAGAACAAATATGTCAGTTGATGTTTTTGAATATTTAACATGATAATTATAATCGTTATTGAGGCCCCAGAAAGGGATTTGATGGTCAACAAATAGTAAAAGACCAGTAACAACCAGTACATTTTTTATTTTTATTTTTTCACATTTTAAAGCATTTTGAATGGGTAATTTTGTGTGGCTAGATGTAGTGTCTTTTCATTTAAATAAATTGCAAAACCAAGTACGATCAAAAGAGGCCAAAACAAGGGGAAACTAATGAAAAAATATTGAATATCTAATTTGCTGTACTGATTACATAGAATTCAGAAATTGTATCAGTAACATTTAATCTATTATGTACAGGTCAAATAACATAATGATGAAACTTTTTTATTCTTCGTACATTGTATCATTTTGAGTGATGCACCTCAGAAAACCCCAAGGAGACAACCATGAGAGGCCCTACTAACAAAATTGTGGGGCAATGAAAGGGGTCACCCATTACAAGTATAAGCAGTGCATAGTTTAGTGTAAATATTTATCTATCAAATAAATAAAATTAATTTTCTTCACTCATGATGAGTACAATCATGTCAGAAACCTTTTTTTAAATTTAACATGATACAATGAATTGTAATTGAGGTCCAGGTAAGGGTTTTTAAGAAAACAAAACACAAAAAAAACTATAAATGACCAGTGAAATTACTGTTCTCGTTTTGTTTTAATTTATTACTTAAAGTATTTTGAATGGGTAATTTTGTGTGATTAGCTATCATGTTCTTTTTTTAGAAATAATTCACAAAAGTATGATCTTATGAGGCCAAACCAAGGGGGAATTTATATAAATTTTGAATACGTGTATAATTTTTTTGTATTGGTTATGTAGGAGTCTAGTGTTAATAGGACTGGAGACAAAGATTTATCTAAACATCAGTAACATTCATCAAATAAAGCACATTATAATACGATGATTAAGTTTTTATTTGTTTATTTCATTTTGCTTCTTCAAAAAATTAATGAGATCTATCAAGCATGTTTGTATTAATCTACTGAGAGGCCCCTCTTGGAACATTTGAATATGAAAAATGAAAAAAACATGTCCAAAAATAAAAACCAAAACCCAATCACATTTTAAATCTAATTACTAAGCAAAAGCATCAATTACTTGCAACGATGAACAAAGAGACCCTGCACGGAGAAAATAGAAGTGGTCCCACTTGAGCTAACGTACCTACAACAGTGAAACATGTATGATACATAACACTATACATGTATATTGTTCTGCTATGGAATTAATGGAGTTTAACTTTAGTTTTAGTTATATTTGAAATATATATAATGTAATTTATCAACTTGATTTGGATAAAAATGATAAGGCCTTTAACCTTATACTGACCAACGCAGTTACTCCTGAATCGAATTTTGGCTTCTACTTTCAGACAACCAAGTAAGAAATGAATTGGCCAAGTTGCATTGCTGTCCGTCAATTAATCATGAAAATCGTATATTGAAATAGCCCTATCGCTGAGGTGAAAATTTGCCATTTTTTGCACTTATCTTTCCTTGTAAAGGGTTAAAGGAAAATCTACTAAAGGGCCCTTATTTTGATGTTAATCAGTTTCGTTTGATTTTTCATCTTTTGCTCTTTTATTATGAATGCAACCACAGTTTCCAAAAACTAATTTTAGCATATACCTTACCAAGTCATGCATGTTTTATAATGTAAAAATATATATTGCAAAGGCAATAACAACCATAATTTGATAATATATACCAAGTAGTATTACTCAAGTTGGACATACCATGTGACAAATGCTAATGACTGAGATTTAAGAAACATATAGACTGGATAAACCACCAATGTTACTAAGTAACTTCCTTTAGATTTGATATCATGGTACTCAGTAGGGAAGAGTAAGCATAAAAAAGTTTACGACGGATCTTGAACACATGTTCACTATTCTTGCAATCATATTGTTGATTTCACTGGGGTTATTCATTTTATGGATTCTTGACAAGCTTGACGGTCTATGAAAGCTACATAATGTATAACCGGCTTGATAGACAAGGTGACCAGTGTATGGACGTACTCCACATTATCATACTTTTAATAGAACCATTTATTGTAGACGTATGTTATGTATGAATGTATAAAGGTCAACTGACGATTTAGCTGTGGCAGTGATCATGAAATTTGGCTATGCCAGACATTTCCATAACAATATTACAATAAATAAAATTAAAATATTTTAAAACTCGTCTTAAAATGAAGTTATACTCCCGTTTTTATGCCGGGAGATGTAATCCTAGATGTAATTTCCTACTAAAGATATTTTTGAGCAATGATAAAACTTGTGAATATTTCTTTTATTTTATAAGGTTTAAAAATAATTATGTACGGTAAGTTCGCTTAACATGATTTCACAAAATGCTATTAATCTCTTACACTCGCTTAGAGATAGAAAAGTCTAAGATTGTAACCCATTCAGGGTCAATGTTTATTTCTTTATGCAAGCCATGCGTCTACTTATATTCAATCTACTCAGCTGTGAAACGGCACCTTCCTGGTTAGGTCATTCCCTTTGCCACATTGACTTCCTACCAAATGAAGTGAAAGTTTCGTCAAGTAGATTGATAAATACAGAAAAGTGTACTAGTACCTATGATTAAGGATAATAGCCAGTCAGTGAGCATTTGAAAAGATGGAATCTAGACTACAAAATGCTATAATTTTTACCATGTTTTATTGAATAGTCAAATCAATTTTACCAATCTTTATGAAGAAATGTCGTGCTTTTTGGGATGGTTATATTTGATACATGTTTATAAGAAGGGTCTCTTAAATTGTTCTCTCTATAATATCTAATATACTAATTGTTTTATTGTAAGATATTTATCAATGATAAAGTCTGTTTAAAATTACATGTAGTTTGTACATCAAACACAGTATACAAATGTACATAATTATTTGTTTCATTATTACTCCGAGCTTCAAGGGTATGATGTCAGTGTAATGCATAGTCTCTCACATGACTATTTTATTTTGTAAAATGGTGATATTAGACTTGTATTAAAACATGATCACATTCTGTTTTAGAACTTGAAATGTATCTAAGGCGTGAGTGCCTATCGGATGTTATATTATCAAAACTCTCAATACGTAACAGAAATATGATTTTGTTAAATTTAGGACGAAAACAGGTCGTATAGTCTCTCGTAATACAGGCCTAAAACGGTAATGAATATAATAATCATCCATGTTCAATTATGATTAATTGGGTACCATTTAACCTTCCCAAATTGTTATATGAACTGTTGAAATGTATCACACTTGTAATGATAGCATAAGTTTCAATAATAAAAAAATGGTGAGACCTTTTTACAATTATCTAAGCTTCACGTTATGAAATTACCCCAGTAAGGGCCGCAACTTTTAGAAATAAGTATTATTATTTGAAATCGTCATTTTGAATGTACGTATCTTAAATAGTAACTTTATTTATCAGTTTAAATTGAATAAAGTGTATATTGGCTTACTTGGTATTAATTTATTTCGAGTTCAAACATAAACCCATTCGGGGCCTCATGTGTTTCATACAATGGTACCGCATGCTAATTCTGGTGTATCTACATGAATTAATTATTGAAGGCTTATTTTGAGAAAGTATGATGTATTTGTATGATTTCAAATATAATATTTACCATTTATTCAATTATATTATTACATTATGCATAATTTAGGGCCTTATGACAAGTTCAAAGCGAATGCCGGGCCTCAACTGCAAATAAACTGACAAAAAGCTATTTTTGAGTGTACAATATACTTTCTTAGGCATATAAAATCATAATACATATATTTTAATAACCATCTTAAATTTTTATAGAGATGATAATTTTAAAACTATGTGCCTATTTATGTGCTCCTTTCGGGGCCCCATTTAGGCAAGATACAAGGCCCCTCATGATTGTCTCCTGGGCTTATATTGATCAGTATGACTCAAAGTACCTCCATGCCAAATTTGGTGCTTTTATCACATTTTGCACAATTATTTCACTTACACCTACCTGAGGTATATTGTTACAAGTTTTGTCACTCGGAAACGTTACAGTAGGAAATGTCAGATGTTATGTTTGGTATCAACCTATGTCTCAAATAAAATCATTTTGTAAATATTTTCAGAGGGCGAAGGGCAAGAATCTCCAAAAGAAAAAAATGAAATGTCAGAAGTTAAAAAAGAAACTGATGAGGCCGAGCCAGGAACTTCTTCTGACCAATCGACTGAAAATATTTGGAGTGGACCAGCAAAGATAGTAGAAGAAAAATCAAGGTATGTTTTTTCAATATTCAATAACAAAATGCCATTTAATTTTTCATCTAATTATCTCGACCATGGTATGATATACTTACCAAAACTTTTATAGTTCAAAGAAATTTCATAAAACAAAATATTTAACGAGTTATAACAAAAACATCTCAGTGTGTGAAAATGTCAAAGTAACAAAATGAGGATTGCGATTTGCGTGACTAAGTGAATGTTGTAAAATGATAGTGGAATCCGAGTAAATGTGTCAACGATGTCCTCTCTAATAACAAATGTGGCCTCCATGGTTGTTAAAAACCTCTTGGCATCGCGTTTTAATGGATCTTACTTACTGATGGAAAAGGTTCTAACGTATACCTGCCCACTCGGGTACAATCCTTCCGCGTGTCTCAGCTAGGGGTCGGGCTGCAACACCACAACGGCGGTTCAATTTATCCCATACGTGTTATTTTATGTTTAGCTACACATTTCGTCGGTATGCACATCAGTGTGAAGTTGTCATGTTGTAATTATGTTGTCGCTCTTGCGGTGCGGGCTGGCGCACCATCTATTTTAACAACCCAAAAGCTATTCCTCGTTGTTCTATCGTTAGCCGGCCCATTTTGTGTTGTTTTTGGATGTTTGGGTCGCATTACTGTCCACAGTGACTATGTGCAATTTTGATTCGCTCCAGTCACGATTTCCTCGTACTTTAATGAGCTTTATCAATTCACGTTCCAACGGGCTGGATAGATTACTTTCCAAAAATGACTTTGCAGTAATAATTGATATATAGTCAATAGCAGATGTACAAAATTTCGTTAAAAATACTGGTTAATAAAAAAGTTATACGCAATTGAAATATATGTATACTTATAAGTTTTGTCAAGTGTATTTCAAATAAATTGATACTCACTATTGAGAAAAAGTTGTGATATATTTATTAGCGACATTCTCGTCTGATAGAAAAACTGTAGGACACCATTATTTATTATCAACAGTTCATTAAGTCCGTGCTTTAACAATCTCACACAAGCTTTAGCTAAATTGGTGTTCAATGAACTGTTGTTAACAACTGGTTAAAGTTTTGTTTCTAAACTGAGTCAATGTACTGGGTCTTGTGTAACACCAGAATCAGTCTCAAGTGTTTTAAGGCCAGTTTGGGGCATAAATTGGGTCCCATTCTCCTCCCCAAAAAGTATTTTTGTCACTTTCTTGAGTATCATTGTGAAGTCTTTGAGGAATACTTTGCAGTAATAGTTACAATTGTACGAGTAAGTAAGAAAATAGAAATAAAAGTATTCATTAAAATGTTAATTGTTAATGGTTAGCGGATATTATTTTAAGTAGTAGAATAAAGGAAAAAGTTTCTCTCAACTTCATGTTTCATTCAATTTTTGTCGCTATTTTTCCTCAAAAAGGGCCTGTCATGTTTCTGCCGAAAGTAAAAATAAAAGCTGAACTCTCGGCGGTGGGCTTGTTGAGATTGTTGTTCACGATTTAAATAAATACATCCTGTAACTTATAGCGAATGAGTGTTTTAACCATACTTAAAGCATTAAATTTTTATGTGAGAAAGTAGGCAAATGCTTACAGACTAGATAACCTAACATGTATTTAAATGAATGTAATTTGTTACTGATTGAGAGTGGTGTGTTTAAGTCATGCTTGAACCATATAATATTTATGTGAAATAGTTTTTTGGCCGAATTTTTTCCGTCTAAAAATGTACATATTAACCCCTTGGCTGCATTCCTGTGATGTTTTCTTTTGTAAGTTGAACTACTTTTTTGCATTTTATTGAATCATGGTGAAGTGTTTGTCCCTATTTCTCTGCTTACATCGGGGCCTGTTATCTTTCTGCTTTATTTTTAAATAAATTTTAATATGTATTGATGACATGTAACAAAATTAAGAGAGTTCTTCTGGTCTAATCATTAATTCCAGTGAATGAGTGCATAACTTGGATATTTCCTATTTACAACAAGTACATTTTTCTAACGTTGACAGGAATAGACATTTTCTCTCTAAGTTTGTTGAAGACATTGAAACGCCTAAAGTTAATGTATGGCAAGTATATACTAGTATAAGTTCTGCTAACAAAATGTAGGGCAAGTATATACTAGTATAAGCTCTGCTAACGAAATGTAGGACAAGTATATACTAGTATAAGTTCTGCTAACGAAATGTAGGGCAAGTATAATACTAGTATAAGTTCTGCTAACGAAATGTAGGGCAAGTATATACTAGTATAAGTTCTGCTAACGAAATGTAGGGCCAGTATATACTAGTATAAGCTCTGCTAACGACTACATTGATTATTGCAAAATCATTTCATTTTTTACAATTTTTAAGTCCCAGATGCTCAATTGGAAAAGAAAAAGGTCCCTGGTTAAGGCCATTCCACTGTTTGAACCATTCTTTGTGATGGTCGTAAAAGTGGAAATTTACTGCAGTTAAAACATATAATGAGAGAAATGTGATGCGTTGAGTCTTTAATTGTGATACTATCTAAGCCTGATTCTTCAAATCAATGAAATAGGTATTAAAACAGATTGTAATGGAAGAAATTAAGAGGTTTAATTCTACTTGATACTTAACGTATATTATTTCTCTCTTTTATAGGGAGGAAGAATTTGATGAATATTTGGCTGACATGTTTATGTAACTATGACATAGTGTCCTTGGTGTCATATTTTTGTTTCTACAAACACCAAGTGCAGGTTTAAAAATTGATCTGCGATGTGAGTATTAGAAGGAGATCTCTGTCTTCAAACATCAAGTGTTTTGACTTTGAAGTAGTATAACGAAGTGAATTGTTTGCTGATTATTCTACATAAATGAAACATCTAACCTTGAGTGAATAGTCCATCTACTTGAAGATTTGTGATTTCTTAGCTTATTGCTGTACGTCTGACCAGTTCGCCTTGCTGCACCGCAGTTCCTGCTTACCTCACTAATGGCGGGAAACAACTCTCGTGAGACAACGTTTGGCTAAAAGCCACACTGTCTGGACTAGCTTACAACCCGTTCCTGGTCGAAACCCGGAACTAACTTTCACAACAAAAGGAGGATGTAGTCTGTCGAACTGTGGTTGATTATACTTGTACACAAGCAAGATACAGTTTATTTACGTGACAAGTTTACTAAATGTACCGCGTGTTTTTTGTTTTGAATTACATGTTATCAGAAAATGAGACTAAATTTTTTCCAATACTGGTAGATTTAGTGCAGATTAAGTTTCATTCACCTGATCAATGTAATTTCCTTTAGCAATCAGAGCCTTGGATTGAATTCTAACATTGTTACTTTAACATGAAAGAAAGTTTTTAATGAAAGTTGGAATTTCATGTTTTGAAAACCTAACTAATGCTTGATGAAACGTGATCACTTATAAGTGGTCTTCAAAAGAGTTCTATCTTGAAATAAGTTAAAAATATAAACATATAAAATAAAAGTAAAAGATGTAATTGTGTTTTATGTCTTACGTTTCATTTCAACATATTCTCAGTCATATTGCATTGACCATTCATTCTAGTCTAGATCTTTTGACACAAGCTCTCACATTAGTTATAAGAAAAATATAATATTTTGCTTGCGGCTGATAACTGATTCAGAGGTAGGTGGAAGGATGGATGTAGAAATTTTTTTCCCGACTCTACTTCCACGATGATATGCATGTCCTGCCCAGGAATCGGACCCACGATTTATTGACAGACGGGCTACCAACTATGTTAAACAGGCATGTACAAAATTAAAATCAAATGCTAGCTATTAAACCCTTGTAATACAGATATCTTGGATTGTTACTACAGTTATTATTATAATCAGTATTATCAGTAGTAGTAGTACTACAAGCTAGTTTGACTGGAACATATCGAGGGTTGCCTGCAAGACTGTAGTAACTTGCTTTTTAACGCAATGCAATTACTATAGTCTTGCAGGCAACCCTCGAAATATCGAGTATTGTCAATAAGCACAGTATGACGAAAAGTACAAAAAGCATTATCAGTGCTTTCACTAAGTCTATCTTGTTAAGTTTTTCATTCTAAAGCAATATTTTTATTCATTCCTGACAGACTTTTTAATCAATTTGAAAAAAAATATGGATTTTCAATTGTTATCGTAATTACCTTGTTTTTGTCGGCTAAATGATGCAGCAATGATTGATCTGGTTGACCTTGAATGCTATCTATTTAATTATCTAGCTAAGTATGAAAGGTACAAGGTTTACTTCTGGTGTCAATAAATATTTCTTCACTTAATTGTTTTTCCTCTTTGATTGCTATGTTAAAAAGACTCTCCAAAGAAATCACTAAAACAATTGTTGAGATAATAGAAATTTTGATTGCTTTTAAATGAAGTTTCGTGGATTAATTTTAGATAGAGAAGCGATAAAAGCAGATAATTTCCATGTGAAAATTTACTCGATTTAGTACCAGTTTTGACTACGCAGAATTCGTATTTTCTATTCTATATTAAAACTACCTAGGGTGTGACTCTTTAATCATCTTTAAAACTACTGTAAGGGATCACTAGAAGTTCTATACTATTACATAAATCCAACACTCCTTCCAGATAACCAAGTTTATTTAGCAAGCCAATTGGTGTGACGGAACACAGCTTTGAGCACTGTGGTGGAACTCACAAATCCTGCACAGTAAGAGTTTTTGTCTTATATAGCCAACTGTCAAAATGAAATTGCCTAATATGTCAATTTGATGCATGAATATACACATGTATATAACTTTAAACCCAGTGACATGCAATTGTATAATAATTAAGTAAGACAAGTGGTCACGGGTTAAGATATATGCACCAAAATAGCCAGTAATTATATTACATATACATGTACATGTTTATACCTCCCTCTTGGCTTTTTGGCTGTCTGGAAGGTCTGTAGGTTCTGTTGATGCTCCTGATGTTTTCAGGCTCCTTTCTGTTTCCTATTGTATATTACGATGAAGTGGTCCAGTGATATTATGCGTACTAAAAGGTCAAAGATCCCGGTTTCATACCCCAACAGGGCCTCTGCTAATTTTTATGAACAAAACATTTACCTGCGATTGCTTCTCTCCACTCAGGTATAAATTGGAGCCTGTGAGGAAGATTTGGTTCATAGATTTTGTTGGTTGTACATAAACGAAGTAAAAGACTCTTTAGGAAAATTAATAGATATAATATATATGCCATTTGCCCATTAAACAGTGTTATTAAATGGAAAGACAGATCACGATATTTCCGTTTGATTAAAGAACTTGAGTGGATTAAAAAATTGAATACCTCCTGTCCGAATGGGTTAAATACTAAATACCAACTTGATGTACTCCTAAGAGAAAGGCTTTAACTAGATTTTTTTTATTTATTATTGATTTATTAATTTAAAAAAAAATTTAAGCTACCCATAGACCATATTCGAATCCCATCCAAAACCTACCCCATTGAAAGTGAAAAATCTAAGTTGTAAGTGCTTGTTTCACAATCGTACTAAAATAAATTAGTATAAACAAGACGTCGGATCGAAACGCCTGTGTCTGAATCCTGAACCGCATTGTAAATCCTGAACTACGGTTCACCGTGGTAGCCCTTCATAAAGTCAATGTATTTCATGTCATCGCTGTATTGATCTACGAGTAGTAATATTTTTATAGCTTATCAAATCACACACTGAAAACTATGATACGATTAGTATAACATTAAATTAACATTTAATTAATTGCTCATCGAAACAATCGATTGCTCATACGTTATTTTTCAAGCAGTTGTATGTCTCTGTATTTTAGTGATAAATAAACTGTTGTGATTTGTTGTATTTCAAATTAAAGATTAAAGTTTTTCTCCACAGATGTTATCATTTCAGTCCTACTGCATACTGTATGAATTCTTCTCATGTATAAACAAATAAGCAAAGGATATCAGGGTTCGTACAAACTAGAAAAATCATGGAATAATGGGTTAAGAGAAAATATCACTGAAAGTCATGGAAAATTAGAAAACATCATGCATAAGTTCTTTGTGCCATGGAAAAATCTATTGTATGTCTATTTTTATTTCAACCCATAAAAATTAATGAATCGCATAAAATGATAATTAAACATGAATCACAACTTTAAACGTTGGGTACTAATCGTGCTTGGGTACGAAAATGAGAATTTTACTACTACAACATTTTCTGTTTTTCTACTTGTGTTGTCTGCTGTGATGCAGTGTTTTCAAATTGTACTCATTTTGGGCTCTGTTTGTGCTTCTGTTGTATCATTGAAAACTGAGAGCAATCATGGAAAAGTCATGGAAAAATCATGGAAATGAGGTATAACAAAATCTGTATGAACTCTGGGTAATACTGTGGTCTGGTGGTGTACATTCTTAAACCCAGATAATGGATGTTAGATATAGTGTCTTAGTAACCTCTTCTTGCAAGAACGGATGTTAGATATAGAGTATTAATAACATCTGGATACGAGAATGGATGTTAGATATAGAGTCTTGATAACATCTGGATACGAGAATGGATGTTAGATATAGAGTATTAATAACATCTGGGTACGAGAATGGATGTAAGATATAGAGCCTTGATAACCTCTGGGTACGAGAATGGATGTTAGATATAGAGTCTTGATAACCTCTAGATACGAGAATGGATGTAAGATATAGAGCCTTGATAACCTCTGGGTACGAGAATGGATGTTAGATATAGAGTCTTGATAACCTCTAGATACGAGAATGGATGTAAGATATAGAGCCTTGATAACCTCTGGGTACGAGAATAGATGTTAGATATAGAGCCTTGATAACCTCAGGATACGAGAATGGATGTTAGATATAGAGTCTTGATAACCTCTGGGTACGAGAATGGATGTTAGATATAGAGCCTTGATAACCTCTGGGTACGAGAATGGATGTTAGATATAGAGTCTTGATAACCTCTGGGTACGATAATGGATGTTAGATATAGAGTCTTGATAACCTCTGGGTACGAGAATGGATGTTAGATATAGAGTCTTGATAACCTCTGGGTACGAGAATGGATGTTAGATATAGAGTCTTGATAACCTCTGGGTACGAGAATGGATGTTAGATATAGAGTCTTGATAACCTCTGGGTACGAGAATGGATGTTAGATTTAGAGCCCAAGAACCTCTGACTACGAGAATGACTCAAAATATGTAGTGTATAATCACAGTTTAGTCCTATGTAGTTGTAACATTTAAATTGATAAGTCTGTTTACTTGTCTCACAAAAACGTGTCGGAGGTCAACACGTGGTAGGCCTACATATATTTACAAATCGATGAAAGTAATTCGACAAATCAGGTCTGAAACTAATGCTGTGAGCATGAATTCCAAATAGTCTGTGAATAAAAGAACCCCGATAACTGAACTTAATGCCAAATTGAAATTTTCCTTCTTTGAGTATTTCATAATAAAAATTTAAAATATTCCATGAAAAGAAGAGAATCCTTTCAATTCACTTGTAGACAGTCTGTAATCAGCTTAAATAATAAATGTCATTACAAACCCTATACATATTTAATAATTGAATTTTAATCGGCTCAACATTCATAATTATTATGTAAATGTCACTGAACGATATTTCAAACGCAAACATGTAGTCGAATTTCTCCTTGTACTTGTATGATTGAGTGTATGAATGAGTTATTTTATTTTATGAATACTGGTCCATTTTAGCTCGATTGTGAAACAAATTCTTACAACTTAGACTGACCACTCTCGTGTTTGCTTCCTGGATCCCTAATACTGAGGTAGTAGTCCAGTGGTAGAACGTGCGCATTGGGATCCAGGGGTCCAGGGTTCTAACCCCGTCAGGGGCACTGCTTATTTCCTTGAGCAAGAAATTTACCCGCGACAGCTTAACTTCAATTAGGTGTAAATGGGTATCTCCGAGGGTGGCATATTTCCGTTGCACCAAAGTGCTGGCTGCACTAAGCAGGGTTAAAAGGACTCCCCAGGGAGATTGGTGGATAGATACCAGTAGCTTGATGTCCATGGGTAATGGCTGTCGAGTCGGTGAACGTGCATAAGCATGAAACTTATACTCTAAAATGCAATTACTTTACTTTACTAGTAGGACAAAGGATACGTTTTTTGCGCAAGGAAACAACAAGGTAGGTTTTGGGTGTGATTTGAACCAACTCGTAGCTAAATAAATACTTGAATGATAATGATGTTACCTGACATACTGAGCGATTGTTGTTCACTGTGGCAATACCACGTGATTATGACGTCACAAATACTACGGTTAAAAGAAGTGTCTAGTTGTTTTTGTATATACATGATCACTTTTATTACACAGGCCATATTGATAAAAAAACTTGTATGTTATAAACTATAAATGTGAGTTTGTTCACGCTCTGCATGTATGAATGAAATTTAAAAATTTGTGACACTAAAAGGAAACAAACTCACACAAATTCTACATAATTATGCTACAGGTCGTATTCTAGGTAATGCGTGTTTTTGTACTTTAAACAATGGACTTGTCCACTAAAAAAAGGCAAAAAAGCTGATGCATGAACAACATTTTACTGATTTAAACATAATACTTTGATATTCAATATTTATTTTAAATAGTGTACATGTATATGCACATTTGAATTGAGATAATGATATGTTTATACAATAAGTTTAAACTAACTTAACTATAAAATTGTAAAAATAATTCACCCCTTAATATTGTTGTGTAATGAAACAGGCTATGTTTAGATACGCAATGTTTACGTGGACGACCTGTATCATTGAACAAACGAGATTGTTTATTAGTGGGTATAGTGAATTCCATGTTTAATTGTTTGTTTGTTTGTTGGGTTAAATAAAGGCCGTAGCAACACATTGTATAGGTCATATCCGTGACGGCGGTCAGTCAACCTACTGAGTACTCACTCTTCCTGGAAAGGCTAAATCTCTGGGTTTAGATGTTAACCAACTACTGAATGCATACTTTCGTCAGTGACTGACGCAACTGCCCTACATAATTAAAAATCATTGGTAGGAGGGAAAAAGGCCGTAGAAATAATTTCACGACCAAGCTCCCAAGCGGGCGGCTTCCATGTTTAATGATATACATATATTTCATATTTAAATATTATGGTTTTTACAAATTATTTTATTCCAATGGATGTCTTATGTCAGATTTTACCCCAACGTGATGCATTGTTTTAAGTAAAATTTCATTGATATAATTTTCTAAACAACATCATGAAAGTGCAGCCACATACCCCAATGTCTTACAATAATCCAATCCTTAGTCTTGTCGATTGCTTTTACATGAGAAGCAAAAATTGTTTTCTTTTCAGGTACATGTACTTCGAAATCTACAAGCATGATCTTTATAGATTGGATATTTTAAAATAAAATTTTGTAACATTTGGTAGACACTTGTTGGTACTACTTTTAACCAGACAAAAACAATATAACAAAAAGTTATTCAGTTATGCAAGTTCATTGTTCCAATTCATAATTTCTACAAACTGTTGTGGAATGTTTCGCGTTTCTTTAAATGTCAGTCTTTTTTATCGTGATGTTTCTATATTTAAAGAAAGGTGATAATTCGATATTGGATTCCAAACTGCTTTCCCTAGTAACCAAGAGTTTTATACAGTGCTTGGTTGTGCAGATTTTCCATGTTCAATTGAATTCACGATGTTTTCATTTTATTGGAGAATAGTGTAGTATATATTGTGGCCATCAAGTAAGACTCAACATTTGTGATATGTTGTGAAGGTGAAGAAATGAAATAGTTTCATTCTGCATCCGTAATTTGATTTTAAACGCATCTACCTCGATGGCCGTGGTTAAAGAATATCTAGTCAATGACACAAGAGTATTACCGACGGATTATTTACTTGTGCCGGATTTATGGATAGATTGTATTATATTAACGTTGATAGTAATATTTAATATTAGTTTATTAGTGCTGGAAGTAAAAATTTGGATTCAACGAAAAAAACTTAGTCAGCCACGATTTTTGATTATTTCTTTAGCAGTTATTGACACAGTGTCCGGTGTATTTGGACTTTTACCGCGGTTCTTTATTTTTGATCATTTGTTGTGTCGTTCTTATTTAGCATTAGCAATATACATGGCCACACGGTTTGTTCTGGGCTGTTTTATAGTTCTATCAAAACTGACAGTGCTCTTAATGGGTGTAGAACGATTTATCTCAATACGCGCACCATTTTTCTACATTCGAAACTGTTCGTTGAATACTTTCGTTTTTATCAAAACAGCATTAGTTTTGTATGCGATGATACTTGGTTCCGTTTCAGTATATTTAGACTTACAACTATTTGAAATTGTATGCAAGAGTGTTGAAAGTATGGAAAGCCTGAAGTGCCAAAGAATGATTTTATTTTTTGAATATTATGTATATTCTAGAAGAGGCTATCTACTTCGGACGCATTTACCCATAGTGAATGGATTTTCTGTGTATATTTTAATGCAAGACTTTGTTCTTATTGTTGTCCTATTGTTATGTAACACAAGTGTGATCAGAGGTTTACGAGACATGGAAAGAAGAATCCATGTAACTTGCCCAAGACCAAGTGAAGCCAGAACAGACGCCATTGATTTAATGACGGCGTCTGGACGAGAGTTCTCTCGACTTATGGTTGCCATTAACATTGTTGTTTTGTTTCTGACTACACCGTACATGGTAATTATATTTTATTATTTTATTTTTTTGTTCGGTTTAACGCCGTAGCAACACAATCTGCAGGTCATATCACGACGGCCAGTCAACCTACTCACTGGTCATGGAAAGGCTTAATCTCTGGATTTAACTGTAAACCAGTTACTAGACGTGTACTTGTCAGTGACTGACACATTTTCTACATGATTTAGAATCAAACTCAAACTCAACAATTTATTTATGCTATTATTCATTTATGTAATTACAATTACATTACAATATAGTATTTCTTTTATCAAAAGCATAATACAAATATGTTGCTACAATTTTTTACGATGGATTATTGTCTACGTGATAAAGAAATGTTAAACTTATGAAAATTTGGTCCAATGGTATATTTATTTCTGAGATATAAAGAGGACATATAAGTAGGAAATGATATTCAGTTTCAGAATCAGTGGAAGAGAGGCAAACGGCCGTAGAAATTTTATCAATATTTCTTTTAAGTTTGTCTTTACACATGTCATATTATCTTATAGCATTGTCCGTCTGTACGTTCGTGATCAATTGACCATTTCCTGTCTGAACGTTTTTATTTAAAAATACAATTGTTCTCACATATTTAATCATGTGGTATTTTGTAAACACCTTGTTTGTAGGACAAACTATAAATGTAAACCTTTTAAAGCACAATAGGGTTATTTCAAGTTTTCATCTCGTTTTAACATTGATTCAAACTTTAAAATTTCATTTTCTGATAAAAACAATAAGTACGGTCCACAACTACAAAAAATGGTTCAGGGGAAAAAAGCCGGTTAAAACCCGTCAGAAATCGTATTGCAATATAAACGGTATATCGGTTACCGTTACACCCCTACAATGTACCCATGATCTCCACATCTATTGTATGGATAACGCATAAATCGAGGATAATTGATTCCTACATATTAAACAAATGGTGCCTAAGGGTCAAACACCAACTATGAATAAATATAATGCTAGACAAACGTTGTACCTTATTTAAGGGTCTCCGATTCTTAACCTTAGTTACGCAAGGGTCATCGATGATCCCTCTATTCGTATGAAGTCCCTCTCAGTGGATGTATTTCGTACGCCCCCTTTTAAAAATGAGTCATATAATGGCCTCCTTTGTAGATTTAAATCCAAATTATTTAATTATGTTTTGTATTGTATAACATGGAATTCACTTTAATTACTATACAATTTCTTTTCTTCAACATAATAGCATATCGATAGCTCATTTGTTATATTACATTTTCTCTAGATTTCAAGTTGAACATTAATTATGTCATCACTTTTAATTATACTGGTATTGAATTTCAGTTGCCAGAACATCAAATCACTAGATTCAAAACTATAAGGCTCAACATTGAATTCAATTCATTGGATGCAACATTCACTAGTCTGTAGTGACCTGAAATAATGAACTATGAATGTGATTGTTGCTCGTGTCCCTTTTTTTACAAAATTTAAAATGTGAGGCAGCGATTCTACAGTTTTAGTTCTGTGTTCATTTTATTTCATACTACAGAAAATCCCATGATAGTTGAAAGCTCATAAAAAGAAATATAAAGACAAAAAGTGCAACAATAATTATTACTCGTAATTTAATACTTGTGTAATATCTTTCAGCTATGAAAATATCGATGTATTAATTGAAAATCAATACTTAATAAAATAATTTGTAGTTGGTAGCTAACGAGCGTTTATGAGATAAAGATTTAATTGTAATACATGTACTATGTATATACTATTGTTTTGTTTTTGTTGGGTTAAAGGCCGAAGCAACATATTGTATACGTCATATAACGGCTGTCAGTTAACCTACTCACTGTTCCTGGAAAGGCTTAATCTCTGAATTTAGCTGTTATTCAACTACTAAGCGCATATTTTCGTCAGTGACTGACAATTGCCCTATATAATTAAGAATCATTGGTAAGAGGGAAAATGACCGTAGAAATAATTTTATGACCAAGTTCCACGAAAGTATGCCCCGCCTGGGAATCGAACCCACGACTCCTCGATCAGTAGACTTGCGTGCTACCAACTGAGCTGGCCAGGCGACTCTACTTCATTGTATCAATGACTGCTAGCTAACAGTTTCAGTCTACGAAATTATGGGTGTCCGGTTGCCCGGGACAACCACTTTTAGTTTGGGCAACCAGCAATTTTTTTGGCAACCAACATTCTACAAATAAAATATAGTGCTTGCTCTTAAAATGATCTGTTCGGGCAACCACTTTCATAATTTCGTTGTCTGAAAGATCATATAATTTAAATGTGAAATGAATATCATCCAATCTGATTAAAACCCGATCTAAAATTTTCCGCTCGCGTACTCGCTAATTTAGATCTGGCCGTTTTCTTACGAGGGTCACGTTCAGGTTACCTTTTTTCATTATAATATTCATGACGAAATCGTTATGTTTAGTAACTGTTTACATCGTCTACGTCATGCAATTTGAAATGAGCCGTCCAATTTCAGACTGTGAATAATACCGCTGTCAAATTATAGCTGGCAAACCTTGGTCTAAAAATAGAAATTACAAAATCAAAATGCCATTAATAGTGTTTCATTGATGCATTGATGGGTCGACATAAAGGTCATCTCGACGTGACTATCCTTGGAAACCTTGGAGATCCTGTACGACAACGCTCTACAGGATACCTGTTTACGAAGATCGGTATCATACAACATGGAATTCACTATACTCACTATACAAACTCTTGTTCACCATAATAGCATATCGATAGCTTATTAGTTATATAACCTTTTCTCTATATTTTTAATTGAGCATCTATTTCATCATGTTGCAGGTATTAAATCACATTTGTCAGAATATAATACTAAATTTAAATCAATTTTGCATAGCATGTTACTGTCCTATTAATGGACTCATGACTTTATGGGGAAATTCGTAAGCCCGCAATATTGTGGCACAGTTAAAAAGTGTTTATTCTCAAGATAACAAAATCAATTGTTCGGTACGTGTGGCTCAGAAGATAAGAGAAAACATATTCATCAGGAGTTATTCACAGGGTCTTATAACGTGTTGTATTCCTTTCCTATCCTATCTGATGTCCGAAGTAAACCTGCGTAAAATATCACCATGCTGTTTCCAATGTTGTTTAAGCGTGCTTACAGCGCTTTGATTTTTACTACATGATTTTACAGTTATGTAATTACATTTTTGTAATTATATTTAAGTTATGACTAATTACATCTTTTTATCGTTTCAGGCACGTTCATTGTGTAATCATCTGGGTGTACTATCCTCATCTTCAGCTGATTTTGTGACCTATCATCTCACTCTATGTAGTGGCTTTGTTAATCCATTTCTTTATGGACTTTTACGTCGCAAGTTATGTAGACATATTCGGGCGTTCCTTTCTAGACGTTGTAAGCTATGTAGGTCAAATGATGTTTCCCCATTGGAGCTGACGCAAGCAACAAATTCCGGCAACGTACGGACACCAAACTTTTAAAGATATATTGCTTGTACTGCGTCTCGAACTTTTTAGATGACAATCTGACAATGTTTCCATTGTTTATTATTTTTGGACCAACTTGGTGTGAAGGGTATTGGTCAATATGGGAATACTCGTACAATGAATTTTGTGAATGTGAGATTTCAGATGTTTTATTTTTAATATTGTCCAAACGGGGCATGAACAAAATTTGCATAATTAGTTCATTATATATGCAAATGGTCAAAAGGGACATATCTGTTAATGTGTTACATGAACTGAATTTAGGGTTGATACTTTCATTTAACCCTGTAGTTATATGTCCTGATGATACCTGTGATTCAATACCTGCATTATAAAATGTAATTCAGAAATGGATGTACAATTTAAGAATCTGAAACTGGTACTATAACAAATGAACTATCGATATTGCTACTTTATCTATAATTATGATCGTATAGCAGTGTGGGGAATCACGTGACATATATGGTTCTTAACACGGCAAAAATGACGACACGTTTAGATGAAAAAGACAAGGTAAACGACATTTCTATAAATGCGTAACCGATTTTTATCAGATCTAGTGCAGTTTATGCAGCAAAAAATCTCTTTCAAGCGGTAGATTCTAGTTATCCCAACACCACAACGTTTCCTGTTTTCTAGATAACCTCGAAGTTCTTCTAGAACATTAGAATTGTTGTGGGGTTGTGAGAATTACCGCTAAAAAAAGAATTTTGCTCTGCTTAGACGGCACAATGTCTAATAAAAATCGGTTACATATAAATATCATTTACCTTGTCATTTTATCTAAACTTGTTGATCTGGTCGTCATTTTTTGCCGTGTTAGGAACCATATAGGTCACGTGATTCCCCACACTGGTATAGTGAGAATAGGGACTTATAGGTTGGAATTATATAATCCATATTTAGATAATATAGTGTTCATAAGTGATCAGGTTTTTTGTGAGCTGTTGTTATTATAACTATCATTTCGAGATTAAGATTGCATGGCAACGAAATTAACTAGCTAGTACTTTTATATAAATATGTGACTTTTAACAAGTCGTTTTTGTTCTATTCTGCTCTGTGACTTTAAACATGACAGGTTACATTAAAAACCAGTGGTGCTTTTCACAAAAATTCTTACGAAAAAAATCTTCGTAAGTCAGTTTCATATAATTAGCACTTCAAAGTCAGACGGATAATTAGCAAAACTATGATATCATATTCAAAAGGTATACACAATTCTGCACAATTTGTATAAAATTAAAAATTGGTTAGCCAAAAAAATGAGCGTATTATTAATGTTTCTAGCTTTGACTTACGAAGATTTTTTTCGTAAGAATTTTTGTGAAAAGCACCACAGTATTTGTGGGTGAAAAAATATAAGAATATATAATGACGAGTAAGTTTAATCATATTTTATTGGCATATTATCATACAAAAATTTACAATGTTTAAATCATATCCAACTATATGTCCTTTCGTAACTTACTGATTTTGCTTCTCGATAAAATCGATAATTTATCAGAGCGTCCGTCGTTGCACTCGGTATTGTTCGGAAATTTCCGATATGACACCCTGCTGTGATCATAGATTGATAAAACTGATCAACCCCATCAATATATCACGTGATTGACACTGCATGACGTCTATTACCAACATTTGATATCTGTTATATTTTGGTATAAACTTATAAATAACAAACCCTGCAGTGCGCGGTAAGAATAAAAATATATTTCAAGGAGTTTGATTTACGTTTCCTTTAATGAAAAGAATTAAAATTTATAAACTATGTATCATGTATACACATAATTTTCATTACACCTTGTGTGTATTTACATTTGCAACAGCATAAGTAAATGTACAAACTAATACTTATAATAAACATAAATAACTATTTCAATGACAATTAAAAAAGCAATCAATAGACATATAAATTGTACTAAAATACTGAAAATATTTAATATAATTTCATATAAAGACAAACATCTGGAACATCAATTAATATCAATAGATGCTTTATCCTTTAAAAGTATTAACACCGGCTATTTTTTTTAACTTCAGCGCCAAAATCAGGCACACAGCATTTCAAAGATTTATTGTTTAAAAAATAAAATCTAGATATCATCCTCGCTACCCTGTGTGTGTTTTACGACCTCGGTGGTATAATAATGATGGTAGTATCCTGTCATAAAACAAGGACCCTGTTTATAAAGGGACCTTTGTATAAAATGACACCCGCTTGGATGTAGATAAACGCACCAACAGGGGTCCAATAAGGAGTGTAATAAAGTTAATCAATGCATATTAGGTCGTATTTGAAAGAATAAAGAATTATAGAAAATGCAAACTAACAAGTCCAATTAGTACATTGAAAAAAAATACTGTGACGAAAAGACAAATGTTATAAGTTGAAAAAGCATTAAACTGTATGAGTAGGCAAATAAAACGAGAAAATACATGTACAGTTTTTCTTTTGTTGTGTTTCTCACCTATGCGTAAATTATTTATCTTTTTTATGTTTTATGAGCTAAAATTCATTTGATTTTTATTACTTATTTTATGAATTCTCTAGTAATGGAAACCTTGTAAATGTGAAGTTCTTCAATTAATCATTTAAACAGCATCGTTTTATAAAACCAAATGATGTATTTTTCTCTTCTTAAATAATTAGTTTACACGAAACAAATAACGAATTATACAATGCCATACGAATTTCAACTTTTGTAACTAGTAAACTCGAAATTAAAAAAAAAATACGTTTTAATCTTGTCACATAGATTTATTTTCATAGAGTAAAAAACCTTGTATCTGTAAAGCCCCATTATCAAAAGTAACAGTATTTTTACTGCAAAGAAAATAGACATTTATCATTACAAGCTTTTTAGACATATAAATGAATATATATAGCGTGGTCTTATAATTTTAAGTATCCCACTTTTTAAAAAAAAGCAGAATGGTTTTGTTTCTTAAATGCATGCTATATTTTAATAATTTCATGTCTGTAAAGCAGTTAGTGTTCAAGTTGACTGTTGATAAATATATCTTGATATTATGGCTTTGATTATAATGCTCGATAACATATAATATATTTGACCGTTGATAAGATCGGTAGCGATTAAGCGTCATATTCTATCGGTCGTTCGGCTATCTTCGCCAGTTTCCGTATAGCGATACGGAATCTCCCGAAAGAAAGAAAAAAACAATACTTACTAAACTAATTCGCTATTTCCCCCTACTAAATATTCTTCAAAAATGATAAAACCTATACCATGTATTAAAGAAAAGATCGCAGTAATTGAATCCGATTGGGATAGAAAAGATTTTTAAATAATAAAACAGAAATTGGGCAAAACGTTGCCAATGTTGAGGTAAAAAAATTCATTTTTGTATTGAAATGCATAGGAAATAGGGTTTACATTTTTAACTCAAAATTCCCCCAACTATTTATTTTTAAATTTTTATAAGATATATACCATAAGAAAGAGGATGAATTGAATTTTATGAAACTGAATGGGATGGAATAATAAATACTTTTAAATCCGAGTTATATTAGATTAAGTACCAATGTCCTTCTTATTTCTATATAGCGCGCACTAGCATATTAGGCTTATCGATAAAGGACAAATAGTTGGATATGCATATCCAACTATATGTCCTTTCGTAACTTACTGATTTTGCTTCTCGATAAAATCGATAATTTATCAGAGCGTCCGTCGTTGCACTCGGTATTGTTCGGAAATTTCCGATATGACACCCTGCTGTGATCATAGATTGATAAAACTGATCAACCCCATCAATATATCACGTGATTGACACTGCATGACGTCTATTACCAACATTTGATATCTGTTATATTTTGGTATAAACTTATAAATAACAAACCCTGCAGTGCGCGGTAAGAATAAAAATATATTTCAAGGAGTTTGATTTACGTTTCCTTTAATGAAAAGAATTAAAATTTATAAACTATGTATCATGTATACACATAATTTTCATTACACCTTGTGTGTATTTACATTTGCAACAGCATAAGTAAATGTACAAACTAATACTTATAATAAACATAAATAACTATTTCAATGACAATTAAAAAAGCAATCAATAGACATATAAATTGTACTAAAATACTGAAAATATTTAATATAATTTCATATAAAGACAAACATCTGGAACATCAATTAATATCAATAGATGCTTTATCCTTTAAAAGTATTAACACCGGCTATTTTTTTTAACTTCAGCGCCAAAATCAGGCACACAGCATTTCAAAGATTTATTGTTTAAAAAATAAAATCTAGATATCATCCTCGCTACCCTGTGTGTGTTTTACGACCTCGGTGGTATAATAATGATGGTAGTATCCTGTCATAAAACAAGGACCCTGTTTATAAAGGGACCTTTGTATAAAATGACACCCGCTTGGATGTAGATAAACGCACCAACAGGGGTCCAATAAGGAGTGTAATAAAGTTAATCAATGCATATTAGGTCGTATTTGAAAGAATAAAGAATTATAGAAAATGCAAACTAACAAGTCCAATTAGTACATTGAAAAAAAATACTGTGACGAAAAGACAAATGTTATAAGTTGAAAAAGCATTAAACTGTATGAGTAGGCAAATAAAACGAGAAAATACATGTACAGTTTTTCTTTTGTTGTGTTTCTCACCTATGCGTAAATTATTTATCTTTTTTATGTTTTATGAGCTAAAATTCATTTGATTTTTATTACTTATTTTATGAATTCTCTAGTAATGGAAACCTTGTAAATGTGAAGTTCTTCAATTAATCATTTAAACAGCATCGTTTTATAAAACCAAATGATGTATTTTTCTCTTCTTAAATAATTAGTTTACACGAAACAAATAACGAATTATACAATGCCATACGAATTTCAACTTTTGTAACTAGTAAACTCGAAATTAAAAAAAAAATACGTTTTAATCTTGTCACATAGATTTATTTTCATAGAGTAAAAAACCTTGTATCTGTAAAGCCCCATTATCAAAAGTAACAGTATTTTTACTGCAAAGAAAATAGACATTTATCATTACAAGCTTTTTAGACATATAAATGAATATATATAGCGTGGTCTTATAATTTTAAGTATCCCACTTTTTAAAAAAAAGCAGAATGGTTTTGTTTCTTAAATGCATGCTATATTTTAATAATTTCATGTCTGTAAAGCAGTTAGTGTTCAAGTTGACTGTTGATAAATATATCTTGATATTATGGCTTTGATTATAATGCTCGATAACATATAATATATTTGACCGTTGATAAGATCGGTAGCGATTAAGCGTCATATTCTATCGGTCGTTCGGCTATCTTCGCCAGTTTCCGTATAGCGATACGGAATCTCCCGAAAGAAAGAAAAAAACAATACTTACTAAACTAATTCGCTATTTCCCCCTACTAAATATTCTTCAAAAATGATAAAACCTATACCATGTATTAAAGAAAAGATCGCAGTAATTGAATCCGATTGGGATAGAAAAGATTTTTAAATAATAAAACAGAAATTGGGCAAAACGTTGCCAATGTTGAGGTAAAAAAATTCATTTTTGTATTGAAATGCATAGGAAATAGGGTTTACATTTTTAACTCAAAATTCCCCCAACTATTTATTTTTAAATTTTTATAAGATATATACCATAAGAAAGAGGATGAATTGAATTTTATGAAACTGAATGGGATGGAATAATAAATACTTTTAAATCCGAGTTATATTAGATTAAGTACCAATGTCCTTCTTATTTCTATATAGCGCGCACTAGCATATTAGGCTTATCGATAAAGGACAAATAGTTGGATATGTGCCTTAACTGTTGAATGTCAAAGGTGTTTGTTTGAAACAGTACATTCGTTAACACGCATCACCATATTCACATATTGAGTGGGCAAGTCCATTATATAAAATACAATAATATGCATGACCTAATACATGACATTAAATAATAATAATATTATTATTATATACCGCATTTGTATAGCGCTCTTTTCATATTGAATATATGTTCAAAAGCGCTTCACAATCATATGCATAATTAGGAAATACGAGTTTAAATAAAAACGAAAATGAAAAATGAAAAAAGAAAAAAAAAGAAAAAGATTAAGAGATGATAAAATATAAAAACATAAACTGAAGACTAATATAAAACTAAGAATTAGTGATCAATAAAGTGCTCATAATAGTTTAAAAACAACAACAACAACTTCACAAGTGGATTTTTAACTGTAAAAGATAGTAAATAAGTGATAATGGATTGTTGGTAGAATGGCAGCTAAATGGTCGATGGGGAATCTGGCTGGGTGCCACGAAAATCCTTGATTGCAAGGTGCAAAGTTGGATTCTAATCCAAGGCTCCCACCCGAACATTCATCATTATCAGGGCCTGCGCGTCCCACCAACCATCATGCATTATATAGTGGTCAGATAAAGTAAAAGTGATAAAGATTATGATTAGATGATGACATGTACGCTAGTAATTGTTTTCCTATTGCTCAATAATACATCGTAATTATTACCATTATCATCATTTACGTATAATTTCCAATATCGCATTTGTGTCATAACCCATCAATTAAGGATTTTGTTGTAAATCGCTAGATATCAAAACACAACGAATTTCAATAATCACTTAAACTATTTAAGCTAGAGATTTATTTCGTTTGTTGATACTCGAAGTCTGGTGACAAAATATTGACTGTTGACTGGAGGAGGTAAAAAACAACAACAACAAAAAGCAAAAAAGCAAAAAAGAACTTGAATATGTCCACCGATAATTTTATTACTCTAAATCATTTTTTTTTCTTTTCAAATAACGTGTATGCAATACTTAAATCGAGAACTCTTCAAAAGGAAGATTCTATAGCCTCTTCCTGGACTATATATGGATCGCCATCTGGAAAATTGCATTGTGGGAGCAGCCTATTTTTAACATTTTAAAAAAACTTAATGAAAAAGTACTCATAGCATTACAATTATTTATGAAAATATTCAAAATCGGTCCACAGAGGACTGTTTATAATATTAAATTATTATATAAAATTTCCATACGACTAATGTCGTCTGCATTATACGCGATTTCAATCTAATTTGAAGCATTTCTGAATTTCTTTTAGAAATTTAAAAAAAGTCATGAGATGCGCGCTTAGCCCTGATCGGCAGGTCCCATGTTCGATACCCACTAGGGGCTCTGCTTATTTCTTTTTACAAGAAATTAACCTACCGATGTTTCACTCCACCCTCATATCGTAAATAGATACTTTGAAAGTCACCTGCTTGATGGGGATTTTAATGATCAGGGATTATCTTACAAAGATTGTAAAGACGGCAGAACATGTGTATGGAAGCACACTTTAAACCGCACTTTAACTTTTGATTTTTAAGTTCAGTGATACCAAATTAACTGAGTTCGTATTTTTTTACAGAAAATGGTGTCTATATACATGTAATTGTCATACTTATCTCTTTCACGACTCCACTTACTTATTATCGCTATTTATCATTGTCATTAATTGTGAGAAACAAAATTGACGTTTCCATGGTAATCATTCTATTTCTTATCTGCGCGATAAAACCTGATAATTCTATAATATAAAGAATTTATTTACTTGATTTTGGCATAATTTTCCATCCATATAATGTATATTCATGTACATTCTTTACAATCGTACAATTGTATTTAAGTCAGCAATTTACAACAGTTTGTGGTGTGACGTCATATAACGTATACGTCACGATAAATTATCGTCTTTTTATTTTTTCATAATCTGTGTAAAAATAGTACTTTACAATGAATTTTTGGTAGTGTTTTACACTGTAGCAATACTTTGATTTGGACATACAATGTATTATGGTGGTAAGTCAACCTACTCTTAGTTCCTGGAAAGGCTAGCTGTTACCAAGTTACTAAGAGCAATATTCCGTCAGTCACTGACAATTCCCGACATGATTTAGAATCAGTAATAGGATGAGAATGGTCGTATAGAATTCATTTCATTACCAAACTGAAGAAAGTCCGAGAATCGAACCTAGACCTACGACCTCTCGATCAGTGCCTTGTGCGCTATCGACCAAGCTAACAGGATGGCTCAAAATGATGATGTTATTTTCCTGGTTTCTGTTCATTATTCATTGGTTGATTATTCTGTGCTACGGTTTGAAGAATAACCAGTAGAAAATCAGCCTTGACTCAAAGTTTTAAAGAGCTGTGAATCTATTGCCACAGTGGGTAAATGTGGGCATTCTCGGACAAAGTAAATATTTCCTTTTTTTGCTGTTGTAAGAATTTGACATATAACATGAGTTTATTTATATTCTAAAGATCACGTGACTATAGGAATAAGCCTTGTTTTTAAATAGGAACGATGAGACTTGTTTTACGTACAGGGAACGAGAAATGTTACTTTCTCTCTTGTTTTCGTTTAGTATTTGATCTTTAAAATGTTTATTAGTGATATTTATGCTTTGAACTGTTACAATGTATAGAATGATAATTGTTAAGTATTTATTTGTTCTGTTTTTTTTCCCTTTCGTTAAACATGTTAAACAATAAAAGTTTACAAAGAATTCAATATTCTGTTATTTGGTGGCTTATTAGTTATTCCAGACACCCAAATTTCTTTAGTCCTGGTACCCATATAGCTTTATGAAAGACAATAATCTGGTCAAACCCGGGTCGGTAGTGCAGTTGGCAGCGCGCCGGAATTTCGAATCTCGTGTCCCGAAGGGGTTGTGGTTTAAATCCCACCCGGGTAGGTAGTACTCTTCCATGAAAATTTGATAATAATGTCAATTTTCCTCCATTGATAAAGTATATGGAGAAGTTTACAGCCTTGTGAAAGGGTAGGTAAGTACTGGTTATGGACAAGGGTCCAGGAAAGCTAGGTTAGGTGCGCTGGACCCGGTAAATAACCAAAATGTGTTGACATGGCGTTAAACGTAGTATAAATAAAAAAATCTAGTATAGGAATTTAAAATCAGGGTCATTAACCACAGCGGCAAGTGCTCCAGGTACACCTTAAAAACACTTTAGGCAATCGACGACAACTGACGCAGGCTGAATTGTTGTAAGAAGTGTGGGACTTCTAATGACACCATCCTCGGAGTGAATAAAAGCTGCCGTTTCATTCGTTTAACGTTGGTTTTGTTTGACTGGTCGAAACTGTAAATCTTATGTTGTTGCCGACTGATTGGTATTGCCTTAGCTTACAAGATAAGGCAGCTTAATTGTGTAATTGGTTAACCTTATTCACGAGTCTTTACTTGACTAAAACTGATCCAAAATAGAAAAAAAGTTTTATCTTTACTCGCTGTAATATTATCAAAATACATTGAGTACATACATGTCATGTGACTTTAAGGTCGGAATAGTTTCAAGGTCAATTAATCGTAAAAAATTGGACCATACATGAGATCCACTAAACATGTTTCCATAAGTGTCAACAAAATCGTAACTCTTGACCACCATAAACTCTCAAACTGAGGTCAGACAAATCACCGGCTAAATAATAACAAGTTTATTTAACTTCAAACCGGGAGGTCATATACTCGTGCGGTCAATATATATATACATATGCGCATAGCATACTTTGCAATTCGCCATTTTGTCCCACCGACGCGTTTTCCTGGTAACTAGGATTTGGGATCAATTTGCTACTCGTCGTAGAAAAAAAACCTATGGAACATTTCGGCTAATTTTAACCTAATGACACAAAAATGACGAAATAAGAGTATAAAAAAGGACCCAAAGCGGTGCAATGCCCCTTTAAGAGGGACATTCAATTGATCTTCCATTCGCACGCAGTGACGTCACACATGTATAATTTATCATTGTTTTGTTGGGTTTAACGTCGTAGCAACACATTGTAGAGGTCATATTACGGCGGTCAGTCAACCTACTTACCGTTCTTGGAAAGGCTTTATCTCGATTAAGCTATGAACCAGATACAAGGTGCATACTTCCGTCAGTGACTGAAAATTGTCCTATATGATTAAAATCAGTGGTAGGATGGAGAATTGCCAAAGAAATTATTTCATGACCATACTCCACGAAAGTTAGTCCCGCCCGGGAATCGAACCCCCGACCCCCCGATCAGTAGATTTGCGTGCTACAAACTGAGCTAGCCATATATTGATAGACATTTATAAAAAAGGTCACTGTCTTCTTCTGCTCAATAAATAAGTTTTGATTATTCTGAAGTCTGGTAAAATATACTGGGAACCGCTATGCTGCGTTATGAAACGTGGGCCATTTGGTGAGGAAAATCTCGTAATTATGAATAAATAATGAGGCAGTTTTATTGGTTCCGCAAGGAAACCACTGCGGAATACTAGCCAATGAAATTACGCTTTATATTTTAGGTTTGGTTTACCATTTAAAATGATAAATGAAGATGTGGTTTCTATTTTAAGCACAAAAAAACAGTATGATGTCTTATTATTGAAGTGTATTTAATTGTAACATGCGATTTCATTGGAAGAAGATTGGTCTCCCCTGCCTCAGGCATATTCATGAAAACGAGATTTTGCCAGTAAAATTGCCCACGTTACGTATGGATTGTAACGGAAGAAAGTACTGTGGTTGCCGACGTTGATCAGATTTGATAAGCTCTTATTCTAAATTTTAATATGATTGTTTTACAACAATCATATTAAAATTTAGAATAAGAGTTTATCAAATTTAACGTGGAACGGTCGTGGCAGAGTGGTAATGACTTAAGACTGGTAATCACTGGATAGCCAGCTCCGCGTTGGTTCAAATCACACCCAAACCTTTGAGCAAGTAACTTTATCCAACTAGGTCAATACTTGGTAACCAGCAAATGGACTGAAGAGTGATTAATCTCAGTTTAGAGCTAAATGTATCAGAAAATCTTAACTTAACAAAACATGGCGGTTAGTACGGTTCCGAGTCGAAATTACTGTACGCAGTGTTTTGACTCTGACACCTCGTTATTTCAAAGTTATCTATTGCTATGTTTCGGACTCAAGATCTTTTTCAAATCAGAGGTCAACATTTCGAGTACAAAATATTGTTAAGTGACCGCAAAAAATTGAAGATAAGTATATTGTTGAAGGTCAACAATGTCATTGCTTCCGAATCGCTTAAATATTAAGATTTACTAGGCCATGCCTTACTAGGAGGTCAAGAGGCAGACCCATATAGATTCAGAGAGGCTCGAAGCCTCCTTCTAAAAAATGTTTAAAAAAATCTTTCAAAAACATTGTAAATGAATTTAAAATGAAGCCCCTCCCCCATCTGGAAGTAAGGTTTTTAGATCCGCCCCAACTATTTATTACGTCACAATTATGGTCTTATCTCCAAATTTATCTGAGTTCATCAATAAAAATCTTACATATACGTAGATTAATACTAATTTTGTTTTATCCACATAAAGGTCGAAGGTAAAACTTTTAAAATTATAAGTATTTATGTTAAAATATTATTTACTTGTTTTGCATGTTGATTTTGACGTCCATTTGATTACATTGAAAAAGAAGGCGGGATAACAATTTGGATGGAATTAAGAAGCTCGCACTTCCGTGTTTCGGATTGAACAGTTTTTTTGAATTTAGAAAAACGAAATGTTGAAATTCAGGGACTCTGGATTCCACAGGGTGTCGATATTTTCAGGTTACATTTTAAAACGGCATGGTTCATTTTTATTTAGGTTCACAACAATGGGGCTTAACTGTGTATTAGTTGATACACTAATATGGAACACCTCGACAACATCAAAGTGTTATTCAGACTATACATTGTATTATTTACATTTTGTACTACAAAATAAAGTGTATACATTTTTGTTTACTTACATGAATGAGCGGCAAAATTCGCACACGGAACGTACTTATAGAGCCGCAAGGACAGCTTCGTCGATAGGGCACAAGTCCACTGATCAATAGGTCGTAGGTTTGATTCACGGACGGGGCATACTTTCGTGGAGCTTGGTCATAAAATAGTTTCTTCGACCATTCTCCCTCCTACCACTGATTCTTAATCATATAGGACAGTTGTTAGTCACTGACAGGTGTATATGCATAGTACTGCTTTAGAGCTAAATCCAGAGATTTAGCCTTTCCAGGAACGGTGAGTAGGTTGATCGACCGCCGCAATATGACCTATATATTGTGTTGCCACGGCGTTTAACCAAACCGAAAACAAGCCTATTTATAGATTGATCAAAAGCCATACAAGTCGGTATATTTGTACTGGGTGTATAATTTTTTTGGGTAATTTTTATTACAACTCGAACTATATTGTTTCTGTTAAATGTCAAACTAAAATTACAATCAATGTATTTCTTATTGTAGTATGGTTGACATCCGTATACTGATTGTTTACCTAGCAACTGTTGCTATGGTTACAGCAGGTAATATCAAATTATCTTCATAATTAAAATTTCCTCAAACCCCCACACTTTAATAGTATCTTCTATGCAATTTCAACTATCGTCTCGTACTAAAATAGGGAAAACAAACTAGATTACCTTTAGAAACAGGATGTTTATATACAATACAAATGTCCATATTTTGCGGTAAATTAACTATGAACTATGAACGTTTTCAGGGGCGGATCCAGAATTTTTTTCTAGGGGGGGGGGGGTCGAACTTTTTCTAGGGGGGTCCGAACTTTTACTAGGGGGGGGGGGTCCAAACTTTCGAACCACATTATACACTTTAGCAGAATAATGCAATATAGATAAAACTACATAACAATTAAATCTGTGTTAAGCACCGATAAAATTTGCTTCATGCTACTTAAAAATGACAAACAGTCAAGAAATACACATATGGACAGGTACATTTTGGAAATTCCGGGGGGGGGGTCCGGACCCGCTGGATCCGCCTATGGTTTTTAGTTTCTTTGTGTCTTAATTTAACTTCTTTTTATTTATATTTAAAGACATTTGAGAGAGCATTCCATAATTTAATCCATAGTCCCCGTCAGTCATATATTGCTCAAACTGTAAACTGTGTAATACTCGAGAATTAAACCGTAAGCAGACCTGCAGCACAGCCAAAAAGCAAAGAATGACTCGAAATGTTTTAAGACTTTTTTTTCTTATAATAAAAGTTACGGCACAAACAAATAACGAAAACAAGAAGTGGTTTACGCCTTGGAACGGACAGAGGCAAAATAATTGCCACGGGGGGTGGGGGTGGGGGGGGGGGGTTAAATAAAGTTCTAGGATACAACATTCTTACACTTGTCCTAAAAGTTCAAGAACAATAACAAATTGTAGTGGCGAAAAACATTTAAATCATCCATTTACTCGACAATGTTGGATGAAATAACACAAACACTTAAAAACAAAAAGCTAAAATCATGGCCAAAGTAAAAGGCAAGTACTCAATGGCCTGCGGGGACCAGATCACCTGAAGTAAAATCAGTAAGAATTGTGACAGGAACGAAAGAAACATGCCTTTACTTACATTATATAGAGAAACAGATTTCAAAAAAGAAAAACCGTAAATTCTTAATACCCTGCCATTGAATTGAAGTCAGATCTATCCATATGTTAACCTCTTGTTCCAAAACCTGTTTAATCAATCAAACGTTGATATTTCTTCCCTCACTCTCTTGTCTTTCTCTCAGATTTAGGATGTACATTACAAGACATTCATCTTGGAGAAGGAACTGTTAGAGCGACATCTGTCGACAGCTATTTTCAGAAAGGTGATATATTCTACAGACAATGCACTGGTGAGTATTTCTTATTACCTTAACCACACACGTTGCGCAACTTGCGAAGTCGTAAGGTATTTTATAGTATACATCATCCCATGACTAGCAATAATTGCTCCTTGGTGTTCTACAATGTAAGGAGCGTGTTCGACCACTTAAGGACGACGTTGTACTGGTAAATATAGGATAGCTAGCTCCGCATTGGTTTAAATCAATCACATTCAAAACCTGCGTGTTTTGTTGTATTGAGCAACAAACGTTTTCTTGCCAGCTCAGTACTGAAAAAATCGGACTCGACAATGAATAATCTAAGTTGTAAAATCGGGCTACAATGAATTAGTATGTATACATGTAAACTAAACTTACAAATTGTGGATGCCTAAAATACATATGTCTAAGCAATATTTAATACAAATATGATTCCTATACTTATGTAGTTTGCTATGAACCCTAAATATCATGAAATATCTCAATAGAAAATCTACCATGTTTTTTTCTATTAAAAAGGAGACGACTTGTCACTGTAGCACGCTGAAGAGTAAGTAGTTTTCCAACGTGTTAGCAAAAAGTAAAATCTTAAGTTGGAGATGTGACGCGCAGCAAATAGTACACACTTTTCTGCATGTATGTGAAGACAGCAGTAACGGCAGTACAGCAGTAGAGCCATACTGTTAGAATTTTCGGCAGTACAGCAGTAGAGCCTTACTGTTAGAATTTTCGGCAGTACAGCAGTAGAGCCTTACTGTTAGAATTTTCGGCAGTACCAGCAGTTAAGCCTTACTGTTAGAATTTTCGGCTGTACAGCAGTAAAGCCTTACTGTTAGAAATTCCGGCAGTACAGCAGTAAGGCTTTACTGCTGTACTGCTGTACTGCCGAAAATTCAAACAGTAAGGCTTTACTACTGTACTGCCGTTACTGCTGTCTTCACATACATCTTTTCTGCTTAGTCTTGCGTATGTATCATTGAAATCTGACAAGAATTGAAAGCCAACTTACTTTTTTCGGACCATTTTTACACCAGAAAATAAGACTCAGAATACTTCAAACTCAATTTAGAAAAATGAGGATTTAAGACTCTTATTACGTGAACAGTGTTGTGAAGCGTAATTGAATATCTCAATTGACAGATAACTATGTGAGCTATATAAATGTGTTGTATATGTATTTTTTTCAATGCTCATGTATATTGTGCATGCTTATCTTTATAATGTATACAATGTTATTGAAAAAAACGCCAAAAGTTTTTTTTGGCAATGAACCTTTAGCCTGTGCAATTACCCTAGACGTTCCAAAACGTTCCGTAACGATACATTAGGAACTCCTCGGTCATTCGCTGCGAGTAATCTAATCTAATAAACAAATATACGATCGTTAAGGCAATGAGTGATGTTTCAAAATGTATGAACTAAAAACGCAACATCCCTCATTGCCTAAACGATCGTATATTTGTTCAACACCGGTAGTTTCAAAATAGCGTCTAAATATGACCGAGATTATTCGCAGCGAATGGCCGAGGAGTTCTAAATGTATCGTTACGGAACGTTTTGGAACGTTTAGGGTAATTGAACAGGCTACTGCTTTAAGCTAATACAATATTATGACTTGACTTGTGTAAATGCTTGTTTATGTTTCAGACCGACCCAGACAACCTTACATTGGATGGTATCCTCACCCAAGTGACACAAGTCCTAAAATACAGATAGATCTTCCAGAGATCATGGCTATCCATGCCATTGTCTTCCAATCTACCTTAGCCACGTGTCCCTTGGCTGATCATGATTTCAGTGTAGAAGCTTATCTACAAACATTTGATTTACAGTATGTCATACCAGGTGATAATGGAAACCTAAACACCTACGACGTTGTGAGTAGGAAATTATGCTAATTAGAAGTTAATACGCTGCAGAGGGGGGGGGGGTCTGATGGAAACTATCGGCTCGCTTGAATACAAATGCCTTGGGCGTTTTACGTTTTCCTTTTTGCGCTCAAATTCATTCAACTTTACGATTATGCACACTTAATGTCACTTATCACCTTTGGACTAGACAGGAATTAAATATACGCTCGAAAATGCTAAGATTTTGTCACTATTTATTAACAAAAATAACCCATGTTTATGTAAAGAACGTTTATACGAAAGACCGCTTATATAACGATATAAATGAATTATACATGTATTATATAATTATAATGCAGGATGGATTAAACAATATGTTATAAGATCTAAGGCAGATAGAAATAGGGAACACAAAATAGACAGACATAATATAATAATGTTGACATTATTATAATCGTATAATTATCGTGTACAATACTAATATTGTCATCATCATCATTATCATTATCACAATTATTACACATATCAATAATTGTAGAAGTAGTGGTAAAACGCGTGCTTTGGGATAGAAAGGTCCCGGGTTCGAGCCCTAATGGGAAACCAGCTGTATTCCTTAAGCAAGAAATGTAGATGCTGTTGTTCCATTACCCCTATATGTAACTGAGTACTGAGAGGGTCACCTGCTTGAAGGTGATTGCAATGATCAGGGGTAATCGTACAAAAAGTGTAAAGTTGGCTGAACATAGACATGTTTAAGACTTTACACCGCACTTGAACGTTGTTTTACTTGTTTACTTTGAAGGATATGCCAGCTCTGGATGGGACTTCATCTGAAAAGAGATTATCATTCAATACACCATTGGTCACTGCCATACTTGCGTTAACTCCAAAAGCCTATAACATGTATCCATGTTTTAGATTTAAATTAATTGGATGTCCAGCTAGCGGTAAGTTCACATGGAGTTTTATTCGATCTCCGACACACGCGACATGCAGTGCATGAGCAACACTCACATTCATTACGCCGCATTCATGAATCAAAACTCACTTTAGTATATATTTAATTATAATTAACTAATGTAATGACTGTTTTATTCATGCGCCTTATAGATTAAATTTTGAAATTTTGGTGACGGTACCTTACATACTAATGAACTTTAGATATGCTATTATATGTTAACAAACTTGAGCAATATAGATCGTGAAGAGAGTACATGTATACAGTGAATTCCATGTTATATGGTACATTCTATATTCAAACAAAATGTAGGGATGCGCGATAATACCGATATACCGGTATATTGCAATACGTCTCAAACACAATACGTACCGGTACGGTCCCGCAATATATCGCGATATTTTTATCTTAATCTAATAGACTAAAATTGCATACTCGAACCTGTTTTACATTATTTGTGGCCGAATTTGACCGGAATCTATTTCATTTTTTTTCCTTTAATATATTTTAGTATAAAGATCTAGAATAAGGTATTGACATATCACATATCTACCTGTTACGACTTTAACATTAAGTAGAGGTGTTGGAACTGATGAATATTTTTTATTATTTGACATTGGGTTCGATACGAAAAGAATAAATGTTTTCGTAAAATTTAGTTGGCATCATTAATATTTTATTTCAATCTTAACCTTTTCTTATTTTGTACGCGTCCACATTTTTACTCTTATCCTTTTAATTGTTAACCGCATTTTCCCTCTATATCTATATCGTCTGCCTTTTGGACTTATCAGTGATGTCCATCTATATAAACATGTATTAGAGCTTAACTTTATAATATGGCAATAAATGAAAATAGTGGCACTTAATGTCTCTCAAACTAATGCCAGCTACATGTATTAGAATCTATGAAATTCTTCTGCAATGTCTTTAACACACCCTTTGAAATGTTTAAATTGTTTCATTAAGTAGTATAAGAAATATATGACAGAACAGGAAATTTTGTTTCCTACATCTTTTTTCCTTCTTGTATTATAAATAAATAGCTACAAATCATTCTAACCCCTAAGAAACTAAGTAGGTGTCAAGTTTGTTGCAAAACGTGCACACTTCCCAGCACACATCCATGCATACAGTATACTACAGTGGATGCTTTACCTACTATTTGGCAGTAGGCTAATCAGAGGAAGCTCTATATGGCAATAGGTTAATGCTTAGGCATGCTGACACTATCAGTCTATCAGCATAGTGTCGCAAAGGAACTTTCGATTTAAAGTAAGATTTGTAATAATGCTTATTTTACTGGACAAAAGTTGAGTCTTAAATGTTGCATTGGGATAAATAAAGCTTTCACAATGTATAATTGTGTTGAATCTTCATATTGTCATTCAAATACAAGCATGTGTGCTGAAAAAAGCTTATGTTATAAACTCCCGATATATCGCAATACGTATTGCAATACGCTGTTTGATATCGCAATATATCGCAATACGAAATTTCCGGCGATACCCATCCCTAACAAAATGGTGTTTAAAAACCTATTTTACTGATATTTTAAAGGACAATCATTTCAGAATTATATATCATAGTTGTTTTGTCAGTCAGTTCATCCTTTAAAGAATGAAGAAAGTCGAATACAAGGGTATTAGCGACTTAAAATAGTGTTGTGCGTTTGGACATGGCTAAAGAAATGTTATTTATTATTTGTATAAACTATGTTGATTTCGACGAAGGAGAAAATTAGATACCAACGAAAATGCATTCATTTTTAACCATTTCGATAAAAAATTAGAAAACACGGATTGATTTGTTTTAAATATATTTTCTTTCAGAGTTGTGCGATCCTGGTCACTGTTTAAATGGAGGAAAATGCGCTGGAAAGAACTTTTGTACCTGTCCCTACGGATATGCTGGAAGTCGATGTGAACAGACTGGTAAGAATCATTGATTTTAGTCAGTGGATCGTCAAACGAAATGGCCACTGGACCAGTGACTTATGGAATGCGAGCGGTCCGATGGCACAACAATCTTGAACAGCCACCATTTTCCATATTCAATAAAATCATTTCTTTATTGTCCGTTTTTTCTCAACTGTCACAGCTTGAATAATTTCATGGTGACTGAATGCATTGCTTTTTGTACTGACGGTCTAATTTTTATTAAAAATATTATGACTAAAACTTATCATACGGCATAAGAAGCTTTACTCAATCATAATATTACCCACTTTCGGAAACTCATGGGTGTACATGTATTACGACAATAATTTTAACAAACGCATTCACCGTAAAATTATTCATGATTTGACAGTTGACAAAAAAAACGAACAGTAGACTCTACTTAGTAAAGCGGAGTAATATTTTATTTTTATCCTTTTTTGTGTTAAAATTGCTTTGTTTAAATCGTATCACTGTCTTAGTCAACCTGCTAGTTTTAAGTCTTAGTTTCATATGTCATATACATTGTACGAGTATCGGCCGTCCGTTTGGGACCTACGTGGAACCCTTCTGCTATTTATATACGGATCCAATACATGTATAGACTATCCTTATTATATGTATTTCTTAATAAGAATCTCATTAGCACCGTGTCAAATATATAGGCCCTTATGGTTGCAAATGATGGCATTTTGGCAATGTACGTAGCAATTATTGTATTGGCGTTGCCCCTAATTTAGTGTTATCCCTTTTAGTTTTATGTGATTTATTAATGTAAGTTATCGAATTTAACTTATTGTGTTTCAGAAAAGGACCTTATCTCTCAAGACTTTGGTTTCGATACTCTTGAAGATAACCTGTTGACAACACCGGCTGGTGTATTTGACGTCATTGGTGACGTCACGTTGGATCCACAAAACAGACGACGTGATGGACACGGACATGGTCATGGGCACGGTCACGGTCACTCTTGTCACTTTCATAGCGACCATGGACATCATAGCTATTGTCAGTTACAACAGAACCATGGTCACAGCAACCATGATAACCATGGCAATCACGGTCACCATGGCAACAATAATCATTGTATGAGTGGTTTATCCAATCACCATAGCGGCTTTACTACGTCATTAAATGTCAACTTTGGACACAACCACAACGGTCATCATTACCTATTCTCCAATGGTGGTAACTTACATGGTCATAATGGTGCGGCTTTAAGCTACAACACACATAACAGTCAGTTACATCTCCAAGTCCAAACCGACCATCATCACTGGAGTGTTAGTGTTAACTTCAATCTACATTCTAGTGGTAATACACACAATATTGCCTGCTCCTGGCATCCACATACTGGTGCCCATCTCGTCATCAACAACCAAGTAACTGCATCGTGTGCAAACCCACAACCCATACAGACACAAACCACTCAACAACCGACGACGACGACTACAACAACAACAACCACCACCACTCAAGCCCCTACAACTACTACCACTCAGGCCCCTACAACCACTACTGCAAATACTGTATCTTTACCACTCCGTCTTTGTAATGGTTATACATTGACACAAAGTGCTTCAATTAGTATCAATGTTAGAATGAATGTGTCTATTAGTGGACTCAATATGTATTCTCTACCTCTCCAACAGCTCAACAATGTTGGATTTTCAGGTGAGACAAGCTCATTAATATTAGAAACCATGAATATTCCATTTTTGTTATCGAAAATAGCACTTTTGTCTATTTGTAAATGTCAAATAAAGCAACATCGAATACCAAAGATTGATAAACAGCCTGCTTGCACTTACAACTATTCTCGTACCCAGAGGTTATTAATATATTCTCGTACCCAAAAGTTATCATGCCATTCTCGTACTCAGATGTTATCAATCCATTCTCGTTCCAAGAGGTTATCAAGCTATACTCGAGACATCAAGCCATTCTCGTACTCAGAGGTAATTGAGTCATTCTCGTACCAAGAGGTTACCAAACCATTCTCGTACCCCACAGGTTGTCAAGTCATTCTTGTACATACAAGTAATTAAGTCATTCTCGTACACCACATGTTATCAAGCCATTCTCGCACACCACAGGTTATCAAGCCATTCTCGCACACCACAGGTTATCAAGCCATTCTTGTACATACAGGTTATCAAGCCATTCTCGTACTCAGATGTTATCAATCCATTCTCGTACCAAGAGGTTATCAAGCCATTCTTGTACCTACAGGTTATCAAGCCATTCTCGTACCCAAAGGTTATCAAGCCATTACCATACCCAAAGGTTATCAAGCCATTCTCGTACCAAAATGTTTTCAAACCATATTGGATATTGATAGCCTCTAGATAGCCTCTGGGTTCTTGAATGACATACAGCAAGCGATGTGAGCGACTTACATACTCAGGCATTCAGAATTCATTTATCAAGTTAACAAAACAAACAGTAACTATTTTCAAATCATGATTTTTCTTTCCATAAAATCATTTAAGTGTACATTACTTGAAACATTTTTGCTGATTATTCTTTAGACACATTTTTGTTGATTTCATACATGTATATAAGGGTGATACCAATTACAAGTTTGATGTTAATTATTATATATAACTTCACAGGACCATACACAGCCTTACCACCTACACAACCAACACCACCACCAGCACCGACAACTTTACCACCAGTAACAGCTACATCAACTCATCCAACTACAAGTAAGTCATTAAATACGATAATAAAGTAATTAGTCATTGCATTTTATATTCAAAGTTTCATGCTTACGCACGTTCATCGACTTTACAGCTATTGCCATTGGTCATTGGGCTACTGGTATCTATCTTTTAATCTCCCTGGGGAGTCTTTTTACTGCGCTTATTAGTGCAGCCGACAAATTTGCGCAACGGGTCCATTAACACCTAGGTGGAGTGAAGCAATCGCAGGTAAATTTCTTGATCAAGGAAATTACCAGTGCCCCTAGTGGGATTCGAACTAAGGACCTCTCGATCCCTTAAGCGCGCGTCCTACCTCAGGGCTACTGCTTCTTCATTGTGCGATACGTCGCAAAACAATGCAATACGATGCAAAACTATGTGATACGACGTACGACAATTCATTATGACGCATGACAATGCGATACGACACATAACAATGCGATACGACACATAACAATGCGATACGACGCATAACTACGCAATACAATGCACGACAATATGATATGACACACGACAATGCGATATAACGCTTGGCAATGCGATACGACACATAACAATGCGATACGACGCATAACTACGCAATACAATGCACGACAATATGATATGACACACGACAATGCGATATAACGCTTGGCAATGCGATACAACGCACGACAATGCGATACGACACATGGACAATGCAATACGTCGCACAACAATACGATACGACGCATAATAATGCGATACGACGCATAACTACGCAATAAGATGCACGACAATATGATATGACGCACGGACAATGCGAAACGACGAATGACAATGCGATACGACGCTGAAAAAGCGGTACGACGCGAAACAATACGATATGACGCACGACAATATAATACGACACATGACAATGCGATACATTGCATAACAATGCGATACGACGCATAACTATGTGATACGACGCACGACAATGCGATACGACGCATAATAATAGAGGATATTCGTCAACATATGTGTGAGATCGATTTTCATTTAACAGAGTGAGCTCAGAAAATATATTTTTCATGAGTGACATGTAAATAATGAAATTATCAATAACAATAAATAACACAGTGATTGTCCATTAGTATAGATAGCTCAATGATTATCCATAACTATGAATAACTGACCATAACTATTAATAACGCAGTGAGACTCCTTAACTTTAAATGACGCAGTGATTGTCCATAACTTTCAACATCGCATTGATTGACCATAACTATAAATAACGCAGCTATTGTCTATTAGGCCATGCCATATCGGAATTTTGTTAAGCGTCCGCGTGCGCGTAGGTTTTAGAGTCCTCAATCTGGAAAAAAACAACTACTTTGTTGGTGAATTTTTCTTAAATAATTTCGATGTTAAAGGATTTGATAACGACAATTTCGTTAAAACACTAGTCATTTTATAAAAAAACCTCATGTTTTAAGTCTGTGCTAATCTAGTCATTCCATAAGTAGTTCAGACTATTGTTTCATATTGTGATGATGATGATATTCAATGTATAGTTTTTGTCGTAAAGTATTTGTGTTTTCGTTTTCGATTTGTGTGTTTTTGTGAATAGGTACCTAGGTTTGTCAAACGTGAGTTGACGCTTAACAAAATTCCAATTTGGCATGGCCTTACTATAAATCACGCAGTGAGACACTATAACTATAAATAATGCAGTAATTGTCATTCACTTTTAAAAAAAAACATTACAAGTCAAATGAATGTATTACAATCGTTATATAGACACTGTATGTTACAGGTATGAATCTTCCAAAATTGACTAGAGTACCAACCACCACAACAACAACTGCCCCTACGACAACCACAGGTATGTTATATAATATATTCTTACATTGGTTGATTTTTAAAAGTTTGAACAAGTTTAAGTAGGGTTTAAAGTCTGATTCCATGATATACATGTTCAGCTGACTTTACAATCTTTGTACATAACCCCTGATCATCGAAATCTGCTTTAGGCTGGCGTTCCCTTACAGTACTTATTTTATACGTGAGTGGAGTGGAACAACTGTAGGTAAATTTCATGCTCAAGGAAATAAGCAGTGACCCTAGTAGAGTTTGGACCCGGGACCTTTCGATCCCTAAGCGCGCGTTCCACCATAGGATCCTAGCTTCTATATATCCACAGACCACATTTCTCTGAACGAAGCTCAAATTTTACTCGTATCTTGGAAAGTATAAGGCGGAAAGTCTTTTCATGCCATAAAGAGAAAGCACCTGATAATTATGCTTGTTGGAGCTGGAAATATTTGAAAGTTTACATAGCATTACTTACATTGTCAATTTCTTCAAATATTGAACCAAAGATCGACCTCTGACAATATTGCTGATGTCAAGACCATGTTTTAAGCATAAGAGAACATTCATTTACAATAACACGTGTTCAACATAAAATAGTGCGTAAATATAATGATAAATTGATGATGATGATGATGGTGATGGTGATAATGATGATGATGGTGATGATGATGATGATGGTGGTGGTAATGTTTATTAAAAGGATGATGTTGGAAATAATTACGATAATTAAAATGATAATAATAATGATGATGATAATTTTTATCAAAAGGATGATGTTAAATATAATGATGATGGTGATAATGATAATAATAATGATGATGATAATGATGATAATGTTTATCAAAAGGATGATGTTAAATATAATGATGACGGTGATAATAATGATGATGATGAAAATGTTTATCAAAAGGATGATGCTAAAAATAATTAGGATAATGATAATAATAGTGATGATGATGATAAAAATAATGATGTTTTGGTGAGGAGGAGGAGGATAATAATCATAACAGTAATAATAGTACATGCATAATGTAGATAGATCAATCTTCTTTACAGCTGATCCAAGACTAGAATGTCACTACTACGTGAATCAACCAAAAATAGGAGCAAGTACAAATACTACAAGATGTAACATGGGTGATGTATGTTGATTTTAATATTCTTATGTTCACTTCAACGGTGACTGGCATGGTATGGTCATTAACATTCTCGTACCCAGAGTCTAGTACGATTCTCGATACATTGTACTAGCTTAGATCAAGAATCTTGATAACCTCGGGGTACGAGAATGGGTCATTAACCAAATAGATTAGAAATATATTATGTATAATTATATATTGTGGTCCATGGGTTCGGTACTCTGTCGGCTTTGATTCAACTTATCACTTAAATGTTGTTTAGTTATTAGCAATTAAAAAATTTTTTCGCTGACTTCACTTTTAAGAAAAATAACTGTATGCCATTAAATGCGCGTAAAATAATCTTATACTTTCCTTTCCATTAAAAAATCCAAAATAAACCATTAAAATATTGATTTGAGCGGTGAACTAGTTCATGTGGAAAAATAGTAATCAATTTAACTAGCTAATTATATAACTTGGGGAGGGGGTCATTTTGGACTAAGAAATGTAAAGTTATTCTATGCACCTTTTCCTATGTTTTACATAGGCTGCTGCAAAAAACAAGAGTTTGTTTTCTGCAGATCCTAAATTCCTAAATTTCAGTACCAGTCCGAAATACTTCTTTTTACCAATAATGATAATAATGAAATAGTTTATTTACATTTTCAGGTATGTACCTTATATCAAGATAAAAATGGTTATACTGCCAAGTGTTTAACAAAGAGTGTAAGTTAACATTCTTATTGCAGCATAAGCTTTCAAGTGTTTTGCCATTTCATAAAGTTATCGTGTCACGTCACTATGAATACATGTAGTTAAAATATTAATTTGTCATAAAGATTTATAAATATGGCATCATTGCGTACAAATCCTGTGACACGTAAATTAAAACCATCAGATCAACTTTAAATGCTGTAAGTCCCATTAAAAATACCATCATGCGATTTTTGACGAAGACAAAAGGGCTAAATTTTGAAAGAAAAATTTAAATCTGCTTAAACCATTCCGCAATTAAGATAAGTGATATTGATAGTTCTGGTAGCGAAACTCAACTTGGCTTTTCAAATCTTCTAACATATTCTTTCAAACTCTTCACAGGGGTTATGTCGCTCGTATACGTCGCTGCTATAACATTATTTCTTTCACTTTTTCTTCCTGTTTCAGTCGTGTGAAGCTGGTAAAAGAATAGCCACAGGTTCTTGTTGGGAATGTTGTGACAGCATTCAATGTAATGATCATTGTTCAGGTAATTAGTTAATATTGGTTATTGTCAAAAGTCACAGGCTGCCAGCATAAAACAGACCCTCCCACTTAAATACAATATTGTATATGTAAAGCTACAGTCCCATAAACAAAAAAATAGCCGTGAGGGCACCGTACGGGCGCCGTGCGATCAAGCTCCGCAAAGACCCGTACGAACTCTTGCGTACCCGTACGGACTATTACGTTTTTACCAGGGTCCCTGGGATGAGCCCAGGATACATGTATCAGTTTTAAAGTCAAATCGTGAACAAAATCGTGGCCGAGTATGGATTAAACACGCATATCTTCCAGCTACGTCTCTATACGGGTATGTTGTTCTGTGACATGTGTGTACCGTCACCTTAATACGCAAGGCTTCCCACGATCTACGGCTGTCTGCACGTACGGGTCCGCAACAAGCCACGATTTTATGGAACTGAGGCATAAGTGTACAGGACATTTTTTTTTGGGGGGGGGGGTACTATATTTTATACCGACAGCCTGTGCCATAAGCTACATATGTACGAAAGATCCTCCTTGACTACCATGGATTTGATCTGTTTCCACAGATATTAAATGTTTTAATCAATATAACCTAAAGAACATGTTATTTATGATGTTCACATATATACTTGATTAAGAGTTACTAAAGACAAAACCTTAAATTAGATTTAGAACTACTAAAGACATTACCTAAAAATAGATTTTAGTAGTATAGAATAACTAAACTTGTTCTGTCTTAAGTAACCCTAAATCTTTTTATAGGTTTAGTCTTTGTATCCCTAACTATGTTTATAGTTTGTTTGTTTGTTTTTTAACTTCGCATTCAACACATATATAGGTCATGTACACGACGGCTAGCTCTTCCTACTACAGGTTTCCTGGGCACTTTTCTATCACCTATACTAACTTACCCTACCACGAGGCCGACAACTCATGTATAGGGTATGACCTACCGCGACCGGGTTTTGAACCCGCGATCTCCGGATTCGAAGTGAGACATGCTAACAACTACGCCACGGCCGCGGCTAACTATGTTTATAGGTTTTGTCTATAGTAATTTTAAATCTATTTTTAAAAATATCTTGAGTAATTCTAAATTTATTTTAAGGCTTTGTCAAAATACTAAATCTTTTGAAAGGTTTAGTCTTAACTCTAAATCTATTAATAGTTTTGTTTTTAGTAACTCTTTATCTTTTATAGGTTTTGTCTTAAGTAATTTTAAATCTATTTTAGGTTATGTTATAAGTAACTAAATCTATTGAAAAGTTTGTATATACATGTAGTATATCTTGTTATAGGTAACCCCGGATTCATAGTGCAGTTTGGTAGCTCACCAGAATTTTCAATTCTGTTCCTGAAAGAGGTTAGGGTCTGGAATTTTATGTATTGAAACTTCATTAAAAACAGACTGACAACTCATTGATCATATATTTAACCATGTATCTTAATTTATCTTCCAGCATCGACATCAGCTGTGTGTGCTGACAAATCTCAATGTGCTACTCTGATAGCAACTGGCTATGATGTTTGTAAAGATCCAGTACAGTCTGTTGATATATGTCGTAAAACATGCAACAAATGTTAATTATATATCAGGATTAAAGTCTATTAACTGACAAATAATTTCAACGTTTTATCTGTTTACTTTCATTTTGTCACTTTTTATGAGACAGAGGGGCAACTACCTGGGCCTGTAGCACCCCTGGATTTCAAATCTAGTTTCCCGAAGGAGGTATGGGTTTGAATCCCACTTGGAATGGTTGAACCCATTTCATGAAAATTCGACAATGTATGTCAATTTCCTCATCTATAAGGTATATGGAGAAGTTTCTGACTTTGTGGAAAGGTAGTAGAGTTCTTGCTATAAACAAAGGTCCAGGAAAGCTATGTTAGTTGCACTGGCAGCCGTAAAATAACAACTTGTGTTAATACAGTATTAAACCCACTATAAAGAGGTGCAATTATCCAAAGATTCTCTCGGGTAATTGGCAGTGAAAAATTGACATTTTAGCCAAAATCTTTGTTACCCAACAACATCAGGGTGGGGCAAAATAGCAGTGCTTTTTTGCTTCTTTTTTACTTTTAATTTAACAATTGTTTGCCATAAAATGAAGCCTAAGATGCTCCATCTTTTCAGAAACTAAAAGTAAAAGAAATTATCACCAAATTGCACCTTTTGGTAGCATCAAGTGACCCTGTTTTTTTCTGACGAAAAATAATAACAGAAATGCAATGATTAATGCAGTGTTGCAATTTATTAGATTCCTTCACTTGGTTCATTTTACATGACAATGAAAAAATATAATACATACAAGTCTTCAAACTTTCATTAGCAATAAACATTTGATTCAGCAAAATGGTCTTTTTTTACTGGACTAATTGTAAAGTTTACAGGTCTGAAAATATCTTTGTGATTTTTTAAAATATGCCTAAAATTGAATAAACAATATACACATGGAAAAATATCTTTATGAATAAATGATTGAACTGTCTTTTATCTATACATGAAATTTCTCTTTAATTATTTGATCTCAATACTGGAAACAAAGTTCGGATAGATTGCAGTTTACAGGTTTGTTTACCGCTTCTGTGCATGCCTAATCAGTCAGAACAGGCGCACTTCCGTTGCTATGTTAAAATAAACAACAAATGCAAAATGGCTACATTTTTTTTTCGTTTAAAACATAAAGAACGGGGGTTCGGGGCAGTAGCTCCTGATATAACATGAAATCCTGTATTTTCATTGGTTGTTGGGGTTAATGATTTGCCAGGCTTAGTTACTAATAAACACTACAATTTTGCTGATTTTTTACGTACCAGTAAACTGCAATTGTCCCAAAGTTCACAATTATTTTTCAAAACCATACATCAGGAAATATGTAATAACAAATGAATAGCGGAATTAAGAGATAATTAGCAATAACAAAAAATCAGAGTCATAAACAAGGTATAACAATTAACTTTCAGCTTTGAGATATTAAAACAACACAATAAACAATGTGTCAACATATTCCAAATCATACTCGGTACCAACTATCGAGCCATAACTCGGTTATCAATCATTCAGAACTCCTCCGCAATTCTGTACGAATAACCACGATCATGCAAACCTTTGCATACTTCGTATGTGCTTCGCCTCGCATATGTAGAAAAAAACCTGGATTTCGAGTCGTACCACTCCCCTGAAATTCTTCTAAGTATATTCACTCAATGAATGGACGAAGTGTTACGAATGTGTTTTGTGTAAATTGACCTTGTCATCTCCACTTATTCAGGGTCCACTAAGCTGGATATACACATTGAAAAAATCTGTTTAGTACAATAAGCTGCTTGACATAGAAACAGATGACCTTGATCCCCCACCCATTTATCCAGCAGCCCACTACAGTCATAGTAACATAATATGTGTTAACATTACACAAAAGCACAGACACAGATGACAAATAAACATTTACAGTAATATGTGTTTACATTATACAATAAAATACAGACATGTGTAACAAATAAACAGTTAAATTAACAATGCACTGTAGTATTGTTACATTTTATTCAATGGTCTGTTGAGCATATACATTAACCCCAGTGATTTAAATACTCGATATTTGATATTTCCCGTACATAGATTAAAAAAACTATTTTCATCAATAGAGAGTACAGAGGTACTGTAGTGTGTATTTAAATCAGCTTGGTTTGTGTATGCACCACTGACAATTGAATGAAATCAAACAATATAATCCAACAAGAATTGACTTCTATTTCTAAGTATATTTTACAGAAATGTCTTCAAATCAAAGTGGAAAATTCCATCATAATCAGTCAGCTTAAGATGGTGCTGTATTTAACCAAATTTCAAGGTAAATAAGTTTCCACACAGTTGAAGAAATATCTATACCAGCAATCAATTGTTTTAGTGAAATCCATGATGCAAGTCAATGTAGAATCGTTCACTTGCGTTCTTATAACAATTTATACACATTACGATGTTAAAGTTATAAATCAAATTGTTTTGGTGTACGAATACGTCTCGTTCTAGTAGATGAAGTACTTAACGATTGTTTAGGTGTTGCAGTGTAGGAGAGACTAACATTAGGAGACGCTCTAGGAGCACTTCTCTGTGTTGAGACCGGTGTTCCAACATTCATACTTCCAATATGAGATGGAAGAGTTCTGTGATGACTGACAGTGATTGAAGAAACACAACTTGGACCACCCGATTTCAACGACTGACTTGACGCATACTCTGTGATAGGACTTGACTCCAACATAGAAGAAACCTTTCCTAGCGTTTCTACAGGAAATACGCTATATGAGTGACCGCCATGAGACAATGAAGAATCAGAATGCCTGGTTGTCATAGTTACCCCAGTCAAAAATAGTTCCTCTTTGTCTGTTGACTCGCCCATCATCCGCATATCAGATATGGGACGTTTTGATAACTGGGTCAGATTGCTTGTAGTACTAGCAAGCACTGAAGTACTATGTAAGTGGGATACAGGTTTGCTAGACATGTGATCATGGCTTGCAGTTTGTAGGGTTATAGGTGATGCAACTGATTTAGAAATAGAGAATATTTGAGATGAAGGAACTGGAAACGTCTCCAAGGACGACGCTGGACGAGAAATTGATACAATGGAGGATTCTGGGAACTGTAATCTTTGAACAGCAGACATCTTTGCTTCATCTGATATGGTGTTTGATGGTGTCATAATTTTAATCATATTTCCACCAGTCATAGAAGATGTCTTTGTTAAAGAGCTCATTAAAGTAGGTACACTGTTTTGTAACGGTGATCCTGATTGGCTGTAAGATCCTACAGGTAATCCAACAGAATGATTTGGTGAATTATGAAGCAAAGCAGATGAGTCGCTTACAAGACTTTGAGAACCTGGTATTTTTAATGGAGTAAGAGTATTACTTTGGATGGAACCAGCAAGTGTAGAACTATTAGTAGATTTTGCTAGGCATGATAACAATTGTTGGATTTGATTGGATACAGACGATGCCGTGGTGAGTTGCACAGTAGGCATATGTCTGGCTAGTGATAACAGGGATGATATAGGGGTGCTAGTATTTGACGTCATATCAGGAGTAACTAATTTAGAATTTCTCAACAAGCCTTCAATGGTTATGGTAGGTTTGGAAACGGACACTTCAGATGGTTCACTTAAAGTTATACCAAATTTTTTGTAATAATCTTCCAGTTTGAAAGCTATCATGGGTTCCTCCGGTGAACTTGAAGCCATGGGTGACTGTACACTTGCAGATGATTGACTAGAAGTCAAACTTGAGTTGATAGAAATCTGAGGTGAAGCTTTCGATGAACTTTTATGTTCTTTGTCTGAAATAATTCTGTATGAAGGCAGAGCACCATGTTGAGGTTTAAGAATTCCTGGCAATTCTGGTAACCCTGAAATAAAGCAAGAAAAAAGTCATGAATAATAGCATAGGCAGATCTAGTGTATTTAGTGACAGTAAGCCATTTTTAAGTAGGGTGAAGCAATTTTTCTCAATGCTTAACATAAATTTAATGGTTATGTAGTTTTTATTATTAATATGTTGCATTATTCTGCAAAATGTGTATAATGTGGTTCAAAAGTTTGAACCCCCCTAGAAAAAGTTCAGACCCCCCCCCCCCCAAGAAATTCCTGGATCTGCCCCTGAATAGAATTATTAATACAGATTTGGCCACGTATTATTAATACATATTGTCTGGTTAACAGTGGCGTTATGTTATACTGTTCAGGACAAGTCCGGTTAACAGTAGCATCATGTTATACTGTTCAGGACAAGTCCAGTTAACAGTAGCATCATATTATAATGTTCAGGACAAGTCCGGTTAACAGTAGCATCATGTTATACTGTTCAGGACAAGTCCGGTTAACAGTAGCATCATGTTATACTGTTCAGGACAAGTCCCGTTAACAGTAGCATCATGTTATACTGTTCAGGACAAGTCCGGTTAACAGTAGCATCATGTTATACTGTTCAGGACAAGTCCGGTTAACAGTAGCATCATGTTATACTGTTCAGGACAACAGCTGTTAAATATCAAATTAATAAAAACAAATGTAAAAATAAAGTCCAACTAAGATTAATGTACGTCTTATAAACTTGATATATGAAAACCAAATGCACAATCACACTATATAAAATCAAGTGTAATGAATTTTATTTTGTTCTGAGTTATGGTATATATTTATGATGGAGGGTTTTTACTTATTTATTTTTTATAATTTATCTTATTGTACAACGCCATTAAATATGTAATATAGAAATAGGCGTTTAATCAAATGAAGAAGTTTAAGTTTAGTTTAAGTTTACATGCAGGTTGTATATAAATCATGCATATTTATGTACTTAATATAATGGATTACCCACTTGATAGGTGAATGAAGTTTAGCATGTTCATCACTTTACTGATTTATTGTAAATAATGCATTATGTATGTTGCAAATTGCATATGATGATAAGGCAATGAAATATGTTTAAACTAACAAGATTATCAAAGACTACAGTACACCCATAGTATGAGCAGACGTAAACAACTTTTTACCTAGAGTAACCTTGACCTTTGAGCTACAGACCTGAAAAAATGTACAGGACACATTGTCTTTAAAATGGGGATGATTTGTGACAAATAATTTAAAAACCTTTTATTAGTGACTAAATAATGGTCCAGACATAAAATTGCCAATGGTCAGGACATAAAATTGCCAATGGTCAGGACATAAAATTGCCAATTGCCAATGGTCAGGACATAAAATTGCCAATGGTCAGGACATAAAATTGCCAATGGTCCAGACATAAAATTGCTAACAGACGGACAGACGATGCACACCATAACATAATATGTCCCTTCATGTATATAAAAATGAATAACACATGTATTACTTGCCTCCAACAGTTGATGGTATACCAGCTGAGAGAGGTGATTGTATACTGGTCACAGGGCTAGCCACTGGAGGTGTTGGAGTAGATCTAAATCTCTTCCTAGGACTTGGACCACTTCCTGTTGTCTTGGTTACACTCTTACGTTTCGTATATTTCCTTTTAACTAGATAAAACATGAACAATAAATTAAATATACAAGTTAAAGAGGAAATAATCTAGATTTAATTTCTTTGTTTGAGCGCCTATTCTTATTTTTTTAAAAGTGAAGAAAATCAAATGTAGTAATTAACTGTAAGTGATTAAATGTTTTATTTAGGCTCTTTTTAGAAGCAGTGGTCCAGTGGTAGGACACATAATTAGGGATCCCAAGGTTCAGACCCCACTAGAAGTCACTGCTAATTTCCTTGAGCAAGAAATTCATCAATAAATGTTCCACTCCACCCAGGTACATGTACTAGGAGGAATCACCTGCCTGAAGGTACTCTTTATAGCAAAGATTTATCTTGTAAGCATATCTCTGGTTGCTCAAAAGAAATTTTTGGTTGCCAGGTACTAATGAGTGGCAGTCCCAAGCAACCACACACCCACTAATTTCATAGAAGTACATGCATTTGTATGACAAAATGGCTGATAATAATTCTACTTGATTCAGTGGTAAAAGAAAAGTTGTAGAAAGAATGTTACAACCTAACTCCATAAAGACATGTGAATAAGATTATACATATTTAATTTAGCTATTTAGCTAGACAGTGAAACAAGTTCTTACAACTTAGATTATTGGTTTTGAGTCCACTTCCTGGTCCCCCAGTACTGAGAAAGTAGGTGACATAGTTTCTTGCTCAAGGAAACTAGGGTTATCTAATATCATGTACATTATCATCCTCTACTTGATTAGCTCTGTTGTTATCACATCTGGAACAAGGAACCCAAGTTCTGTTTCTGGGCTTGATTTTCATGTTAACAAGAAGGAGGGGACTTCACCTTGTAGTTATGATGTTGAACTCGTAATCATTGGATAGCCAGCTCAGCATTTGTTTGAATCCTATCCAAAAAAACACAATGTACAAAGAACAATAATCATTGCTAATTATTATCATACTATAAGCAAATTTCATACCTTTATTAGGTATAGACATGTTAGAGGTGGAAGCTCCATAGTTAGGTAAAGATTCAATGGAATTCCCAGACAAAGCACGAGCCCTTAAAGCTTTGGCTATCGTCATACGTCCTTGTTGATTGAACTGACTCGACTCAGACTAAAATATAAAGAATAAACTTTATTTTGAGTTGGTACATATACATAACAAATAAAATTGTACATGCATTCATCATAGACTGAATTATTGAAAAGTCAAAAAATATATGCAAGTGTACTATCAATTAAGACTTCTTAAAATTTTTTATTGAAATTAATAAATTCAAATATTTGGAAATTCCCTATGGTGCAAACAAACATTCTCAATTACAATGAAAATATGGGTACAAAGAACAATAAGACTTAATCTGTGTTCAGTGCTTTTCAGCAGTAAAGTTTAAAATAAAAACCTTTGTTTGTACATCATCTGTGCATGGATGGAAAACCCCATAAATTGGATTTCCGAATTAGGTCTATGTAAAAATTGTTAAGTTGGCTGAACATGTATATGGAAGCAGATTTGAAATCACAATTCAACAGGTTTAAGAGTTAGACGAAAAAAAGTTCTAGACAATATGAAAGATACACTGCCTTTCAAAAGTTCCTTCACACATTTACAATGCGCATATTACTCAATGGAGTTTAAAAAAGTTGTAAAAGCAAACAAATTTTAGTTTTGCTTTTGAAATCAGAACACTTTTCTTTTAGATGTGAAAATTACAAAAATAATATCTCGAACTTGATATAGGTTCATTGTAGTACATTGACCATAGCTTTGGAGGTTGATAGATAATTTTTGCTGCAACACCAAAATGAAATGTACCAAAAGAAATTGTGTTTCCATGGCAAGAATAATGAACTAAATAAATTATGATAAATAACTCTGCTATCTTGAACTTGAAATTTGTAGCAATTCAATAATTGTACTGGGAGGGAACTTTTGGACAGCAGTGTTATTTACATACCATAGACGTTAATTCTAGTCCATCAATATCGTCCAATGATGCTTCATTCAATGACTTTCTTTGTTTTCTCTGATCTAAATCAGATAAATCAACAACAACAGATTCTTGTATCATAGGACCCTGGGATAATATACCTCCAAGGAATTCTGATATTTCATCCTTAAAATAAAATGAATTTTTAATATTATTATTATTATTATTATTATTAGGGCTGTCACGATACGCCAGAAGCGTATCGCAGAATATAATATTGCAATAGGCTAGCACTGTATCGCGATATGTACCATGATATATTGTGGGTTTTAAGATTTGTTGTATTTAATAGAAACATTGCAATTCTTACATATAGCTTCTGAAAGAATCTAGCCTCTATAAGTCATTACGGTCATTTACGACTGTGATATGGGTTTTGCATATAAAAAAGATGCTTAAATTGAAGGAAACAATGACCCCATTAGTTGCAGAACATCCTAGCAATCAAGCTCCTGGACGCCATGCTTGTTTCACTGACGTTTCTCTACTTTCTTTTTGTGAGGAGAAGACTTATTCTAATGAATTTAAAAATATCGCCAAATACCGGTATGTTAAATTCGTACCGCTGTATGTATTGTCGCAGCTGTGTATTGCAATATACCGGTATACCAGTATATCGTGACAGCCCTAATTATTACTATTATTACATACCAATTTTGTGTAGCGCTCTTTTCATATTTAATATATGTTCAAAAGCCCTTAAATAATGACAGACTTCTAAAATATTTTTAATTTAAATCAGTTAATACAATCAATTTAATGTTTCATTGAGCGTTTGAGACCAGATCAGCTTTATTTGAATCATTTTATAACAATTTATTCCCACCAGCTAACAATACCAGATTTCATGGACTCTTTCTTTAACTTACATACTAAGAAAGAATCTAAAACTATTCCTTAAACACAGGAAAGTCATCAATAAAGTTAGAATTTCAAATAAGGATATGACTGAACGCAAACAAAATCCACAGGTGCAAGACACAAACTTTCCTTTTAATAGTATACATAGAGAATATTGTGTCTGGCACCAGTGAAAATCAGACCCAGAACACTAGGAATGATGTCGAGTGAACGAAGCACTAGATCACAGACCACAGTTGCCATTGAAGACAAACCAGCTCCACACCTGAGATCTAGAACCTGAGAGAACCTCACACTTTTAACACTTTCATATTCAACCCTTAAGAAAACTGTGGGGATCACAAAATTTATTACCCCAGAGGCATAATTTGAGCTATTATTAAAGAAGACATACAGGGGATGTTGCATGGTAAATTTTGTGACTGAGGCTTCATGATTTTTAAAAAGTAGATTTTTTAAAGAAATAGTTGATGATGGCTGAGCAAATGTACCAATGCCGGATAGACCAGCCACAATAGCTCACCTTAAGCAACAAATTAACATTATTGTCAATTTTTCATGAGTGTTTAGCCTCGATCAGCTGGGAATCCAACCTGGATTCCTGGATAAGAAGACTTGAGTGCTACCATAGCACCATGACCCTGACTTATTTATTTAAAAAAAAAATCTTCATCTTGTACAAATACATTATTTACCAGTATCATTTTATCAACCATGATTTGTGTGAGACATTCCATCTTTCTTTTTGCTCTGGACATTCGTAGATTATCATCAGCCCCTCCCACAACAAGCAAACTATTATCAGCACGAATTTTTTCACGTAAGTCTTCAATGTCGTCTATGGAACTTGTATTAGCATGCTGACCAACTACAAATAAGGTTGGTGTACGACTTTCTAACAATGGGTCATCAGCGTCCTGAAAATGTAAGACTAACATTGTAACAGGAAATATAATGTGGAAACCACATTAAAGCCGGATTTTACCGCAGATGGGGAAAATTTAGATCAAGTTTATGCCGTTACGAAAGAAACATTACCGAAGAAATTACAAAGGGAAATAATCCATAATAAAGCCAGGTAGAGTTGTGGTTACTTTCTAATTCTGTTCATCACATTGTAAGTTATCATTGTATGAAGTTTCAAGATCTGACAATAAATGGCTGAAATATATGGCAAATAAAAATCTTTAATGCAGCTGTTAATGATACCAGACACCCGCCCACAAATCTGCCCTCCCACCTGGATTTCTACGAACTATAAGCTGAATTTTTTTCATTGAAAAATCGGGTTAACTAGCATTTTTTGCTTAAAATATGTGGCATTTACAATTCTTCAAAGGTTATAAAATATCCCACTTGACTTTCAATTTTCACAAACAGATAACCTATAGACTGCTGTCACAGGATCTCACATCATTGCACTGGGGGTCACATTCAGATGACCTTAGTATTGACCAAGCAAGGCATTGCTTTAATCTATGAGAAGCACTATTAATATCATCTGAATTTCTATTTTTAGATCAGGTTTTCTTGCCTTGAACCTAAGTAGCTATGTAACATGATTATTTCTATCCTGTTAGAGCACCTGTAACATGTCTGATTTCAAATTTAGTTGTTGGTTTGATTCTGAAACCAACATGTTACATAACTTTGTAGAGTTTGGTCGTGCTGTCAGGATTAAAGAAACATGACAATTTTATAGTTCAACTTACCCCTCTTCCTCCGCCCACGCCTGTGTATGGAAACCCTAAACAAACAACAGCAGACACAGCATCTTGTAGTGCCACCTATGTTCAAAAATAAAAATATACATCACCATTTTAAAGAGCATTGTTCTATAGATGACATTGAAGACTAGCGTGAAAAAAATTGTCCAGATAAAAATATACATCACCATTTTAAAGAGCATTGTGTAAGCAAATATAAGCATTATGTTGGATTCACATACATACTATGTGTACTTTTGTTGAACGATTTTAAGAGTTCACTATAAGCAAAGCTAATCATTATTTTACATCCTCACACATAATTGCAGTTGGAGTCAAACTTTCAATAAATCATTCATTCAGAACTTAGATTAATCAATCTGCACAGTTTATTTCTACTGTTATATAATCCAGCTGAAAGTCATGCTAGAAATGTTCAACTTGCTATTTGACCTCCAATGGTTATCCCATAAACAAGTATAAAATTTCAAGTAAATCCCTTTAATGGTTTTAAAAGTTATAAAAATATTGCATAAAAAAACTTAACCAAGAAGTGTTAAGCTGATGCACAAATGAGTAGGATAGCCCCACTATTGTCCGAATACTTAAGCTAAAAAGGGGACATAATTCATTGAAGTAGATAAGACAAGTAAATAACTTACATGACATGCTACTAATGATCCTATATTCCAACCCAATAATACTATTGGTCTATTGGTGTAATGATTCTTTAACTGAAACAAAATAATTTATTGTCATAAAAAACATTGGAAAATTTCCAAATTTTGAATAGCTTAAAACATCTAAAATTACTGTTCAAGTTACTTAATAGCATTTGAATTTTGCAGAGTCTATACTTTGCATTATCTAAGTGGTCTTATGATTGCCAGTGAAAACCTAAATTTGGCTACAGGCAACTTGTTCCTGCTAGTAAACATTAGGCTAGTGAAATATAAAGCTGCTTTTTCAATCTACTTTAAAAATTAACGTCGAGCCCTGCATACAGTAACATATATATATTATATATAAATAAACACATTCTTTCTATAGTTATCTTACATCAGATAAATATATTAACTGACTATTTAAGACCAGAGTAGTTAATGCCTCAGTCCCATAAAATTGTGGCTTGTTGCGGACCCGTACGTGCAGACAGTCGTATGCCGTGGAAAGCCTTGCGTAATAGGGTTACGGTACGTACATGGCACAAAACAACACACCCGTACGGAGCTGTAGCTGGAAGATATGCCAGTTTAATCCATACATGGCCACGTTTTTGTTCACAATTTGACTTTGAAACTGATACGTGTATCCGTGGCTCATCTCAAGGACCCTGTCAAAAACGTAACAGTCCATACGGGTACGCAAGAGTACGTTCGAGTCCTTGCGGAGCTTAATTGCACGGCGCCCGTACAGTGCCCTCACTGCTATTTTCATGTTTATGGGACTGTAGCATTAGTCTTTTAACTTGGTGTGTCAGTCTAACTAAAGACGAGTCTAACACTAAAAAAACAGGGAGGAATGAATGTATTCAGAAATATTCTATCATTATAAAATTAATACATAAAACAAACAATCTAACCTCTAATCTATTGAGCCATACATACTAAACAATTAATTTTGTTTTCATACAAATGAATAATTTGAAACTGTACCATAATACCACAGACTTACGTGTTTTCCTTATAAACCGACGAGTCCAAAATTTAAAGTACAAAAACATGCCATGTTTACAAAATTGATCTATAGTAGTACAAGGTCTCACCTCAGCCACTTTGGTTTTTACAGCAATGATCATATGTTCAAGACATTGTGCTATACTAACACCACTTCCATTGTTTACTGTATGCATTGTCACAGGTATAACTTTACCAAGACTAGCTAATTGACTTGTCCAATATCGTAAACGTTTTGACTGTAAACTGTTAGCATTTGTTGGACCACTAGGAGCCACCAAGATAAGTGGGGTACAAGGAAGCTTTTGCTGTAAAGATAACAATGATTACAATTCAATATAACATTCTTTATAGCATGAAAAAACAATCTTTTATGAAAGATGGTCACCCTGATCTTCCTCACATAATATATATCAACTGATTCTACAGGTAAGGATGTTCATAGTTCAAAAATTTCATACGTTGCTGCACCTGATACATGTATGTTGCTTACACCTTTTATATTCCTGGATTTTATGAAGAAACTTTCAAACTGGAAAAGAATCCTTTCTTAGTCTTAAAAAACAACATGAAAATCACAACCAATCCTGAAAACGTTTCACTCATTAAGCAAGATGTCAGAAATTGTTTCACAATAAATGATATCTGGAACTCAAAATATAGTGCTTTCTAAATGCATCAAGGGGTACTATCAATTAATTCATTGTTACAATGTCAGTTCTTTCACAAAAGAGGTTTTCAGCACAAATTTAATGTGTTTAAATTAACAATCAGTGTGGCTTGTTTTAAACTACAGTAAAAAAACAACATTGATTAGGGAAAACAATTATTGATAGAATATATCAAGTCAATCTGATTAAAACCCGAACTAAAATTTTACCGCTCGCATACTCGCGAATTTAGATCTGGCCTTTTCCAAACCAAGGTCACGTTCAGGTGACCTTTTCTCATCATAATATTCATGACGAAATTGTTATGATTAGTAACTTGTTTACATCGTATACGTCACGCAATTTGAAATGAGCCACCCAATCGCAGACTGTGAATAATACCGCTGTTAAATTTGCATGCAAACCTTGGTCTAAAAATAGAAATTACGAAATCAAAATGTGATTAATAGTGTTTTCGTCTAGATGAAAGCTACGCATTGATTGGTCGACACAAAGTTCATCTCGACGTGACCTTGCATTGACTAAGTAGAGATCCAGTACGACAACGCGAGTAGAACAGGATCTCTGTTTACGGAGATTGATATCAAGTAATACATTACCAATTTATTCTGTGAGTACATGTTAGAGACTGGATCCCAGGATTTCTTTAACATACTTGACATAAATTCACCAGTAATTCCATGTGTAGCACCACTATTACTAACACCTATAGTCATTCTATCAACAAGATTTGGTACCTGTAGAAATTAACATAAATAAAATGTGGTAATTTTCACAAAAAATCTTACAATTAAAACCATCTTAAGTTAAAAGCAGGAAGCATTTATAAAATGGTCATATTTTGGCCTATCAGTTGCAATATTCTTTAATAATGTATGATATTGTATACCTTCTGAATATCATATTTATTTGTATTATCCTTCGAAAATTTGAACTTCAAATTTATGAATTTGACTTACAATTATGTTTTTTCGTAAAACATTTTGTAAGGTCCACTGGTTAGTCTGGACCCTTCAAAGTTAAGGCAGTCAAAAGGGCTTCAGACTATCAAGTAACAGTGAGCAGTTGACTGTGGCAATAAAGATTGCATTTTAAATTTGAGGTAAGCTAACTCCTGGGATAAAAATCAGGGGATATGAACCTTTTTAGGCAATATGATCATAACAATTTCATAATAACAATGATAATTAAAATTGACAATTCAATGTTAAAGATTCTCGTTCACAGATTTTGTTTTTGATATTTCAAAATTACATGTAAGTGTCTGAAATTATGATAAGAAAATGATTTCTTAATATTTTAAGACATACTGACCAATAGATTGAGAGAAATGTTTTAAAAAGTTTATAAAAAACGGTTAAAATAATCTATCCCGTTACTAACAGGGTAGTTTTTTATACATAAAAACACAGGTACAGAACATAACAGGACAAATAATATAAACAGGGTTCATACAGATTTTGAATACCAGAGTTCCATGATTTTTTCATGATTTTTCATAATTTGTCAAAGTTTTCCATGATACAACATAAACACATACAGAACCAAAAACGAGTACAATTTTATTTTTGATTATTCACATTTCTTCTTCATACTGCATCTGACCATAATTATCATTTTCTTACCCAGGCACAATTTGTTCCCAACATTTAAAGTAGTAATTTATGTTTAAATTCATGTTTTCGTTCATAAAAACAGTTTTTCCAAGATACATAACACTTTTTGCATGATGTTTTCTAGTTTTAAATCAAAATTCCATGATTTTTCTAGAAAAATCTCATTTTCCATGATTTTTTCAGTTTGCACAAACCCTGTGTTAAATAATAATTGTATGTAAAAGTGCTCACCTTGGTTCTCAAAGTCTGTAACACTTCCATGTATGTAGCTAACACTGATGTACTTAGATTCTCAAGTAAAGTTCCATGTAACCATTGTGTCAACCTAATGTCCTGTAACAAATTATAAAAAAAAAGTTTAAAAGAGTTAAAGAGCAATATGAGGTCTATTTCTATATACATGTCATGGCACTTACCTGTTCACATTATGGGATGAAGGATATGTAAGCGGCCGGATAGCTCAGTCAGGGGAGCACTCGCCTTGTAAGTGAGAGGTCCTGGGTTTGAGTCTCGGACAGGCTGATATACATTTTTCTTACCCTGTAACATACAAATTCAGCCAACTTAACAATTTTGTATAACCTATATCATTAAAATCTCATTACAAGAAAGATAATGTGGGAGCCACATTAAAGCCGGATTTTTCTGCATATGGGAACATCGAGAACAAGTTTACGTTGTAACAAAAGAAAGTCATTTGATATATTGCTTATTAGAAGGAATACAAAGGGCAATAATTAATCTTAAAGGAATAAAGAGTTTCATTAACTATTTATATGTCCTATTGTATCTTTTCTAAGTATTTTGTTGGTATTTGACTAAGATGGCATAAGACACGAAATCTATGGATGAAAATAATGCAAAGCTAATGATATGAAATTGGCGAGAGAATTTTGTTTAAAAAAATACCTTGTATGGCAAATGGTGAAATTGTTGAAACAAAATGGCGGGAAAATATGACTGGAAAATGCCAGAATACTTGCTATTGGAGAGATCCAACATACTGAAAACTTTAACATAAGAAATACAAAGGGAAATAATCCATATTTAAGCCAAGTAGAGTTACCGTTACTGTCTAATTCTTTCAAGAGATGGTATGTAATCATTGTATGAAATTTCATAATAATCTAACCATAAATGGCAGAGATACCCAACAATTGAAAACTTTAACACAAAAATAACAAAGGGAAATAATCCATTATTAAGCCAGGTAGAGTTGCGGTTACTGTCTAATTCTTTTCAACAGATGATATGTAATCATTGTATGAAACTTCGTAAACATCTAACCATAAATGGCAGAGATATCCAACAATTTGAAAGCTTTAACACAAAAAACAAAGGGAAATAATCCATTATTAAGCCAGGTGGAGTTGCTGTTACTGTCTAATTCTTTTCAACAGATGGTATGTAATCATTGCATGAAATTTCATAAACATCTAACCATAAATGGCAGAGATATCCAACAATTTGAAAAATTTAATGCAAAAAACAAAGGGAAATAATCCATTATTAGGTCAGGTAGAGTTGCCAGTACTGTCTAATTCTTTTCAACAGATGGTATGTAATCATTGTATGAAATTTCATAATAATCTAACCATAAATGGCGGAGATACCCAACAATTGAAAACTTTAACACAAAAAAAACAAAGGGAAATAATCCATTATTAAGCCAGGTAGAGTTGCAGTTACTGTCTAATTCTTTTCAACAGATGATATGTAATCATTGTATGAAACTTCGTAAACATCTAACCATAAATGGCAGAGATATCCAACAATTTGAAAGCTTTAACACAAAAAACAAAGGGAAATAATCCATTATTAAGCCAGGTGGAGTTGCTGTTACTGTCTAATTCTTTTCAACAGATGGTATGTAATCATTGCATGAAATTTCATAAACATCTAACCATAAATGGCAGAGATATCCAACAATTTGAAAAATTTAATGCAAAAACAAAGGGAAATAATCCATTATTAGGTCAGGTAGAGTTGCCAGTACTGTCTAATTCTTTTCAACAGATGGTATGTAATCATTGTATGAAATTTCATAATAATCTAACCATAAATGGCAGAGATATCCAACAATTTGAAAAATTAAACGCAAAAAAACAAAGGGAAATAATCCATTATTAAGTCAGGTAGAGTTGCCATTACTGTCTAATTCTTTTCAACAGATGGTATTTAATCATTGTATGCAATTTTGTAAACATCTAACCAGAAATGGCAGAGATAACAAACAATTTGAAATTGAAAGCAAAAATTACAAAGGGAAATAATCCATAATTAAGCCAGGTAGAGTTGTGGTTACTGTCTAATTCTTTGCAACAGATGGTATGTAATCATTGTATGAAATTTCATAAACATCTAACCATAAATATCAGAGATATCCAACAATTTGAAAACTTTAACGCAAAAAAAACAAAGGGAAATAATCCATTTTTAAGCCAGGTAGAGTTGTGGTTACTGTCTTAATCTGTTCATCACATGGTATGTTATCATTGTATGAAGTTTCATAAAAATCTGACAATAAATGGCAGAAATATATGCTAAATTAAAAACTTTAACGCAATTGTTAACGACACCAGACACCCGAAATAACAAAGGGCAATAATCCATAATTAAGCAAGGTAGAGTTGCAGTTACTGTCTAATTCTGTTCATCACATGGTATGTTATCATTGTATAAAGTTTCGTAGAGATCTGACTTTAAATGGCAGAAATACATGGTACATTAAAAACTTTAACGCAATTGTTAACGACACGGACAGAGAAAACTTGCTATGTATCGCTAGCTAGCACTTCAATTTGCTTGTTATTAGCAGACCATTCCATAGAAAATTGCTAGGTAGCAATACAAAGTGCTTGCTATGAAGAGAGGGCCCACTATTAATGTAATTTAATAACCTACCCATTTAACACTAGCTAAAGCTTGTCTAACTCTCTTTGCTGTCTTATCAACTTGTAATCTTCTTAATACAGGTTCATTTACATTCTGTAAAATATAAGAAAATGGAGAGAAGATCTAAGTTTTGAAAATACTAAACATTTATGTTTTAAAAAACTAATATAAACAGATTCATATTAATTATATAGAGTAACTTATTCTCAAAACACTGAAATCAGTACAAGTATGAATACTGAAAACTTTTACCCATGTTTAAGTTTATTATATTTCAATTTCACTTTACATTTTAAACAGAGATAATTAATTCTAAATTCTGTAAATTGTAGCACTAATCAAATTAGTTGATAAGAATTCAATTTCAAAAAATATGCCCGGTCTGCGAATCAAACCTAAGACACATGGATCAGAAGAATTGTGTGCTACCAACTAAGCTAGCTGGGTGGCAACCACATGACACTCTGTTATGTATATGGGTGGCTAGCATATGACACTGTTAGGTAAATGGGTGGCTACCACATGACACTCTGTTGTGTATGTAGGTGGCTACCACATGACACTCTGTTGTGTATATGGATGGCTACCACATGACACTCTGATATGTATATGGGTGGCTAGCACATGACACTGTTAGGTAAATGAGTGGCTACCACATGACACTCTGTTGTGTATATGGGTGGCTACCACATGACACTCTAATATGTATAATAAATACATCAGATATAAAGTAAGTCTATACTTACTGATTCTACAGCTGTCTTAGATAATCTGTCACTACTTAATATCTTATTAATCTTGTTAAATAATCGATTTTGTTGAGGTGACCAGCCATATCTGGAAATATAATAAATACAATGATATATAAGTAAACGTCTGTAATGACGAAAGAGGTGATGGCAACAACAACCAAAAAACAAGAAGATCAACAAACCAACCCCAAGAGCTGCTGACATCATCATCAACATCAACAACAGCAGCAATGATGTCAGCAGTGCCAACAGCAGCAGTAACAACGACAACATCATCATTATCAACGACAAAAACAACAAACCTGTTTAATTTTTCTTCCCAATCATCACGTTTACCATCTTTTAAACTACATAGTTGTTTTTCTGTTTCTTTCATAATAGATTTAGCTTTATTAGCATCATATGTTGTAGGTATACGTGGATGACATGTCACAACATCTAGTGGAATATCTGGCTCACTGAAATACATAATTGAACAGTTTTACTTATAACATTTGACAAATTAATTTCAACATTCAATAGACAAAATGATACACTCTACCACAATCTCTATAAACAGATAACATTATCATAGGATCTCAAGTAGGGCAATTGTTGGTCACAGAGGGAAGTATGTGCTTAGTAACTGGTTAACAGCTAAATCCAGAGATTAAGCATTCCAGGAACAATGAGTAGGTTGACTCACTGACCACTGTTAAATGAGCTATACAATGTGTTGCTAAGGCGTTAAGCCCAACAAAAAATATCATAAGAAACTACTAGCTCTTCCCCTGCATTTTCTTTACTAGGGCTTAATGATATTCAACACACAAGTTATGTTCATATTTCTATTTCTTTGATTCACTCTGACATAAATCAAGAATTCTATGTGAAAAAGAAAATTACTGTAAAGTTCATCTATTAGGACCACCTTGGTTATTTCAAAATCATGCAATTTTCAACAATTTTTTAAGTCCCAAATGCTTACTTTGAGAAGACAACAGTTTCTATATTAAGACTGCTCGCTATTAAGACCATGGATTTTGATGGTCCTAGCTGTGAGTCTTTACAATAGTCTATGATAAATCAACTGTGAAACACAAATAATAAATTATATGAATAATAGAAACTTTTAGTTAATTATTGAGCAGTATATTTTACTTCTGTTGTAATGAAATTTTTATGGTCATCAAAACATTATCACCATAATTCATTTACATAAACTTACTCTTACTGTCATTGCCTTAACCCACTAGTCTGATCCCCCAGGCTAGTGAAAATTGATTGTGGCTTGCAGAAATTTACTGATTTAGTGAGACAAGTTGATGATTTTGCCCATTGCTACAAAACATAATAGTAATTTCACAAAGACTGTAGAGTGCTTGTACAAATTAAAGGCAATGACTGAAAGATGAAACACAAGTACAAAATCCGAAATAATCAAAAACATGTGGTTGGTTCCGAAAGAAAAACACATTCAACTACGTAGCCCATGTCTATGTTTTAAAACCATACAACACATGTATTTACAAAAATGAAAATGTCTTACGGCATAGATTGTTCAAGTGTTCTATTTCTAGGGAACTTGTCCATAAACAGGGTTTTTAAGGGTCTGGCATTACTGGCATCAGGATGAGCACTCCATGGTTTAGAGTAGCAATGATCCACACTGACAATATCCAACACAGACCCAGATAACATCTTGTCTTATTTCTATACACAGACAAAATCTGAAATCAAAACAATTCACATGAATTTTTAATAGCACAACCTTGGGTTTTCCTCTGCGGTACGATCAAACTTTCACTGTCACAATAAATATATGTGACAAAGAACAATAGGGTTTAATCCATATTTCATGCTTTTTAGCAATAATGTGTAACAAACTTAGTTGGTACTGCCAATGCTTGGACAGTTTTTCATTTGTTACAATAGACTATATCCGGAATTCAAATATTTGGGTTTTTCCATGTAGGTACAAACAAACTTTCACTGTTACAATGAAAACACGTGTACAAAGAACAATTGGATTTAATCCATATTTCGTGATTTTCATCAATAATGTGTAACAAACTTTGTTTGTACCTACATCGCATGGACGGAAAAACCCACAAATTTGAGTTCCGAATTAAGTCTATTCTGAACTTTAGTGGCTTATGGTCATTTCTCCAATAAGTCATTTCTCCCCTGGTCATTTCTCCACTTTCTACTTGATTTATATTAATAAACCATTTGATTAGACTATATACGGCTTCAACCCACAATGCATATGAGGGGGTATGCATTGTGGGTAGAAGCCATATATAGTCTAATCAAATGGTTTATTAATATAGATCAATGGTAAGAATCATACTTATTACTTCTATTTCTTGTAAAAGTATAAGAGTTGCGTATTTTTGTTTATTTTATTTTGGCATAGTAATGATAATAATTATTTATAGTATTTAAGTATAAGTCTGTTTACCGCGCCATAGGTAGCACCTAAGTTCTTATTATGGGTAATTATCACCTTATACAATACACCTATTAAATATAAAAGTGGAGAAATGACCAGGGTAGAGTGTAGTCCTAAATATAAGACCCTACATAACTATTTTTACCATACGGACGTTTTTCTGTTATGTAGGGTCTTAACGGATTGCTTCAAAAACGCATAGCAAAATATTTTTTTCAAAAAGTAAATGAATGTGGGTCAAATTAGCACTAAACGATAGATAAAAGTTTACTTTTATTCTTTCCATAAATCAAAAGATAATAATCAGGCTTTTCGCTTACAGAAACACTAATTACTTTTACTGCTATCCAGGGTTGTCGCCGTTCGTCGCCATTTTGAACTGAATTCTTGACGGTAAATAAAGTGTCGCTTCGGTTAAACAAATTTTTTTCCCAGAGTTGTCGTTCTTGCCTTCAATAGCATACCTTATAAATTCGTTCAAAATCAATTCTTACAAATCGCGTGACCCAATTTGAATTCGGATTGCTTTGGCTATTATTGCATGGTTATTGTGACAAACTGAAAGTACTCGTCAATTAAGGACTTTAAATGGATTATTTGACTGTCTAAGGTTAGAATTTGAAATAATTTCACTTTTATCATGTGTATTTTTCGTTTATCTTTCTATTGGTGTGTCGTTTTATTGCAAATTTTTCGAATTAAAACGAGTAGAACGTTCAGACCTGAATCGATGTCTGTACACTAAAATTTTTGCTATGCGTTTTTGAAGCAATCCGTTAAGACCCTACGTAACAGAGAAATGTCCAAATGATAAAAAACATACGTAGGGTCTTATATATAGGACTAGGTAGAGTGGAGAAATGACCAGAGGAGAAATGACTAAGTGGAGAAATGACCTGTTCCCAACTTTAGTTTGTGGAAGTTGCCATATCACCGACCTGCATGAATTCCCTACGCAATGGATGACAAATTGGAACCCAATACTTATATCTTGTAACATGTTACTCTAATCCATCACAACATCAAACATCGGCCTCGAGTACGAAGATGCAGTGGTACGAAAATGGAACTGCCATTAATTGCATAATAACGGATCCCTAAAATTGAGATCAAGAAAGTAACTGAACGTGCCTTGAAACAATAATCCAATACTGGTCTGACGAACTAAAGTAACTGCATGAGGGCAAAAAAGAATTAATAACACTTTCACAATAAATGCATGACAAGTAGCGCCCTCTGTAAACACCAATATTAACCCAACGAATTAAAAGATCAACCGTCTAAATAATTGGTTCCCTGCATAATGTAATTTTAGAAGCTGTGGAAACCAGCCCGTAAGATGACTCTTTCTGTTGCAAACGTTTCTTTCGTTCTATTTCTCGCACATGCGCAGACTTCACAAATTTGTGTGGGAAAACAAAAATGGCGGAGGAGCAGGTACTGAAGTTGTTAATTTTATTTTTCCTCGTATAATCAGTGTAACAACTATTTGACAACTACTGCAAAACAACCCTACATGACCTATTCATTGTTTTGCACCAATGCTCTGCTTGTAGCTAGCTTAGTGACATCAAAAACTGTTCATGCATCGACCCGGTGTTGAAATCGTATTATTGAAAACAGTACCACGACTAAATTGTCCGTGAGTGATCTTGTCAGGCTGCAAAATTTAAGTTTGTTGATAAGGGTTTGGGTGTTTACATCAGTACAGTGAACTCGACAATTCCGGGTCAGTAAAGAAACTAACGATGCATGTCTCTTGAAAACGAAAGTTGTGGGAATCAAACCTGCATAAATTGATAAACAAATACTTCCACCTTACCATGCTATAATAAATTATATGTGTTTATTTGCTAGTAACTTTCTGCAAATTGTTAAATTGCATGTCGTAAACTCGATAGTTACGGGTCGCACTTGCCACTTGCTTTACGACTTTTTGTCAATAAAGACTTTATCTCACATTTTCTTCCGAGTTAGACAAAAACAAAACTCGTAAATGAAAGATCTTAGCATGTCACTTGTGGTTACCTATTGCATATAAAACAAGTACAATAAATGTAATAAATTGCTTGTGAAAAGTAAAACTGAAAATACCAAACAATAATTGTAAATTTTATTCACAAATATTTTCCATACTCAGTTACAATAAAATTATGTTTAAAGTCAACTTTGATTGTTAAAAATACTTCTGAACTAAAAAACTGAATATGGGTTAAGTTGTCTGTGGGTTTAGTTGTATCAAGTTCATTGATTATTAGTCATTGTTATCAAAATAAGTGTAAACAAATATTTAACATTGATCTGTCACCACAAGCACAAAAAATATCTAATAAGTAAACAAAATCGTTTTTTTGTAAAACATTCATAACCTTGAGAATGTCTCTCAGACTGACCCGAAATTGTCACGTGCTAACCAGGTCAAATTGTCTGCATAATTGTCAACATGTAAATAGATGAAACAAATCTATGAGTTTAATCGTGATCACCGATAAATTTCCTGCAAAATGATGTGCAATATGTATTTATTTTATCTAACTTGTGCATTTAAATCGCTATTTTTTCAAACGCATGGACGAAAAGTTCACATACTTTCGCTTTGGTTGGAAACGACGCTGTCAAGTGTTCCATGACCATGACCTCTGGTAGAGAAATGTCAATATATAAAGTTTATGTAAAAGTAGCTAAGTGGTTACTGAACATGACTTAAATATCATATAATCAAAATATTGAGTTATTAAGGATTCATTTGTACTGTTTTAAAAAGTGACCCGGAACTGTTGAGTTTACTGTACCAGTATTGATTATGTTGTTGTCGTGATTTATCATCCGAAAATGACACGAGGTTGTCTAAAACTTCTATCAACTAATTGGTCATCTTTCAGAACTTTCATATTGAGTCATTCAACTTATAATTGTCATATCATATATTTGTATAAAGAAGATAGTTATGAAAAAAGTTAATATGACTAAGGCAAAGCCTCAGAGCGAGCTTGACGATGCTCAACTTATATACAGGGGCCTAGCCAGCTTTTTTCACCTTTTGATTCATAAAAGAGGAAAGCCGGAAACAAATGGAGATTGAAAGGAGCAAAATGAACCTTCCAAAGGAAATCTATTTTCAAGGTCAATTATCGAAACACTGATTCATAACATTCTAGGTGTTATAATGTATACAATTAAAGCTTCACATCACAAATTAATGAATCATATGCCCACACGCATCCTCGCAAAAAATCATGTTCTCTATTCAAAGATGCAAATACTAGAGGGTTTAGGTCCTTTTTGTTCCATGCTTATATCACTTAGTAACAATTTTTAATACAAAGCTAATAAAATGAGCTTTCATATAAGGTATAAAGTATTTTGATAGCTTGAAGGGTCTAGAAGTTACAGACTTTCATATTTGCATTTGTATCATTTTATGAGGCCAATCTTTATTATATAAAATAAACAGAAAAAAGGCACCAAAATTAGCAAAACCTGATATTATAAATTTTAATTTATTTATTTTATCATAAGAAATGTAAACCCCCTGAACGTATACATTTTCTGGGAGGCAATGTGATGCCCAGGTTTTTTTTAAGGAACAGGAAGACGCTGGTCAAAAGGGGAAAAAACACGCGAAAATTCCCAAATTGGGGAAAATTCAGTTTTCTCTTTATTACTAATACAGTGATTCATTTTGAAGCTGGGAAACAAACATGAGTCAATGGGGCTCACATATTTGGAAACAATGAGTTCCTACAAAAAACAATGAGTCTGAGTCTGGAGATTTTGTTCACTAAAACATGTCTTTCAAACGATGCATGATTTTGAAACAATCAACATTCATTTAATATTATTGTATTATACAAATAAAAGCATCAGTCACTTGGTGTTCTTCATTAACAAATAAGTAGGGATGGGTATTGCAGGAAATTTGGTATTGCGATATATTGCAATATGCAACAGCGTATTGCAATAAGTATTGTGATATATTGGGAGTTTAGAACATAAGCTTTTTTCAGCACCCATACTTGTATTTTACTGACAATATTAAGATTCAACACAATTATACATTGTGAAAGCTTTATTTAAGCTATTGCAAACATTTAAGACTCAACTTTTGTCCAGTTAAGTAAGTATTATTACAAATCTTACTTAAATCAAATGTTCCTTTGCGACACTATGCTGATAGGCCGATAGTGTCAGCATGCCAATTGTGAATTACATATTAAGCATTAACCCATTGCCACATAGAGTTTTCTCTGATTTGCCTTCTGCCAAATAATAGGTACAACATCCACTGTAGTACACGGTATGCATGGTGCACTGGAAAGTGTGCAAGTTTTGCAAGTAACTTGACACCTACTGAGTTAAGGGGTGTAGAATGATAAGAAAAAGTTAAGATTGAAATAAAATATTAATAATGCCAACTAAATTTTATGAAAACATATGTTCTTTTCGTATCTAACTCGATACTAATTCATAAATTTTTTTATCAGTTCCAACCTCCCCTACTTAATGTTGAAATCATCACAGGTCAATACTTTATACAAGACCTTTATGCTAAAAATAGATTAAAGGAAATCCAAAAATGAAATAGTTTCCAGTCAAATTCTGCTACAAATAATGCAATGATTCAGAATAATAAATAGATATTCAGATTCAGCTCAATAACTTTAGTTTGCTTTGACCTATTGACACTAAACTTGGTGTATGGGTAGCTTATATCAAGAGGCAGCTTGGAATTGCTACCCAGGTGTCTGTGATCAAGGTCAAGGTCACTGACACATCAAACATTTTTTTTAATTTAGGCCTGAAGACTTCTCAGTTGTATTACAAAGAAACCTATGAGTTTTTCAGTTCTGAAATAGAGACATCATATCTGCTAAGTATTAATTATGACAAATCTTAGTGTTTTTTCGGTTGTAAAATAAAGACTGTATGTCGGCTAAAGTCAGATTTTTTCTAATCTTATATAGACATTATATAAGCTATGTATTAATTATGAGAAATATTAGGGGTTTTCAGTTCTCAAATTACCAGACCCCCTGGTCCCGTGTGATTGACAATTTTTCAGACTATAAATTACTATAAAGTTTTATATTCCACAGGAGCTGCTGCAGCTTGAGAGTCTCTGCAAACAATTATATGAAACAGCTGACACAAACCTTCGTAGTGAGGCTGAGAAAGCATTGGTGGCTTTTGCCAATACACCAGACTGTTTAAGTAAATGTCAACTTTTACTGGAAAGGGGCAATGTAAGTTGATACTATGTTAGATTCATCTTTGCTTATTAGCATTTGTGTTATTTATATGTTTACTTATTTATTTATTTACTGGAGTTAACGCCGTGTCAACACAATTTAGGTCATTTTATGGCGTCCAGCACACTTAACCTAGCTTTCCTGGACCCTTGTCTATAACCAGTACTCACCTACCCTTCCACAAGGCCTGAAACTTCTCCATATTATCTAATCAATGGAGGAAAATTGACATTATCTTCATCGAATTTTCATGGAAGGGTATTACCCCCTTGGGTGGGATTCGAACCGGACCCCCTCAGGCACGAGATTCTAAATCCTGGCTTTATGTTTACTTAATTTGATTTACTTTCTTGGTTCTGTACTTGGGGAAGGGTCTTTAGGGACCTTACTTTATAAAGTTATTATTTTTTTTATTGCAGTTTAATTAATAAGGGAAATGGAAATTCATTGGTTAATACCAAATTTGTATGAATCTTCATTGTTTTTAATTTGAAAGAATTAGAAGGGAAGGACTCAAGAGGCCTTTAAATGGTCCATGTGATATAATGAAAGAATGGTCACATTAAATCCTTATGACTTGTTGGCAGACAAGCAGTAACTGTTGATGATTATAATTATATTTTCTCTTTCAGTCACCATATGCACAGCTTCTTGCTGCTACCACATTAACAAAACTTGTTAGTCGTATAAATATTACATTACCTCTAGAACAGAGGATAGATATCAGTAAGTTGTTGGATTATTTATTTACTTTTTGTCATAGATAATAAGATTCGTGACTTGATGTTAAGTTGAAAAATTGGTTGCCCAGTAGGATAATCAATCATAAAGTTTTGCTTTTCTAGGTCAAATGTTTACTTGTACCAAAGCAAATGGGACTTTAAATACAATTTGAGAGTTATAAATATTACCTGGTTACGAAATAAGGGGACTCTCAGCAAGACCTTGTTGCCCTAACCCTTTGATAGGTTGTCCCGAGCGCTCGGACTGCCATTTATGTTAAGCCCTGAGATTTATGAAACATTTTTGTCTTAAGACTTTAGTTAAATAATTCCTAATGTTGTGAGTGCCAAGTATATAGTCCCATGATAATAAGAAGATTGATAAAACTTGTTTTTAATTAATTCTTGTACCGTCCAAGAATAATTAAGATTCCATTGTATATACACACAAGGCCTGAAAGAGATGTGTGTTTAAGACAACCTGACCCTACCTAGCCAATCTTGCCAACCCCAGAGTTTTCTTTATTTTAAGTTTTTCCTTCAAGACCTGTGCTGACATTCAAGCCCTAAATTCTTACTTGTCTTCTAGATAAAGAATTTTTTGGCTGTTATTACAGAGGATGTCTAGACCTCAAAATATTGGGTTTACAACATGTACTGATAAATTACAAACAAAGCTGAATTGCTGAAAATCATGAGACTCAAATTAATTCTATTATACTTTGAGTGGTACTTTGAAAAGTTAGTTTGCTCCACCTATATGCACCACAGACATAAACTCCTTTGTTTGAATGCTGGTTCATATCTGTTGATGAATAGTGTGAAAATGATGTTGTGTAAATTAAGAATATTAAACATAACTTAACATTTTATTAATTTCAGGAAATTACATCTTGAACTATCTAGCTACCAGACCAAAATTAGTACATTATGTTCTACAAGCACTTGTACAGGTATGTTACTACAGAACAATTTTGATAAAGTCATGATACAAATGGGAAAACAGCATTGTGCTCACAGTCTAGTCTGGACAATACTACTCTAATGTCTAGTTTACTCTCCTGGTGTATGCCCTGCTACATCCTGGTTGTTATAGGTGGTGGACCAGGATAAATCAGAAAGATTTGTAAAGAAAATTAAGTGACCAGAGTGGTAGTCTCCATATCTCCACCTTTGACACAGGCCATGCTGGTTTACTATGGTTTCAGCGGGTGGTCTTAAGGTGGAGCGACAGATCATACAAAAAGAGATATGGTGATGCTCTGGATCTTCTCAGAATAAGCTGGCATTGGTTTTGGTGCTAAATGAATCAGAGCTGTATTTAAATTTTTAACACCACCAGGGCTACTACCTAGCTATTCTAGCGTTTTCTGAAATGATATTCTCATGTTTTATAAAATAATATGTTTATGTTGTAGCTATTCTCATGTTTTATAGAATAATATTTTCATGTAGCTATTGTCATGTTTTATAAAATAATATTTTATGTTGTAGCTATTGTCATGTTTTATAAAATAATATTTTATGTTGTAGCTATTGTCATGTTTTATAAAATAATATTTTATGTTGTAGCTATTGTCATGTTTTATAAAATAATATTTTATGTTGTAGCTATTGTCATGTTTTATAAAATAATATTTTATGTTGTAGCTATTGTCATGTTTTATAAAATAATATTTTATGTTGTAGCTATTGTCATGTTTTATAAAATAATATTTTATGTTGTAGCTATTGTCATGTTTTATAAAATAATATTTTCATGTTGTAGCTATTGTCATGTTTTATAAAATAATATTTTCATGTTGTAGCTATTGTCATGTTTTAAAAAATAATATTTTCATGTTGTAGCTATTGTCATGTTTTATAAAATAATATTTTCATGTTGTAGCTATTGTCATGTTTTATAAAATAATATTTTCATGTTGTAGCTATTGTCATGTTTTATAAAATAATATTTTCATGTAGCTATTGTCATGTTTTATAAAATAATATTTTCATGTTGTAGCTATTGTCATGTTTTATAAAATAATATTTTCATGTTGTAGCTATTCTCACGGATCACAAAACTTGGTTGGTATGATGGTAACAAAGATGAGTATGTATTTAGAAATGTTGTTACTGATGTAGGAAAGTTTATACAAAGTGGATCAACACAGCATGTTATGATTGGTGTTCAACTACTTTCCCAACTTGTTGTTGAGATGAACAGGGTGAGTGAGGTGAGAGGATAATATTTATCCTTAGATTTGCCTTGTATGGCCGCAGCCATGGCGTAGCGGTTAGCATGTCTGACTTCGAATCCGGAGATCGCGGGTTCGAAACCTGGTTGCGGCAGGTCATACCGTATACATGAGTTGTGGGCCTCGTGGTAGGGTAAGTTAGTACTGGTGATAGAAAAGTGTCCAGGAAACCTATAGTAGGAAGAGCTGGTCGTCATATATGACCTATATATGTGTTGAATACGACGTTAAAAAAAAATTAGTTGAAGGTCCCAATATTTATTTTGAAATAAAAATAAATAATTAAATCCCATATGCATCATGTCAAATATGAAATTTATAGTTTGAAAAACAGAAAAAAAATTGTGAACTTGAGATCTTATAGTAGCTTGAAGTCATATTCCCTAGCTAGCATTTATATTTCAAACAAAATGAACCCTGCACATGGCTGAATATCTTTTTATAAAGAATTTCTTGTTTCGTTTATTATCATGCTAGGTATTTTGTAGGGATGTTGGACATGGCCTTATGATGACCCCTAAACATGTTTAGGTTGAATGTCAAGTTATCATGATCTTGATGTTTCAAAACCTGTTGACTTTGTTTCTCCAGAGCTATAGGGCTGATATGACCCTATTACATATATTAGTGTCAGAAAGTCAAAGGTCAATGTTACAATTATCTTAAGGAAAATCTTCTTTTATAGTGACCTAACCCTCTCTATTCAAGCTATAACACCATAAAAACTATGGTTTAAATCAGTGGGGTTAATGTAAGCTCCAATGACTGTTGAATAAAACTTAAAATAAAAGAAAGTTTACAATTATGATTATGACCATTAAGAATTTAGAGTTTGTAGACATGTTAGACACTGTTTCCACCATTTCTTCAGTTATAGTTATATCTGTACACCTAACCACTCTCTGTTGTCCTGAGGACAGCAGGCATAGCAGATATAAGGGCTATCACGATTTACCGGAATACCGGTATATTGCAATATGCAGCTGCGGCAATAGGTACCAGTGTTCGCGTTTACGCCGTAAACATATCTATTTACGCATAAAAATCGCCAGGGACGAAAAAAAATCAAGGACGTTTCGTCCCTGGGACGAAACGCTTTTCCACGGGAAATATGACACTTTTAGAGCTGTTTTGCGATATAACCATAGTAAATGGATTTTTTCGTTACATAAAAATGACCTGTTCGATGTTTAAGTGCATTTCACATTGGTTTAATCGATTTATTTCTCATTGGGCGAAGTTTATCGATCACGAAAGTTAACTGGAAATAAGTGCGATGAAGCCGCGTTTCGATAACGCACCTTGCGTAGCAACCACAAAATGGCCGCGCCGCCAATCAAGAAAGTTAAACACAGTCGCCATTTCAAGAATCTGGGCTATTAGATAAAGAATTTAAAGACTGGTCCTTATCAAGACATAAAAATGCAATATTAATTTCCGATCTCATGTTTCGACGCACATATATTTCAATGACATCTTTGTTTTGATCATACCAGTGCAATCTTGTATGACGTCACTGATAGCGTGGCTACACTTTGCAATTAAGATGAATGTGCTTTATGTTTAAAATAAAAAAAAGAGATGCACTTATAAAATTATCTAAGTTTACTTCTTTTGTGGTCAATTTTCCAATATCTTACCAATGCAAAATTGCCCAACATCTTTGCATGTCGATTTTTGCAATTATAAGCGTGGGAATATTTTTCATTCTCGGTCGATTAAACACACGTCTATTTTTAGAAACCATGCAATAGGCATGCGAAAAAAAATGTTACAAGGTAAAAAATCACGCTTTAGAAAGCTATACTCGTTATATTGTCCACGAACGCTAATCAGATTTTAATTGCCTGACCGTCATATATATATGTTCATTTGATTCAATGCTTTTAAATATTATGTTATTCAAAATTTTACTTTTAAAATTATACTTTTATTTACTGTAGACATGAGATGTTTTGATTATACAAAAAAAATACTTAATTATCTTGTAGAATGTAGGGGTAATTATTTTGTTACCTGATTTTGATATGTGCCGGGTTCGTTTTTCAGAAGGAAAAAAATATTGACATGCTATTTTTTTCATTTGTCTAAAAAATAGTACTTGGATATTTTTGCATCATGTAACAGACTGAGTGCTCGCAGTAATAATTTTGCTTTTTCCATGTTTCATTACAGTTAATTTTTTAGTACATGGATGCTGCAACGGCCCTTGGTTACAATCAAAATTTAACCATTTTCGGCGAGTGTTATGTCCTTGAAAACGTTCAAAAATGTACAAAAGGAATGAAATCATCGATTTTTAGTTGTAATTTGCTGTCTTCTCTGAAATCACATGATATACACATTTTGTTGCCTGAGTGCGTCAAAACAAATGACACCAGGATAAGCATCAACATTTTTATAATTCTGGACTCATCACATTTGAATTGGGACTCAATATATTTTACACCACTGAGTCCCTGGGACTTGGTGAAATTTGGAAAAATCGCGAACACTGGGTACCGCGGTACGAATTTAAGGTACCGGTATTTAGCGATATTTTTTTATTTTCATTGAAAAATTCTTCCCTTCGCCAAATGGAAGTAGCAAAATGTCAGTTTTCCATGGTTCATTTAATTAAAGCTTGAGCTCAAAGAATTTAACCGAACTGGGCGCGTTTGGAATGTTTCCAAAACTCTAAAAATGTCCAGTTTTTCTCCAGACACTTTCCCTACAAAATGCTATAACATACTTCGACACTGAACTGTTGAATAAGTTCTTTAATACAGAAGTATTATGCAACCTGAGTTTTGTTTGCAATCCAATATAACATGGTACGTATCACGATACGGTTCTAGTGCATCGCAATATACCGCGATACACTTCTGGTGTATCGTGACAGCCCTAGCAGGTATAAAGTTTGTATTGAAATGCCCACTTATTGGGTACTTTTGATTGACTTGTTTTGGTTGTTTTTTCAGGCAGAAGCAAGTATATCTCTTACAAAACACAGAAAGATTGCTTCATCATTTAGAGATACCCAATTGTTTGAAATATTCCAACTTGCATGTTCATTACTCAGAAATGCTGCTGGAAATATCAAAAGTTTAGATTTTAGTGATGAAAATCAGGTAAGAATTTAATGTTGTGGGTTAGTGAGTTATTAAGAAGCAGTGTTCCACTGAAGAAACTCTTGTGAGGTCTTCGGTTTGAATTCCACTTGACCAATGTTAATTTCATTGAGTGTTAAATATACCTGGGTTGCTTTAAATGGAGTACAGGTAGGAATCATATCTGGCTCTGTTATACTCTTCCATGGAAGTATGAAAATAGCATTAAATTTTATAATTATACCCCCGTGTGTGCGTCCGTCCGTCCGTTACAAAATTTCCGTCGCAGTTTTCTCAGCAACTATAACATGCAGCAGCCTAATACTTAGTATATTGCTTCATCCCATAGTCCCATGTGGTGTAAAGCGATTTCATGCTCCTTGCTCATCTACTTCCTGTTTGTCGCATATTTTTAGATTTTGGCGGGGGTATCACTAGTGAGCATTAGCTCACAGATTTACTTGTTATATTTACTAAGGTTTATTTTATTAGTTATTTCACATGTTATTGCTGAAAAGCAAGCAACACAGATTGAATCCTATTGTTTAGTGTACACACTTTTTTATTTTAACTTTGTTCCATGTAGAAAACCCTATCAGCATTTGGAAAAAATAAATCTGATGTCAGTTGTAAGCTTCAGTCTCAGCTAGAATCATTTGAGACCTGGTGTTCCTTAAATGGAATGGCCCCAAATGCCTCTAAAAGTAAAACAATGTTTATCACAGCCTCCAACCAGCATGAGAAGTTGGAAAACATTAACATCAAGCCACTTAAACTGAACGATGAACCTTTAGAAAAGGAACCAAACCATAAATTATTGGGGGTAGTCATTGACAAAAACTTAAGTTGGAAACTGCAAGTTGAGACAACTCTTAAGAAATGCAATTCTTTATTATATCTCCTCCTAAGAATAAAACAATTCCTAAATCTGCATACTAGAAAACTGTTTTTCAATGCATACATCCTTCCACATATTGACTACTGTTGCATTATCTGGGGGTCTTGTAATGAGCAATTAACAAACACAATGGTAAAATTTCAAAAAAGGGCCGCCAGAATAATTCTTAACAAACCTTTTGATGCCCGGTCGGAGGAGTTATTCAAACAACTAAATTGGATGAAATTTCCAGACCGTGTTAACTATAAAAAGGCTATTATTGTCTACAAATCTCTTAATAACACAAGTCCTGAATATTTAAATAACAGATTTGTCTTAAGTAATAATCACCAATTAAGATCAAGTTCTACACAAAAACTGAATGTCCCAAAACCTAGACTTGAATTCTTTAGAAAATCTATAACATACTCAGGACCAGTCATTTGGAATGAAATACCCCTAAACATCCGTCTCGCTAACAGCCTTAGCTCATTCAAAAAGCAGTACATTAAATGGAAAATGCAAAAAGATTGAAATGTTCTTTGTCCACCTTAAACTCATCTCATGCCTATTGTTCCTTTTTTCAGGTTACTTTGCTCTTAATTTTGATTTTCTTATGTATATAACATGTTTTTCTCAAGTCTAATATGCATTCATCATTATGTAAATATTGTATATACTGTGTAATATGTTTGATAGAGGCCCACATGGAAGATTGGATTTATCCAAATGTGTAGCCTCTTAAAATAAAGTCTTTATTATTATTATTATTATTATAGAAAACAAAGTTTTTTCTGCTGGAAAAAACCCATCAACTTGAATTCTGAATAAAATCTATGAACAAATATTATCTTTTATATATCTTGATTTCAGCATGGTTTATTGTTACATTCCCTCCGATTGGCTCATAATTGTCTAACGTTTGATTTCATTGGCTCATCTACGGATGAATCATCAGATGATCTCTGTACTGTACAAATACCAACTAGTTGGAGAACAGGTTAGGTTTGTTAGTTTGATATTTGAACACCTTCCAGTGCTTTTTTCCCAAAAAAACAGGCCCATTTGCAGGTCCCTTCTGTAGTTACTTCGAAATCATGCTGTTTTCTCCAAGTTTGTAGTCAACTATGGGCCAGATCAGTAAAAATGTTAGTAAAAGGAAATACTGGATTAGATAAGGCTGTCACATTAGATGGCAGAGAGAGTTGAAAATACTTGTATTGCCAATAATCAACTCTGCCATCGAATGTGACAGCCTTATCTAATCCAGTATTTCCTTTTACTAAAATTTTAACCTGATCTGGCTTACCCATTCACTTGAAATCAAACTCATGTCTGCAGGCTAGCAATTAACTATGGCTTTGTTCAGTATCAATTGTCCGCCTAGTCCAGACTGTTGCCTTTTGTCTCCCCATTTGAAGATATTTTATTCAGACCATATAGAGGGTAACATTGATTGCCGTGACATAAAAGATACAAAGCTAATGGGGGATTGATCATCACACAGCTAATTTATCATGGCTTATTAATTATATTTATAATCTGGAGAGAATTGTCATGAAGGTTTGACACCATCTGTTTTTACCAGGGTTCCTGAATGAATCCCTAGTCAGTTAATCAGAGATTTCTCTTTAACATTAGAAATTCCTCCTTTGACATATTTTGGATACAGTTTAGCAACATCAAATTGTGATTGACTTATGAATACTTCCAATTATACATAAGAACTGGGCAATTTTTCAGTGATTTTGTCAGAATCCGCAGGCTGCAAATTATCAGTGGAATTCCATCCCAAATTTTTTTGGATCCTTGAATTCCTGGGATGCTGTAAATGCCAAAAGGGCCAAACCCTGATTATTAATAATAATTAAAATTCAATCAGTTTTCTTTATAATTTCAGCTTTTCTAGACTTTTCTACACTACAATTATTTTTCAACTTATATTCTGGCCTCCCATCTTCATTATCTCCCATGGTAAGTATTTATCATATTTTTTTAAATCAGTGTGTGTAAAGCTGCTAATTACAGAAATTAGATTTTTCCATTTTCGGCAGATTTTGGATTTTTAACGGTCCAGTGTGGTACTGAGTTATCATTTGATCTGAAGAGAAAATTAGGGGAGTCAGTCTGCTGTTGATCTCTGAGATCATACAATTACGCACACATTTTAACATCGGACAGCTTTCTCCAATTTTGAGAGCTCTTCTATAAAAAATGACTGCATCTAGGCTTGCAGACCGTTGAAAAGACATGAAAACAATTGATTCTGAAGTTAAGAATGCTTTTAAGAGGAGCTGGATTGAGTTTTTTGAAGTAGATGAACAGTTGCATGAGCTGTTCATTATACAGTAACAGTTGTTAAAGGTGGTAAAAGCACTCTCTGTCATGAAGAAATATGTTATGTATCCAGTGAAGGGTTCGACTCTAAACAGTTTTACCAGGGATCCCAAAGAAATCCCTAGTCAGTAATCTAAACAGTTTTACCAGGGATCCCAAAGAAATCCCTAGTCAGTAATGTAGAGATTCCTTCTTAACAATAGGAATTCCTCCAAATAAAGAAAATAATAGATACAGGTTTGCAAATTGTGATAAACAATTCATGAAAACTCAATTTCATATAAGCACTGTGCAATTTTTTAGGGATCCTGACAGAATCCCTAGCTAAAATCATAGGGGTTCCTCCTTAGCTTTTGGGACCCTCAGAATCCCTGGATACTATTTGTGTTGCACCCTGATCCTGCGGACAAAATGTGTTGATGAATATACTTATAATTAAAGCCACCAGACTCCTCCCCTTTCAGTTGTCAATTTTTTTGCTTTCCCAGCCAGTCTCATGCCTGAATTGTAAGTCATATTGATACATTATTATTTTCTTTTTTTTCAGGCTTTATCATGTTTGGTGCAGATCACATCTGTTCGTAGATCATTATTTAATAATTCAGAACGTGCTAAATTTCTTAATCACATAGTGACTGGTGTAAAAGACATTCTAGAAAACCCACAAGTTCAAGGCCTTAGTGATCCTAGCAATTACCATGAATTTTGTAGATTATTAGCCAGATTAAAATCTAATTATCAACTAGGAGAATTAGTTAAAGTTGACGATTATCAATTAGTGATTAAACTAATTGCTGAATTCACTGTGACTAGTCTACAGGTAAGTTTTTATATTTTAAAGTAGGGCCGCCATCGAAAATCGCGATATCGATGTATCACCGATTCTTGACAGACGATCCTATATCGATTCACAATTTGGAATATCGATACAATCTAGTATTTCAAAAAGCTATTACTATAGGGCTTTTACATATTTCTGAGTTTTCATGTTTCCAGTTAAGTATCAAAAACAAGGAAATACAGATTGTTTTAGTTTGTTTTGATGTCTGTAACAACTTTTAACATCATGCATAACATCATGAGAGCATTATATAGTATATATACATCCTGGAGTTCTAGTGGCTTCTGTAACACTCCTTGTCGATATATTGATATATCACCGATACTTGCCTTTGGATAAATCGATACCAAATTTTCTATCAATGACAGCCCTATTTTAAAGCAGGGATTGGAATTCCAGTGCCAAGTGTTCCAGTGTTGGACTTGCACATTTATGTTTTTGAACAAGTCAATTGTTTTAAGTGCTTGTCCATAGACAAGTATTAGTTATTTGCTGTAAATATATTAACAATAGCAATACTTGATAATGTAGATGTCTCAATGCTTCAATCATATTCAATAATAAACTATTACATTGTTAATCATTTATTATTACTTATACATGTAGTTTATATTTTAGTTTTTATTATTATTATTTGAATATTAATCCTCCAAGCAAGTACATTTTGATTCTGGACAAGTTGGTTTCTTAGAATTCACTTGTCCAAGGACAAGTTGGTTCAGTTGCTGTTAGTCAACCATACATAACCAGATAAAAAAGTGTTTGTAAATGATGTAGAAAGAACACTAGTGTATTGCTTCAATGGAGTTTTTATAGTTTCTAAAACTCTATACATGTATTTACCTTCAAATGTGAAATATGCGGGCGAAAATATAGCCCTGAATTTTAGTAATTTTTAGCTCGACTATTACGAATAGTGGGGCTATCCTACTCAGTTGTGCGCCGGCATCGGTGTAGCACTTCTTGGTTAAGTTTTAGGTGCAACATTTTTTTATATATTTGAAACTACTGAAGGGATTCACTTGAAACTTTACACATGTCTTCGGGATTACTATTGGAGGTCAACTACCAAGCTGCGTAACTCTATCATGAATTTTGACTGGATTATAACTTTGTAGTTATATTTGTAGTTCAAATACAAATGCAACGTTTGTTATGTGGATTTTCATTTTATAATGTCATTGTTTAGACTTAAATTTCTGGTTTCATTATTGCATGCTAATTCTAGCACTTAAACCAACGAAAATATACATTTGAAATCTCACTTATCTCAGCAGGTTTGCAAACCATAATTGCTGTTGTTCACACAAATACCCCGAATAGTCAAGCGGGCTGTCCGTGGACTGCTTTTGTTGAGACGTGAGAAAGGATTTTTTTTACCTTTGTAAAAGCTGCTGAAGTCATGAAAAAATCAGGAATTTCAGGATTTTGATTTTTTTAAAACTTTTATCCATGTAAATATGAAGTATGACTGTTTATTTTGATTTTCCTGTATTTTAGATGTGGCAGTTTGCTCCTAACAGTGTTCATTATTTGTTAAGTTTATGGCAAAGAATGGTTGCATCTGTACCATATATGAAGGCAACTGAACCTCATATGTTAGAGACATATACGCCTGAAGTAACCCAGGCTTATATAACTTCTCGTCTGGAATCTGTTCATGTCATTGTCAGGTAATTCTATTTATACTTCATAACCTTGACTTAGCTGTGCCTAAGGTTATACTTCAAAACTTTGACCCAGCTGTGACTTAGGATTATACTTAAAAACTTTGACCTAGCTGTGACTTTGGATTATAATTTATAACCTTGTCTCAGCTGTGCCTAAGGTTATACTTCATAACCTTGACTCAGCTGTGACTTAGGATTATACTTAAAAACTTTGACCCAACTGTGACTTAGGATTATACTTTAAAACTTTGACCCAACTGTGACTTAGGATTATACTTTAAAACATTTGACCCAACTGTGACTTAGGATTATACTTTAAAACATTTGACCCAACTGTGACTTAGGATTATACTTAAAAACATTTGACCCAACTGTGACTTAGGATTATACTTCAAAACTTTGACCCTGCTGTGACTTAGGATTATACTTAAAAACTTTGACCCAACTGTGACTTAGGATTATAATTAAATACTTTGATCCAGCTGTGTCTTAGGCTTACACTTCAAAACTTTGATCCAGCTGTGTCTTAGGCTTACACTTCAAAACTTTGATCCAGCTGTGTCTTAGGCTTACACTTCAAAACTTTGATCCAGCTGTGTCTTAGGCTTACACTTAAAAACTTTGATCCAGCTGTGCCTTAAGCTTACACTTTAAAATTTTGACCCAGGTCCAAGGCACAGCAAGCTACATGCTGGATTTCTTATCTAGTGTCCAAAAGATCACTAGCTTGAGCTAGTTTTCTCAGCTAGTCATACCTTTCCATAAAATATTTTACTATTATGTTGATTTCCATTATTTATTAGGTGTATGGAGAAATTGTCAGTCTTATATCATCACTCGAGTCTCTGTTGTGGCAAAATGATTTTTTTTTGATTGCAGGATTTTGAATCCAGGAGTCTCCTAACTTTGTTCGTGTCATCTAAAAAGAGAAATTATGTCACATTATATTTTTAGCCGGATTTTTCAAATCAACTTAACCCGGGCCTGTGTCTGGTGTTGTTAACAATTGTGTTAAAGTTTTTTTCTTTACCATATATTTCTGCCATTTATTGTCAGATCTTTAGGAAACTTCATACATGATAACATACCATGTGATAAACAGAAATAGAAAGTAACCTAAATTCTTCCTGTCTTTATTATGGAATATTTCTCTTTGTAATTTTTGCGTTAAAGTTTTTAATATGTTGGATATCTCTGTCATTTACATGTATGGTCAGATCTTGATGAAAATCCAGCTTTAATGTGGTTTCCACATTACATTTTTTGTCATAAACATATCTCTTGCAAAGAACAGAAAAAAACCAGAATGTTTATCAATTTTGAAATAAGTTCTTATTTTTGTGCTCAGAAAATGATATCTTCACTCATGGCACGGTCACTCTTGAAATTATGCTTTCTGAGCTTACAAGGAAATAAAAACTGATCTTACACCAAACTCAGGGAATATCGTCTATTTAATATCATAAGAAATTGCTTAATACACATTAACATAAATACATTTGTATTTCTATAGAGATGGCTTAGAAGACCCTCTGGAAGATAATGGAGTGATTTCACAACAATTAGAACAGGTAATTATAAGAACTGTCATAATAATTTGTTTAAAGCAGTAGTCCAGTGGTGGGATGCTTGCACAGAGATCAAGGGGTCTTTGTTTAAAACCCTTCTAGGGGCACTGCTAATTTCCTTTAGCAAGAAATTTATCCGCAATTGCTTCCCTCTATCCTGTTGTAAATTGGTACCTGTGAGTGTAGTGTAATTCTGTTGCCCCAATTTGTTGGCTGAACTAAGTGGAGTAAAAGACTCCCTAGGGAGATTGATAGATAGATACCAGTAGCCTCAGTTTAGTTGTCTTGACAGCCCTAATAAATATAAAGACTTTGTTTGTACCCATGAAGATTCTCGGTCGTCTTTCTGATTGCAGGCAGGTGCTATCTTACCTTTTCTTTGGTTTTTGTTCAATGGTTGCATGCCTGACTTCAAACTGAGTGTAATTTGTAGTCACAGTGATGTCTTAACCCTTCAATGCAATAAAGACAATAATGTTGTCTGTCCATATCCGAAAAACTTCAACTTCAAGCTTGACATTGTGATTTTTGCTGACCAGTGATTTTGAGGTCAAAGGTCAAGGTCACCATAACAGTAATCACTTTGACCTATTCAATCTAATATCCTAAACAAAACCACTTACTATAAAATTTCTTACATCAATTTTTCGAATATTTTCATACCAAACATCTTTTTGTTAAACAGGCTCTGCGGGATGAGGCACACTGTTTTTCTATCAATACTTGTTCATTTTTGTTTGCTGTATAAATATTTTAGCTGTCTACGATTGGAAGATGTGAATATGAGAAAACATGTGAATTATTAGTTCGATTATTTGATGAGTCAGCACAACGTTATCAAGAACTTATCTCTTCTGGAACACAAGGAGCTGATGTTGCCATACAAGAAGGTATGTCCATTGACTGTAGAGTTCAACACAACAGTGTCCTAGGATTCAGAGAATCCCTCAAACTTGGGAGGAATCTCGATCATTTCTGACTTGAGATTCCATTAGGCTCCCTAAAAATTGCCCTGTTTCTGCATGAATTGAGTTTCCGTGACTGTTTATTACAATGACGAATGTCTGACTGCAAAAATTGAATTAGAAGGAATATCTAAATAAAAGTGTAGAAATTCCATTGGGATTCTTGGTAAATACAATAACTGTCAGACTTTGGATTGACTATAGTTCATGTATGGAGTTAACATTTAATAATTTAGTGATTTGTCTTTCTGATTAGCCATGGCTCCATTAGAAACAATTTTGGAGTAACTGTGTAGGACTACAGTGTCCAAAGTTTTTGGACAGATGAAATTTGTAGAAAAACTTATTATGCATAATACAAATAAATTTACCATCATAAGCCCTTATTCATGTAACATTGTTTAAATCATATGTTTATAAACTAATAAATGCTGACTTTAGAATTTGCTCAAATGACTCTTTCTTCCTTATATTCATGAATAAAGATGAATCAGTTTATCTTAAAATCCAAGCTTTTGTCCAAGAACTTTTGGAGGGCACTGTATATTATACCCTAATCAATCATATAAAATCTGATCTTAAATTATCTGCTTGCACACTCGCTTGTTTTAGATCTGGCTACTTCATATCATAGGTCATGTTCTCCTGACCTTAGCTTTTATAATATTCATGATAAAATCATTTTGCTCTGTGGCTTGTTTACATTGTCTATGTGACATAATTTGCTAAAAACTGTCCAATCACAGCTGCCGTATTATACGGTATAACACTACCATCAAAATAGCTCAAAGTCACCCGGCTAGCTCGGTAGCACGGCAAGTCTACTGATCGAGGGGTCTTGGGTTCGATTCCCGCGCGAGGCATACTTTCGTGGAGCTTGGTCATGAAATTATTTCTACGGCCATTCTCCTTCCTACCAATGATTTTTAATTATGTAAGGCAGTTGTCAGTCACTGATAAAAGCATGCTTAGTAGTTGGTTAACAGCTAAATCCAGAGATTTAGCCTTTCCAGGAGGAGAAGTGAGTAGGTTGACTGACCGCTGTTATATGACCTATACAATGTGTTGCTACGGCGTTAAACCCAACAAAAACAAATCAAATTAGCTCAGAAAACTTAAAAGTAGAAATTACAACATCACTATTCTATTAATTTTGTTTTGTCTAGATGAAAGCTAGGCATTAATTGATTGACACAAAGGCCATTTAGACGAGACCCCCCCCCCCCCCAGTACAATGTCAGAAGATCCTTTACATCAATGGTATATAGGATATCTGTTTACAGGTATTGTATCCTAATTAAAATATAATGTTATATTTTATAGGTCGTTTAACATGGTTAGTGTATATAATTGGTTCAGTTATTAGTGGAAGGGTAGCCTTTGCTAGCACTGATGATCACGATGCCATGGATGGAGAACTTGTTTGTAGGTATGTATAGTATTGAAACTTTTGTCAATAGCTTTGATTCGGAACTCAAGGAGCCAGCATGGCAGTGTGGTTACGATGTTAGATTGGTAATCATGGAGTAGCCAGCTCTGTGTTGGTTGAAATCCCATCTAAAACCATCCCTGTTGTTTCCTTGAACAAGAAACTTAATTCAACTACTGGGAGACCATGAAGAGGACTTGAAAGTGATGAATTTAAAATCGAGCTTAAATGAAATAGTATAAACTAGATGGGGTTTTCCAACAGAAAATCCTTGTTTGTACCGTATGTACCTGTGCATAACAAAGTAAGAGTAAACATACATGTGTACACTGAAAAAACAGATTTTATGTATTAGGACTTGTTGATAATTTTGCCAGTTATTATGAAATTAAACAGATGGAGCTTGTGCTGTAGAAAATAATATGATAACTTTATCATTCAAATAACCAGAAAGCCTTTCAGCCCATGAGGATAGCATACTTACAAATACATACATAAAACAATTCATTGAAATACATACATAGATACATGGCGGGACAATTGCAGTTTACCGGTACGTAAAAAAAATCCGCGAATTTGTAGTGTTTATTAGTAACTAAGCCTGGCATATCATTAAAGCTAACAATCAATGAAAATGCAGGATTTCATGTTATATCAGGGGCTACTGCCCCCGAACCCCCCGTTTTTTTATGTTTTAAACGAGAAAAAAGCAACGCAAGTGCATCTGCTCTGACTGGTTAGGCATGCGCAGAAGTGGTAAACAAACTCGTACCGGTAAACTGCAATCTAGCCTACATGGCAAAGAAGTCACATGATATACTCAACGAGTAAATTTATTCCCGATTATAAAATATATGAGTATTCAGTATAGCCTGCATTAGGCAGCCAGTGAGTGGGAAGTAACTAGTAAATTGGTGAATTTGTAAGGGAAATCTATAACCACTGGCCACAGACAGTAGGTAGCGGTTTATTACAGGTTCTAAATGTAATGCTTTTCATTGGGAGGAAGCTACTAACAGCAGGTGATTGCTTATAACAGGTAGCTGTTAATGAAGGTTATACTGTATGTCAATCATCAATCAAATCCAATAGTTTATTTGTCATCTGCTGCAGGTGTCTCAGAGACAGGGGTGGACAGCAGCCAGCTAGATCTTCTAACATCTGTCCTCCAAGTAACCCTGTCTAGAGGATCACTGTTGTGCATCTTGTATGTCTTCATGTCTACTTTCACGCACTCTGACCTGGACTTTCTTGGCCACCCACGTTTGCCAGAGGATGGAATTCTCAAACTTGTAATAGAGTTGATGCATCCGGTAGAACGCATCACATAGCCATACCATCTTGGCCTTCTTGTACGAAGGGCATCAGTCACATCAATTAAGCCTAATTTGGTGCAGAGAGATGATTTTTGAAAAATGAATTTAAAGCAATTTATGGAAATAAGGTGATGATTGTCATGATATAGGTATGTTTTATTTTCAGGGTTCTACAATTGATGAATTTAACAGACTCACGTCTCTCTCAGAATGGATGTGAGAAATTAGATCTTGCTATACTTAGTTTCTTTGAACAATTTCGTAAGATATATGTCGGAGATCAAATACAGAAATCTTCTAAGGTATTTACTTAAGAATTTCTCTTTTGTACCTTTTCATTATTATGTGAATTTTCCTGTCATTACAAAAACCCACTTGTCCAAAGTTCTGAACAATCCAAAATTGGTTTAGGCTAGTAAAATTTATTTATTTTATATATAGTTGGGCTTTTTTATTATTTTGCCCTTCACTATATAACTAGTAACTGAGGATTATAAAATGTTGGGCCCAATGGCTCCAAAGGTCAAAACTGTTGGGGACATTTGAAACTTATTGTGCCATAGAGGAAACCAATTTTGTTGTTTCTGGTGTATGTGCTTAGAACTGGTGAAAAGCTTGGACCCAGAGATTTTAGCCTCCAGGGAATGTAAGTTAGTTGACTGACTGCTTTAGTATGACTGAAAGTTTGTCAAACTAGTAGTTTCATGATGTTGAGAATTAATTATTTTGTCTACTGAAATAAGCTTAAATTGGTATGGTTTAGATCTGTGATTTGTCTCAGGAAATTAGAACAAGTAGTAGAAGCAGTAATTCAGTGGTAGATGCTTGCTTAGGGTTCAAAAGGTATTTGGTTTGAACCCCACCAGGGGCACTGCTTATATTATAAAGCAAGAGATTAATATGCAATTGCTTCACACCAACCTAGTACAAATGGGTACCTGCAGGGATGGTGTAATTCAGTTGTGCCAAAGTGTTGGCTACGCATAGGTGAAGTAAAACCCACCCCAGGGAAAATGACAGTTGTTAGATAGATACCAGTAGCCTGATGACCAAGTGAAATACCTGAAAGTGTGTGCATCAGCATGAAATCAAGACAATAAAGTGCAATTAAATATTATTATCCTTATAATTAAGTAGACAGTAATGTACATATCGCAAATTTTGCGCAAAGCGGTTGTAACTCAATGTAAGAAACAGTGAATTACGACTTTTTTGCACTAAATCCGCAACATATTGTGGGTTTAGCAAAGAACAGTTGTTACTCAATATTAGGAAAGAGTGAGTTACGACCATTTTTGGATAAACCCGCGATATCATATATTTATTTTACTCTTTTTCAGGTGTACAGGTGTCTTTCAGAAGTTTTAGGTTTAAATGATGAATCTATGGTCCTTAGTGTCTTCATTGGTAAAATGTAAGTTATGATTCTACCATGTTTTATTTTACTTAACTTCAAAATGATAACTTCTGATATAGTGACAGAAATATGCACCTAGTAACTTGTAATTTCCAGAAACAGTTTGTAAGTTGACTGACCACTGTGATATGACCTATACAATGTGTTGCTACTGCGTTAAACCTTACAAAAAAAGAGATCTAGGACTTTCTGGCGACAGTAAGTAGGGCTTCTAGCCTCTTTGATATGACATAAGTGTTGTTATAAAGTGTTGTTAAGTACCATTTATATTAAATACTATTTGGAGTCAATCTGAGTCTGTAGGGCAGATAATAGCATGCCTGGATTTAAATCTAGTGTTCTGAAAGGGTTACAGGTTCCAATCCCTCTGGAGGGGGGTATACCAAGAGTATCACTCGACAATAGTGTCAATTTTGGTCCATTGATAAGGTATATTGAGAAGTTACCAGCCTTGTGGAAGGGTGGGTGAGTACTGGTTATGGACCAAGGCAGCATATCAAAAATCTTACAATAATTTAACAATACAATATAGAAGGATTTACGACTAAAATTGGTCGTAAGACGCTTGATAATACGGGCCCCTGGTCCCGGAAAGCTAGGTTAGGTGTACTGGCTCCTGTAGAATAACCTTAATTGTGTTGAAATGGTCTTAAACCCAGTATAATAAGTTGATTTGGTTTATTGACTCAAGCATATTGATAGTTCAATTAGTTGTTGTTGAAAATATTTTGACTTATCTTTCATTTGTTAATGTTTGATATTTTTCAGTATCACAAATTTGAAGTTTTGGGCACGTAGTGAGCAGATCATATCAAAAACATTACAATTATTGAGTGATTTGTCTGTTGGTTACAACAGCGTACGTAAACTAGTTAAACTAGAAGCTGTTCAATTTATGCTCAACAATCATACAGTAAGTTATTAATTTTATGTTTCAGTCTCTGTATTTACTCTCAATTGTAGATGACTATCAAGGTCTTATTCCTTATTTATGTATATATAAGATATTTTAAATTAAGTTATCCTAGATTTTTTTACTTGTTTGTGATAATCTGGTCACAATGTCACTTGGTCAATTTCTTTCTGCTGACTTGGCTACATGTAGCTCAGCTGGTAGCTCACATATGTACTCATCATGGGGCTGGGGGTTTTAATTCCCAAGTAGGGCATTCTCTTTTATATCACTGATTCTAAATCATGTAGGGAAGTTGTCAGTCACTGACGAACGTATGTGCCTGCTGATAGGTTAACAGTTAATTCTAGGGCTTAAGCCTTTTTAAAAACGCTGAGTAGGTTGGCTGACCTCTGTAATATGACCTTTACAACGTGTTGCAATAGAGTTAAATCCAACCAAAAAAAGACAGGTTTGTTAAGCTTGTCATAAACAAAGAGGTTTAATTTGACTTCAGTTATTTAGAGATGGAAGTTTGTCCCACCTCCTTGATCCTTTAAAAACAATTACATTCTGCTGTTAAGACATTAGCGCTCAGGAGCATGTGTGTCAAGTGACACTTTTTTATTCCAGAGTAATCATTTTCCATTCCTTGGCATCAATGTTGGTAATAGTCCAATGGCAGATATGAGATGTCGTACAACATTTTATACAGCACTTGGTAGACTATTGATGGTGGATTTAGGTGAAGACGAGGAGAAATTTGAACAATTTATGATGCCTTTAGAAGGTACAGTGTATATGTTCTATATGGAGGGGGAGACGGCTGTGTGATTACAATGTTGGACTGGTAATTATTTGATAGCCAGCTCGGTGTTGGTTTCCAATCCCATCCAAAATCTAGAGGAAAAACCTTTATCCTACTAACTCAGTACTGGGGGACTAGAAAATGGACTCGAAAGTGATTAATCCAAGTTTTGTTTTAAATCCTGCTAAAATAATTTGTGTTATACAGTACAACTTCTCATGAACAACACCCACTGGGAGGGACTTAAACTTGTTGCTGTCCAGAGGTTGTTGCTCTTCAGAGGTTAAATACATTTAAAATTACACCTCAGGGAAAGATCAAAAGCTGTTGTTGTGCAGATGCTTTGTTCTCTAGAGGACCGCTCTGCAGGGGTTATACTGTTTATTGAGAAAATATATTCTGGAAATGTTCTGATTTCATTATTTTCTATATTTTTTTTTTATAGCTTTTGATAAAGTCAACAATATGCTTGCCAATGCTGATACACCCATCAAAGTGGAAGAAGCAAAGGTTTGTTTTACAATTTGAATATGTTATTGAAAATTACCTTTGTTTGCTCTCTGTCCAATGTAAACCCGGGTCAATAGTGCAATTGGTAGCGCGCTGGGATTTGGAATCTTGTGTCCTGAGGGGGGTAGGGGTTAGAATCCCACCCGGGAAGGTTGTACCCTTCCATGAAAATTAGACAATAATGTCAATTTTCCTTCATTGATTAGATAATATGGAGAAATTTCCGGCCTTGTGGGAGGATAGGTGAGTACTGGTTATAGACAAGGGTCCAGGAAAGCTAGGTTAGGTGCGCTGGATGCCGTGAAATGACCTAAACTGCGTTGATACGGCGTTAAATCCAGTAAATAAAATAAACTGTCCGATGTTCTCAAGAATTGTTCCAAGTAAAATATTTGAATATCATAAGGCGTGTTAAAAGCACACTTATTTATTTATCAAGATGTCTGTAGTTATTATACCCCCGCTTCGAAGAAGAGGGGGGTATACTGTTTTACCCTTGTCCGTCCGTCCGTTACAAAATTTCCGTCGCAGTTTTCTCAGCAACTATATCATGCAGAAGCCTAATACTTTGCATATTGCTTCATCCCATAGTCCCATGTGGTGTAAAGCGATTTCATGCTCCTTGCTCATCTACTTCCTGTTTGTCGCATATATTTAGATTTTGGCGGGGGTATCACTAGTTTATTGTATTTCTCCTAAAGATACTATTAAATTTTATTCAACTGTCAGTGGTGCATTAAATAACCTGGCTGATTTAAATATTTACTTCAGTACTTGCAATGATTGATACAAATAGATGTCCAAATTCTTGTAAGAAGATATCAAACAAATAGTGAATAAAATTTAACAATTTATTTGACTAACTTACTTAGAATAATAAACCTAAATGAAAAAATATCTTTCCTACCTGCTTTAGATGTATAGAGCTATATCTAGTTACTTATAACACCATAGGATTAAAGTCTTGGGGTTAAGAGCTTTTTAAGGGGGTATAAAGTAAATAAGGCACTCAATATTCAAACATGAGTCCATGATAGCAATTACAAAGTTTTCATAGCATGTCATTGCTTAGCTCATAACTTTTTTCATGTCAGTCAATGCTGGCTGATAACAATAGTACTTAGTATAGCACAAAGTCAAATTTTATGATGTGATTGCTAAATGTATTTTTTGAAAACTTGTTGATGATTTATACATGACATATTATAAATGCAATCTTACACCTAGACAAATTTGATTACATGGTTGCAGAGATGTGGAAATTGAAGTTTTTTCGACTTGTCCATTGACAAGTGAAATCTGAATGTTAACTTGTGCTGAATCAGAATGCACTTCAGGGCTTTGTTTCCTTATATAATAGGGGCCGTCTTCAGGCGCCTTCCCCTCTCAAAATTTCTTTAAAATCATGCAGTTTTCCCCAAATTTGGAGTTTAACTTGGATTTTTAGTTCCCCTATCTATGACATTGAGATAAAATTTCTCCAAATGTTCTATATTAAAAAAGGACACAGGCCTCTTCCCTTAGTACTGAAAAAAAGCCCTGCACTTGTCCAGAAGTTAAATACTTAAAAGTGTTAAACTGTGATATAAAATACTATAAATACATATAATTATAAATTATTGATAAAAAAACAGCTCTCTGTCAAAAACAGATAAAAAAATTACTTTTCCTTGGAAAAGTGGAACGGAAGAATTTAGTTGTCTGCAGACATAAATGTACAAGTAGGTCATTGGAATTCCACTTCCCTGGGTTGCCAATTTTATCACATGAATTTCTGTGAGTGGAAACACTTAATACATGTTCATTACTGTTTTTTTTCAGAGATCTCTAGTGGGATTAGCCAGAGATTTACGAGGGGTTGCGTTTGCATTTACAACAAAGATTAGTTATATGATGTTATTTGATTGGTTGTATCCAAGCTATACTCCTGTACTACATCGTGCAATAGAAATCTGGTACAATGAACCTAGTGTGACTACACCTGTATTGAAACTCATGGCAGAGTTAGCTCAAAATAGGTTTGTATACACTTTATAGTTTTCAGTTTATGCTAATTTATATCAGCTCATTTGTGAAACAAGTTCTTACAACTTAGATTAATCATTTTTGAGTCCGCTTCCTGGTCCCTCAGTATTTAGCTGATTGGAAAAACTTAGATTGCATAAGTGAACAAGGGGATAGGTTTTTGGATAGGAATTGAACCAACAGGACAAGTAATATTTTTTAGCTGTAAGCATACTTAAATATAGAAATAATGAATATGTCTCAGTTATAATCAACAATGAATATTATATGTTATTTATTATTTTACATGTATATGTTCAAGAAATATTGAGCACAATAATATAAAATATGTAAATAATAGTTTTGTAGTTGGAACCAACTCTAAAGTTGCTATCAAATGATTACCAGTCCAATGTTGCAACCACTCAGCCATGCCTGCTCCCTGTAATTGTCGTATTGTATTTTATAGATCTCAAAGATTGCAGTTTGATGTGTCATCACCTAATGGTATACTATTGTTCAGGGAAGTTAGTAAAATGATAGTTAGCTATGGTAAGTTTGTATATATCATTAGTTTTGTTTAGGTTCAACACCATAGCAACACATTGTATAGGTCATATCACACCATACTTGTGCCCGAAGGGGTGCGGGTTCGAATCCCACCCGGGGAGGTTATACCCTTCCATGAAAATTTGACAATGATGTCGATTTTCCTCCATAGGTTAGATAATATTGAGTAGTTTCCGGCCTTGTGGAAGGGTAGGTGAGTACTGGTTATAGACAATGGTCCAGGAAAGCTAGGTTAGGTGCGCTGGACATCGTGAAATGACCTAAATTGTGTTGATACGGCGTTAACTCCAATAAATAAATAAATAAACATATCACAGCAATCAGTCAACCTACTCACCATTCCTGGAAAGGTTTAAGCTCTGGATTTAGCTCTTTACTTAACCAGTTATTAGGCACATATTTCCAGCAGTGACTGACAACTGCATTTCATGATTTAGAATCAGTGTCTATATCATTAGTTTTGCCGTTGGTCCTATGATTTGTAAACAAAAACAACTTACCATGTTTGATTCTTTGCGAGTGCTGGTCATGAAAGTTTGTCCACTTGAAGATGTTAGGAGGGTGGCCAGTGCTGCTAAAGGAGGGGTTCTGAGCTATTAAATGTGAAATTACTGACTTAAGCAATAAATTTTATTGAGTTGGAATATGAAATTATTGATTTGAAATCATTGATTTGTGCAAAAACTTCTTGGTATGTGAATTTATGGCTTGAGAAATAAAATTGTTGAGTATTGTTTTGTTTTATTTCAGGTTCTAGAATTCTGACATTAGGTGAAATACCAAAAGACAGAATTTATCCTATGAAATATCCTTTACATAATTGCGCTTTATGGTGTTAATTGCTAATAATTTCAATGTAGCTGACTTTTAAACTTATGTTTCAAGTAAGATAGTGATACTCTGAGTAAGAGAGTGTTCATTGATGAATTGCTGCGCTATGATCTGTTTCCATGGCTAAATTGTTTAGTTTGCTGTCTTCAAATCAATATAACCTTGAGAGTTGTGGGTTTGAGTCCAGCTTGGACCATGACATTTTATATGAAAAAATACAGTTAGTTCAAGGAAATTACAGGTATTACTGTTGAATACCAAGATGATGAATTGAGAAATTGTCAGCTATTTGGGGAAAGGTAAACAAGTACTGGTAAAAGTGTCCAGGAAAGCTGGGTTGATGAGTTGTCAATCTCTGTAAACAGACATCTTGTTGAGCATTGTTGTGCAGGATCTCTACTATTTCCGTGGAAGGTCATGTCGAGATAAACTTTGTGTCGACCAATCAATGCATTGTTTTCATCTAGACGAAACACTTTTAATAACATTTTGATTTCGTAATTTCTGTTTTAAGACCAAGGTATGCAAGCTAATTTAACAGCGGTATTATTCACATTCTGTGATTGGACAGCTCATTTCAAATTGCGTGACATAGATGATGTAAACAAGTTATGTATCATAACAATTTCGTCATTAATATTATGATGAGAAAAGGTCATCTGTACGTGACCTTTGTTTGAAAAAGTCCAGATCTAAATTAGCGAGTGGAAAATTTTAGATCGGGTTTTAATCAGATTGATGAGTTGTTAGCTGTACATGACCAATTAAACATGTTGATAAATTGTGTTAAAAGTTTAGAGGATGATAGATTCCTTAACCATAACTTACATTAAAAGGTATCTCTGTGTGTTTTTCTATGTTACGAGCAGCTCTATGTGGTAACTACGTCAATTTTGGTGTATTTCGTCTCTATGGTGATGATGCCCTTGACAACGCATTAGCTGTTTTTGTTAAATTACTTCTATCCATTTCACAAAGTGATTTGTTGGTAAGTCATATTTTATACTTTCATATACAGAGCCTTGAGCTGCACCATGACTGAGTGCCAGTGGTAAATTCTAATTCAGATGGGCTGTATAATACACTAAAAATCAGAAATATTTAAGTTAAAATGCAGTTAAAAGTCTGCTGCCATGTACGATATTATACATGTTCAGCAGACTTTACAATTTTGCTTGATAACCACTGATCATTGACGTAACCCTCGGACAATTGATCCATCACAATACCAATTTACACCTGAATGGAGTGGAACAACTGTAGGTAAATTTCTTGCTCAAGGAAATTAGCAGTGCCTCTGATTGGGGTTCAAACTCGGGACCTCTCGATCCCTTAGCATGCATCCTACCACTGGACTACTACTCCTAAAGTGACTTATTCTCTGTTATCCAAGGTTTTTCTGTTATATTAATGATTTTTTAAGATAGAGTAATGTGATATATTCAATATTTACACATACATTAAAAATATAAATTGTCAACTCATTTTATCCAGTGTTGTTATGTAAAAGAAAGATTAACCAATTCCAGGAATTTAGATCCATTTATTATTGAATTCAAATTGGGGTCAATTAACCGAATAACCATGACAGTCCTAGAATGGGGCATTAAAGAAAACATACCGTGATACTAAACTTTACCATGTTTGTGAATATTTCAGGACTATCCAAAATTAAGTCAGAATTACTATGGTTTATTAGAATGTCTGGCACAAGATCATATGACCTTCATTAGTAACCTTGAACCTCAGGTGTTCTTGTATATACTTTCTACAATATCTGAGGGACTTACAGCCTTAGGTGGGTATATTTAAAACTTTTTGCTTTCATTTAAACTAAGTTTTCAGTATTAACCATGATTTCAGTTTTTTAGAAATTACTCAATATAATTTATATACCCTCTATTTTACGGCACGTTCTGCGAAGCAATTGCTAGCTAGCGCTTTTTGAAAGTGATTTTTTGTAGCATAAGAGGTCTACGCAACAGTTAGCTTCAAGCTAGCAAATCCAAGATGGCCACTTTCTCAAACACAAAGTTCAGAATTGTAACAAATGAAAAATATTCATATCAATTATCCCCATGATTATGCTATTTAATCTCTTAGACAAAATATATGCATCAAATAAGATATTCAGTATTCTTGAAAAAGAAACACGTTCCCATAGGGAGCAGCCATTTTGAAATAAGCATTATGTTCTGAATGATACGCCTAGCAAGAAGAAAACTTGCTAGCAATTCAATTTGCACAATCTTAGCAGACCGATCCGTAGGAAATTGCTAGGTAGCAATACAAAGTGCTCACCTTGCGGAATGTGCCCTTAGTGTTTTGAGATTAGTTTCCAGTTTTTCAATTTTTTTATCTTGTAAAGTCATGAAATAGTTATAACATGTTTATTACATCAACTTGTTTTCAACCCGGGTTGTAAGCACTGTTGGTAGCATGCCTGTATTTGAATCTTGTGCCTAAAAGGTGGTATAGGTTTGAATCCCACCCGTGAAGGTTATACCCTTCCATAAAAATTTGACTATAATGTCAATTTCCCTCCATCCATAAGATATAGTGAGAAGTTTCTAGCCTTGTTGAAGGGTTGGTGAGTACTGGCAGGGCCAAAACACTCTTCTATGCAGAAGCCAAATACAGGCTGCTTCCCCAAACAAAACAAACACTTTTTTCCCCAGTTTGATCCTCCAAACTCCCCATAAAGTCCCATAAAAAATTCCAAAGGAATGTTGAACCATAATTTGTGATATAGAAAGGGAAAAACATTAAGATTTCTTCACAACGCAGTCTATGTTGTTTCTTTTACCACAAAATTTACATGATTTAATACCTAATTGATTTTGTAACACCTATGATTTAATACATCTATTCCTATTTTACTGGCAATGAAGTGGGTCCATTTTCCCCAATAAAGTGAAAACCATGCTTTTTTCCCCCAAAAAAGGGCTGAGGCCATTTCCCTAAAAATGGTGTTTTGGCCCTGACTGGTTATAGACAAGGATCTAGGAAAGGTAGGTTAGGTGCGCTGGATGCAGTAATCTAACCTTAATTGGGTTGACACAGTGTTGAACCCAGTATATGAAATTCTTTTTCTTGTTTTACAGATACAATGGTATGCACTGGATGTTGTGCCACTCTAGATAATATAATAACATATTTATTCCGTAAACTTACCAGTAAAAAGAAGAAGAACCATCCTAGCTCAATACAAGATAGTAATTCTTTCCTACGTATTCTTGAGCTACACCCAGAAATTTTACAACAGGTAAGAGAAATAGTTATATCATGGTTATCCATTTGTTTTGTTGTAAAAAAACTAATCCCGCCCACCTTTAAATAGCCGCCCAAGGCCTTAGATGAAAGCCATAGACCTGTTTTTACCGGATTTGGTGAATTTATCTTGGAAACTCTGAGTTCTAGCCTTTTGTAATATCATTTTTGGGAAATAAAACTGGAGGTTGATAGAAGCTAGAAATGTTTGCACCTGGCATTATCTCAAAGTACACTTGAAATTTAACTCTAAATTTGTGAGGATTTGTTTTTTCATGTTGATTAGCCAGTATTGCATCCAACTTGTAAAGTTTATGTTTAGATTACTGGATGTTATAAATTGATTGTATAAGTAATATTAGTGTAAATTTATGAACAATAAGATTACTAATTAAGCTTGTCAGGATAACTTGAGACAAAACTGAAAGATATTCTATATCAACAATGTCTCATATTACCATTAGCAAGCTAAAATATCCATATTTAAAGTAGAATGGTTTCTATTGTAAGCCTGAGCCATAGTACACAGATCTACTGATTAAAAGGTCATGGGTTCAACTCCCAGGTGGGCATTCTTTTGTAGAGTTTGGTTATTTCTAAAATACATTAATATGCTTTGTCTATTTTTACAAACTGTAGTATTATGATATTATCATTTGTTTATTTTATGTGTTTTTATTTTTGTTTTCAGATGTTGCAAACAGTTTTAAATATAATCATGTTTGAAGATTGTCGAAACCAGTGGTCTATGTCACGTCCATTATTAGGATTAATTTTGTTAAATGAAGAGGTAATATTATCATTTATAGTTCAACTGTTACAAGATATAAAAGCTTATATGCTTATTCAATCCGCATCGTCTCAAACTCCTCACAGGGGATATGTCAAGTTTTACTACTTTAATACGTTACAGTATTACCTTTACCCGGGTCTGTGGCGCAGTTGATAGTGTGCAGGGATTTGAAATCTTGTGTCCCGAATCGTGTCTGGAATCACTGAACTGATGTGCAGTTATGTTTATATTTCTGACTTGCTTTTAGTGCTTCAGAAATTTAGGGCAAATGCAGAAAAAAGCATGAAGTTTGATTTTTTTACCCATTTTTATGTAGTCCCCTATTTTTATGTATTTTCAGTATTTCAATAAATTACGTGAGAGTATTATATCAAGTCAACCACAAGATAAGCAATCCACAATGGCACTATGTTTTGATAGTCTAATGGATGGAATAGAGCGTTCATTACTAACCAAAAATAGAGATAGGTATGTATTGTCACGTTTGATTTAAGTTACTTGGCCTCAAATTGAGAGACTGCAGCCTTGGCTCTGTGGTAGAGTGCTGAGTTTCAAATCTGAAGATCCCTATTTTAATTCCTAGATTACCTATTTTTGGATTTGAGCAACTTGTCACGGCCAGTTTACATTTTGTTAGCCGGTTTTTTTCACCAAAAAAATTTGGTTGGGCGGGCATCCGGTGTTGTAACAATTGCTTCAAAGTTTTCAATTTAGCATTATATTTCTGTCATTTATTGTCAAATCTTTATGAAACTTCATACAATGATAACATTCCATGTGATGAACAGAATTAGAAAGTAACCACAACTCTACCTGGCTTTATTATGGATTATTTTCTTTTGTAATTTTTGCATTAAAGTTTTTTGAATCCAGCTTTAATGTGGTTTTCGCATTACATTTCTTGTTTAAGTAAGTAAAATATATAGCTGGTTATCCAACTTGGCAATCTACTTTTAAAATAATTTTGAGCCCTGTGATGTGAAAACAGATAAACCAATGATAACATTTGATTTGTTGTGTTTTATGTTTCAGATTTACACAAAATTTGTCATTGTTTAGACGTGACGTAAATGATTCATTGAAAGCTACAGGGAACAACAGTCCATCAACATCACAATCATCTCTAGACATGATGAACTTATAGCATTAACAAACCTTCCCGACTATTATGTGCATATTGTGATCTTTTTGATACATTCTAAACTTCACTCGGTGATTTCAATCTTTAACTCGTGTGGCTCTGCACTTAAAATCTTAAGACATAAATCACTGCAAGTACATATGTATAATACATGCTTTTTTCTAGAATATTTTTTCGAAAGATGAAATGCTTTTATTTTCAAATACTCTGAAGGTATGAATATTTTCTCAAATTGAGTGGTTTTTTAAACGCCAGAAGGGACCTTATGTCGTATTATGTTATGGGGCACGTCTCAGTTCTGTCTGTCCGTCTGGGAAGCATTAGTCAAGTATTGTTACATAATTTTATAGGTTTGACTACAATGCCACCCATAATTACCTTTACACTTTTGTAAATATATAATGTGTTTTTACATTTTTACCAATACTTAAGACCTTGAAAACACAACTTTAAGTACATGAGCATGTATAACAATTAAAGTTGCATAAAGTAGCATTAATCTACTTTCAAATGATAAAATCTAATGTAAATATTGTATTGCGTAAATACATATGAATTAAGTTTTAATTGTATACACAAAAAACAGTTTTATTTACAAATGCAAAGGTAATTTTGGATAGCACTGTATAAAATATTTCATAAAACCTTTGAGAATTAATGTTCAGTTTATTGACCGGATTTCGAACATTAAATCTGGCAGGTGAACACTCAAAATTAATTTTGAACACAATAAAGACTTGTATTAAACCATATCGAGGGTTGTCTGCAAGACTGTAGTAAGTGCATTGTGTCAAAGAGTGAGTTACTACAGTCTTGTGGGCAACCCTTGATATATGAGTTAGATATTTTAGCAAATTTATACTATTTACTCTATAATGGTACAGATATCTGGGGGCGTCATGTTAACTGCAAGCTTCATGGTTAAAAGGGTTTAATTAGGGACTTTAGACAGTTATCTTTCCCTGATAAAATCTGAAGCTATCCAATTGGTAAGTAGGTCCTTATAAGTTGGAATCCTCAGATTTTATCATTGAATTCCTATGTAAGGATAACAAAATATTTCATCAAATATCTTTCTTGTCAATGAAGATATTAACAGAAATGATAAAATTTAGATACTTCTTTTCCCTAAAAATACCTAGCTTGAATTTTAAACAAATTAAATGATTTACAAAAACAGTTACTTAAGATTAATTTTGGCAAATTGACATTGAAAAGTAAGGGTAAAATCCGAGTAATCCAACTAATTAGACCTACCTATTTGAAGAGTATATAAGGGGAAATAACTGACTAAAGTCCCTAATTGTAGGTTGAAAACATACTGCAAAAGGCTTTTAGATTTTATGATCAAAATTGAAGTAATCAGGTGGTTGGGGTATTTTTTGTGAGTTGAGAGTTGAGAATTTCACATTTACTTGAATTTTCTATGGTCTTCGGTAGATTCTTACAGACTTGCAATGATTTTGTCAAAAGATTTTTGTGTGAAAAGATGTTCTGTACCCCAGTGGGTTGTTTATCCATCACAGCATTATGTTGATGATTGAAATATTAAACCATACATTATGGTTGTGAATGATGAACGTTACAAATTCTAATAAGAACATTAACATTTTGCGATATAACCTTCTTTCGTTGTTTCAGAATCATGCAATTTTTGTCAATTTGAAGTCCCAAATGGTTATTTTGAGAAATGTTATTAAATGTTAAGAATATTGAAACCATTCCTCTATGAAAATCATCTATTTGATAGCCCTAATAGAGGAACTTGACGTTATCAACAATATGTGAGAGACAGAAGTGAACTCATGAATTTTTAAAAACTTGATGTTTGAATGAACCTTGGCTGCCAAACTTCAATGGATTTATATCTCATCATTGTCTACAATAAAACGTCTCTGATGTGATGATATCACCTTGGCAATCAATGTAAACATAGGTTTTGAAATGTGATACATGTATATTTGAAGGAATTTGTAAATTTATTCACTAGATGTTATTGTTCATTTTTTCTCAACTTGTAAAACATGAATAATTTCACGGCGACTTCGTGCTCTTTGACTAACACTCGTGATATTGAGATAGTGTGTTATCATTCACCGTAAAATTATTTGAACTTTGACAGTTGAGATAAAATCAACTATAAAATGGACCTAAAACATCTAGATTTTTAGAAGTTGGTGACAACTTTCAGCCAAATTCAAACACATGTTAACATCTGTGGTGCAATGGTTATGCAAATTTGCTTCCTAATAAAATGAAAGTGCTGACTACATTCTCAATTCAAATTGTGTGAAAAGACAATTACTGAGTTTGAATAAATGTGAACATCCACCATAGTGAGTGCATTTGTTTCATACACTAAACATAGCTGGACTTATATTACATTTTGAGTGAGAGTTTTCATGCATTGTCATTTACTTTGACTCTATTTAGGTATGGTTACAGGGTTTATATACAGTGCCCACCAAAAGTTTGCAGACAAACAAATCTACAAAAAAAAAATTCAATAGATGGTTTTCTAGAACTATATTTTATTAAATATATTTAATATGGTTAGTGATAAAATGAAAGCAAATTGTTAAAGGAATCATATATATAAGGTTTGGCATCTGGCATTCCAAAGCCTGTAAAACATTTATCAATATAATGTCTTTTCCATATCAAAGTTTGAAGCTACTTTAGTGGTTTCAACTATAAATATAACAATAACAAAAAATAAACCAGAACTAATAACATTCCAAAGTAAACGGCTATTAAATTTTCAGATATAATCTATTCAGTAGGCCTACAAAATGAAAATGTCTCCTAACTTTTGATGTGCACTGTACATTTAATCAAACAAAGCTCAAATGTGCTATTACTTCAATCAATACTAGACTAACTCTGATTGTATGAGTTGAAACCATTCAACTTTCCAAGATGGCTGGTCCTTGGGGTCAAGACTAAAAAAGGAAATACTGTACATTATACAGTACCCACCAAAAGTTTGGAGACATTTTTACTTTGTAGGCCTATTGTATAGCTTTTTATCTAAAATTTGATAACTGTTTATTTTGAAATGTTTTTTAGTTTTGCTTTATTTTTTAGTCATCATTATAATGATAACTGAGTCTTCAAAAATAGCATAAAAGCTATTTATGGAAAATATTTACAATAAACATGGTTTTGAAGGCTTTAGGATAACAGATGCTGAATCTTATTGATAAGTTGCGTTAATGAAATTTGTTATCATTTTACACAAACCATGCTTAAATCTATCAAAAATAATGATCCTACAAAAAATAATTATTAAAATTCAAGAATTTTAGTAAATTTATATCTTGTGTCTCCAAACTCTTGGTGGGTACTGTATAATAATGATTGTTTAATAAATTACAAAAAAAGACAAGGAGGCCAGAAACTTGGAGCTTGGTAGATTAGTGTGATTAAATAACAGCGTTGTGTTCCTATTTAGAGATGAATTAATTATAAACTTTGGGGCTGGGCCCCTTGTTCACTTAAAATGTTAGTTAAATGTATTGGGATCAATTTGATTTTGTTGCAGTTTAATGTAATAAACATGAATTGAAATTCATCACAGTCATTGTAAACATTCACAGAATGTTATGATGTACAGTACAATGTACTTTAAAATCTACATATTTTAAGTGATACAACAACAAAACTGGACAGTAGATCATATTAGAAACTCAAATTTTTGGGTTTATTTCAGCTTAAAAAGGTTCGTTTGTACCAGATGCATCAATACAGAATAGTTATTTTTTATTTTACATATTATTGCCGAAAAGCATACAACACAGATTAAATTCTATTGTTCTGTATTCACCCATTTTTATATCAACTTTGTTCCACATAGGTACATTCAGTACAAACCAAATTTTTTTAGCTGGAAAGCCCCATTATTGGAGTTATATATTAATAAAATGATCATTTTTTGATCAAATATTTGCCCCTTAGTAGTAATAAGTGCTATATGATTGGTGCATGTTGTTTAGTGAGTAGATCCAACAAACTCGGTGTTATTTTTTGTCTGCTCACATAGCTATAGTGTAGAATTTAGATTTGTAATTGAATTGTCACATTGAAACTTTAATGAAAAAACTGTTCTGAACTAACTTACGAAAATGACTTTTTGAAATACTTGTTTTTTATCTTAAGAAATACCAAATGTATGTAGAACTACCTGGCAAAGATTAACAATTTTCATTTCTAAAATAAAACATGAATATAAATAATATACTGAAAGCTAAACTATAGTAATTGACGAATACCATCCACAACTAAGAACTACGTTTAATGGATACTTAACAAATCTAATTATAATTTTACTTTGTATTTCTAAGTTTTTCACTATAAGAATGTTGAACCAGACTTTGTACGAACATATTTAAAATAAGGAACCATAATCAGTTATTTCCTCTTGTATACTCTTCAATTAGGTATGTCCAATCAGTTGGATTACTCTGATTTTACCCTTTTCAATGTCAATTTGCCACAGTTAATCTTAAATAACTTTTTTGTAAATCAAGGCTGTTAGTATTTTTATTATTGTTAGATTTAATTTGTTTGAAATTCAAGCGAAGTATTGTTAGGGTGAAGAACTATCAAAATTTCATCACTCCTAGTAATACCTTAATTAATAAGAAAGATATTAGATGAAATATTTTATAATCCTTACATAGGACTTTAAAGATAAAATCCAAGGATTCCAACTGATAGGACCTACTTACCAATTGACCTTACGCCAGAATACCTATGCTCCGCCCACCGATACACGTGGTACATTGTCCGACATTATCAGGGATTAATCTATGTCCCTAACAATTATCTATGTTTTGAAAGTAACAGGTTCAAATGCATGCTATTTACTTACTTGTCATCCGATTTCGATAAACTTAATATTTTTGAAAAGGGCATTGTCTCATCTATCAAATGATACATAATTTATGAATATCCATTCATAAATATCCAAATTAAATGTGGGTCCATTTGCCCCAACAAAAAAATATACGCACAAAGAATGAGCAAGTTGAAAGAATACACTTAAATTTGAACGCTGGTAATAGTCGTTTGGATGTACGGATTTTAAACAGTAAAACATGCAAAAAATATTACATTACGTTAGCTATCAAATGATGTAGAGTAAATTAAAATATGTCGAGAAATAAAAAAGTTAAGGGGTGGGTATTAGGGGCTATCTAGACGGAGTTGTGTTCAAATACATGCATATCATTTACGAGATATCATATTTCCTAAAGATTAATTTGTCTGAAAATGGCATTGTCATAACTTTCAAATGATTCCCTTTTTTATAACATCCATTGATATATATTAAAAATAAAGGTAGGTTCATTTGCTCCAACAAAAAACATTATATGCGCAAAAAATTATCAAAGAACGCATCTCTCATTGAATGTTTGTAGAAATCCTTTATAAATCAGAAAACTGTTGGATACACACGAAAACAACTTACTTTATATACATGTAATCCTTAAAATGGTGTGTAGGTGATAAAATATGCTGAGATATAAAAAGTTAAGGGGTGGGTCCATAGATCTTGGTGGTACATTTTTGGGGTAAACATGCATGAAAAATGTAATTTTCAACCTGATTTATTACATACTTGTATTTATTGTCGTCAGATTATTATGTAGTTTATACTTTTATCACAGTATTTATAGACCCCATGTGTACATATTTTGACCATTCTAATTTGTTTTATTGAGTTTATTTTGTAACTTTCACTGAGAACCCTATATAACTGTGCATAGGGTCCATGCTAACACATAAGAAATTCGATGTCCGTCAATACCAGATGTCGGACAAAATGGCGGACGATAAGCCGCTTATCTTAGATAAGCATCAGGGTATCAAATGCCGGACGCTGATTGGCTAATAGGAGCTGTCAATCAAATTCTGGCGTAAGGTCAATTGGATTGCTTCAGATTTTTTCAAGGAAAGATAACTGACAAAAGTCCCTCATTGCTCTATTTTTCATATGCAAGGGAGGTAATTACATACTCCCGATGACTGTTACAATCAAATAATTTTGCATTCACTGGCTCAGTTATGAATCTCATCCATACAAAATGATGAACATATGCTCGGTGACAATGAAATAACAAGTGCTATGGTTTCAATAATAAAACAGTAAATCTTCATTAACTCAGGCCTTTAAAAGGCCGTTAGTATTTTAATAATTGTTAAATTTCAATGATACCTACTGCAGACTTAGCAGAAGTGTGTATACTATTTGCTGTGCATCACATTTCCAACTCCAGTTTTATACTTTTTGTTAACACCCTGAAAAACCTACCAACATTTTTACTATTAAAAACAACTTGTCCTAATGGTGTTTTTTGCAAGTGTCTGTTCCAGGGGAAGAAAAAACACGTTTTTTTACAACTGTAAAGGTAATTTCGGATGGCAGTGTATATATTTAGTAGACCTGCCAAGTAACCTCTGTATACTGCTTATCTTATATTAGGGTTCAATTCCTAGGGGGTGATGTTACATATTTTGGTAAAGTTTGGTAATTAAATAATTTTGCAATCATCCTCAATCCAACTTTCGTATTTGGTACATGTATTGTCAGCAAGTAACAAGGATATGTTCTGGCTTTAAAGTTTGGGTCAAGAGATTAAAATCTATACATGGACAGTGAGTAGGATGACTGACTGCGGCAATCTGACTGAAGACTTGTTGAAATGTGGTGTGAAGCACTATAGATTGACTTTATATATATTTTGTACATGTTTTTTTTCTAATCATTATTGAATGATATTGGTGTTGAAATGATATAGATATTATATACATGTGTTGGTTAAAGTAATAAAATGCAACCACTAAATCATAAAATAATAGCTTTGTGTTGTTTGTTATGCCTTCCCATTTTGGTAACCCTTCCCATACATACACTAGGGTCCAAAAGTTTTTTTACATATGTAATTTTTTCATATTTTCTCTTTTATTGAATTTCTTTGCAGAAACACATTGTTTATAGCTCGTTTAGGATAACTTGAGACAAACGACTCAGTTTGTTTACATATTTAGGACGCAGGTATTACATAAAACAGGGAGGTCAGCTGATTTTGTGTAATGAAAGTATTAACCAAGTCTTAATGCGTGGAACGTGTGTTTTCGCATGAAATTTAATACATCAAAAACACACTGATAATGGTCAATAAGTTTAGAAACTTTCGGACCCCAGTATATTTTATGATATTGTTTGTATTTTAGAATTACTAGCTTGGCACTCAATACATGTTTAAAATTTAAAAGATTACATAACAAAACATATCCTTTATATGGCATAAAATGTACAATGTATAGCAAACAGAAACAGAAATATAAACTAAGAACTTAAAACAATGCTCATTTTGTAAATCACATAAATGTCACAGATGTGCTATGCTCATCAAATGGCAAAATAAATGAGCTGCTCTTATTTCCCCACATATTTACTCTTACTTTATGTGACTGAGCTAAATATACCAAGTCTAGGTGTTAAAAGACTACAGAAAGCCAAGTTACAATCGACTGAATCTAGCTCTATCTTGATTATTTCATATAAGCAATGGGTGTAAACAAAACTGTTTTTGAAGTAATACTCGCCTGGATATTGGCTGAATGTCTCACTTTCTAGTGTATTCACTGAGTTGCCAAGGGAGCCCATGGAAGTAATAGAGTTCCATTTAAACAGTTATCTACAATGCATCGGATAAAAACGCATTTTGTTTGTGTTTCAATCTTCGCCCTATTATAGTCTGATTTTATCTGGTGAGCCGTGACTGCACTTTTGTATTTATAGATTTTTGGAACATTCCTACAAAAAGGTAACACAGATTTAATCAACCAACTAATTACAGTCTTTGTTATTATTATACTATATCGATTTCAATGTCTCTGGTCGTGACGGTTAGACACTTAAATTGTGGTGCATAGCTTTTTTTACTCCGGGTACAAATCCAACTTGGTATTTTTTTATAATTATTATTTTTGACGTCATGGAAAACTTACTTTTCAAAATATCAGTGCAGCACGAAGCCAAATGTAAAAAAATAGAATATGCTCATTAGTCTTAGTTTGTGCTTAGTTATTGCTCCGATGTATTACACTTTACTGTCGACCGTTGCTAATTGGAATGACTCTTAAGTAATTGTACAGAATGTACATGTATTTTATACATCAATCAGAACTGAGGAACATTGAAAGACTGATACTGCTAACACATGTTTTTTTCAAGAACCAACCTTATTAATAATTGGTCAGAAATTTCTCACAAATTGTGACATTTTCCCTCGACATCACATGATGTCACATTGTATACATATACATTAGATATATTCAACTTTATAAAACTTTATACAGCCTTGGTCATTTATGTATGTGTGTGTATCTGTCTGTAGCCGCCCGGCTAGCTCAGTTGGTAGCATGCAAGTCTACTGATCGAGGGGTCGTGGGTTCGATTCCCGGGCGGTGCATACTTTCGTGGAGCTTGGTCATGAAATTATTTCTACTGCCATTCTCCCTCCTATCAATGATTTTTAATTATGGAGGGCAGTATGTGCTTAGTAGTTGGTTAACAGCTAAATCCAGAGATTTAGCCTTTCCAGGAGGAGTGAGTAGGTTGACTGACCGCCGTTATATGACCTATAATTGTGTTGCTACGGCGATAAACCCAACAAACAAACAAACAAACTTTATAAAAAATATGGCTCAGCACATAACTAGCGTACAACCTTCTTCATTTACATGTAGTTAGACTAGTTTTGCACGGAGTTGATGGGTCAGTACAGAACTAGTCCGTTCCGTGCCGGCCGCCTGTGGTACAAAATGCCAATATAATCCATAAACATACTTGGAGTTAATCTGATTAACACCTGATCTAAAGTTTTCTGCTTGCAAAATACCTTATTTACATCTGACAAGTTTGCACTTAGTGTTATGTTCAGACTTTTGTTATATTATTTATGACACAACTCACAATCAGTCATCCAATCACAACCCGGCTAGCTCAGTGGCACGCAAGTCTACTGATCGAAGGGTCGCCGGTTTGATTCCCGGGCGGGGCATACTTTCGTGGAGTTTGGTCATGAAATTATTTCTACGGCCATTCTTATATCCTACCAATGATTTATAATTCTGTAGAGCAGTTGTCAGTTATTGACGAAAGTATGGGATTAGTAGTTGGTTAACAGCTAAATCCAGAGATTTAGCCTCTCCAGGAGGAGTGAGTAGGTTGACTGACCGCCGTTATATGACATATACAATGTTTTGCTACGGCGTTAAACCCAACAAACCAACAACCTATGAATAACATGCACCGTCAAAATAGCTTTGAAACCCTGATCTAGGTATGCATGTCCAACTTTTAGTCCCATACATGATCTCAAGTCGATACTCAATTTTCAATGGAAAAGTATAGGGGAAAATTCTTTAAACGGCCATATCTATTTTATCTTTAAGATATCAATTTTGTGCAAATGATGTTAAAAAGTTAAACTTTCTTCTTTCTCATGGTTGTTTTTACATTTTTGAAGTTGAAAAATAAAGCATTTCCGGTTCTTTGATCAAATTTGTGCAAATGGCATGAGAAAGCTGTATGTTTCTAGTTTCCGGAGCAATTTTTTATTTTTAAAATATCTTAATGAAGTTTTAGTCTGTTTTGCACATTTTTTCAATAATTTTGAAATTTTCACGTATGCTTTCTTAATGTTATAGTGTGCGCTATCGGATTTAGGGACCCCTGGTGTGATTGTATTATACACTGTGCATAGCAAGGCACAGTGGGTACACTTTTATGACAGGATTTCTTTCCTGTCTCAATTTCGTGGATAATTAGTTGTATCTGTCAAACTAGTTGTATCTGTCAAATGATCTAACAATAAAGGTTCAGAAATAATAATTATTCTAGACCAGAGACAGTTATCTATGTCTCTGTTCTAGACTGTTCTGAAAATACAAATGTATAGTTATATATTGGTCAGAGAGATTTACTCGACCATACGAACCACTGAAATCAGTATTGTAAAAATATTACTTTTAAACAAATTTAATTGAAAAAAAATCCTTCATTGCTTATAATACATTGTAGCGCCGTTAAACGTCGCAACGCCGCTAAACGTCGCAACTGACGTTAAACGTCGTAACACTAACTCTAAACGTCGCAACCGCCGCTGAACGTCGCAATCGCCCTGCCGTTAAACGTCGCAACGCTGACAGTTAACGTCGCAAAAAAATCGAATGCCGTTAAACGTCGCAACCTTGCCGCTAAACGTCGCACTTAGTAGGAAGGTATAGTATCGAGCCTAATCAACACACAAATATTACATAGGACAAATATGACTTCAAAGCAGCCACTCTTAGACTCATAGCAACCATCAACATATCCTTAGCAACCACTCCTTGGTCCATAGCAACCACTCTTACACCGTATGCCAATCGCCTTAAGGCCAAAAGTATCCATTATACTTTCCATAATAACCGATTTGAGTTCCATAGCAACCGTAATTGCACCTTTAATATCCATCTATTTTGATCATCTTTAGATCAACTTTCAAACTTGGTCAAGTTGAGTTAGATCTAGATAGGCAAGCGCTATAGACCTTATTCTTGCTTTATCGGTGTTTATCAGGTGAACTGTTTTCCGTAAAACCATTACTTGTGTTGACACGGCATTAAACACAATTAAATCATATTAATACATAATTTGTGTTGATCCAAATGGAAGAGATATCGGTCGTAAACATACAACTTTTTAACAAACACGCCAAAGCTAAACACGAAATGCACGAGTCTAAACCGGTTTCAAAATCATGAACTCGATGATAGGGATTACTTTTCTACCATGCCGTGTTATTTAAACGTGTTTTAAATTAAGTGAAGGGGAAATTAGACTGTTTGGACTATTCTCTTTCGGTTCTAAGAAGTTTTCTTTGCTTCTAGAGAGTTTTAATTGATTTAACAATCTTATTCCGTTGTGTTGCTAATTGATAGTTGATTTAATTAAAGAAGATGACAATGTTAAATAGTGTTTAAAGTACAAGTACGCGTGTGGACAGGTGATAATTTATGACGCTGAAGTTAGCAAAATTTTTTTGCTAGCAAAAGTGGCCACAAAGTGCTACTTTTGCTAGCATTTTTTTTATTTAACGAATCGTGAAATTATAATTTAGCCCTAAAACGGCATACATTAACAAGCTATTTAACATGGTAAGTCCATTTGTCCGGCCTAAGGCCACTAGTCGGTATTATGTGTTTTGTATATAAAATCGGCCCATCTGAGTGCTGATTTTATACAAAAAACGTAAAATACCGACCTTAAGTGGTCTTTGGCCCAAAGCCACGGAATTTTCCCAGGGTAGCCGCTTGATTCGAGCCCTAAAACATGGCCCATCTGAATGCTGACTTTTCTACACAAAACGTAAAGTACCGACATTTTGTGGTCTCTGGCCCACCTCTAACGTGGTATACGCCAGTACCCGACCAAATCGTTTAAACACAAGATTCGAGCCTTGAAACATGGCCCATCTGAGTGGTGTACATGCCCAGGTGATAGCCCTAGGTCATGTCTCAAGCGTGATATGGCCAGTATCCGGCGAAATCGCTTTAACTCGAGATTCGAGCCTTGAAACATGGCCCATCTGAGTGCTGATTTTATACACAAAACGTGAAGTATCGACCTTTAGTGGTCTTTGGCCCAAGCCCACCTAATTTTCCTGTGGTTGCCACTATGCTCACGTGATAGCCCTAGGTCATACCTCTAACATGGTATACGCCAGTACCCGGCCAAATCGTTTTAACACGAGATTAGAGCCCTGAAACATGGCCCATCTTAGTGGTGATTTTATGCACAAAAAGTAAAGTACCGACATTTTGTGGTCTCTGGCCCAAGTCCACGGAATTTTCCCATGGTAGCCGCTATACCCACGAGCTAGTCCAAGGTCAGACCTCTAGCGTGGTATACACCAGTTTCCGGCTAAATCGCTTTGACTCGAGATTCGAGACCTGAAACATGACCCATCTGACAGCCGATTTTTTACTCAATACACATAATACCGACTTGAGGCCTTAGACCCAACAAATGGACTTGCCATGTTTAATAGCTCGTTATTCTTTAGTTGAATAATGTTCCATAATTTTGACCATTGCTTTTATAATGTCAATTCCGCTTTAAGCGATGTCATTCCAATGAGCCTTAGCTATACGTACATGTATGAAAGGTATTTATTTCTTTGGTTATAATGATTTATCTTTAATCATTATCCATTAATTTATCACGGCCTCCTTTTAAGTAAAATCTCTTTAATTTTTCATTTCATCCGTCAAGTGACGACAACGATGCTGCATTGAGTCGTTTTCTTTTTACTCTTACAACACGCATGCGCTTTAAGCACAAAATGGAGCACGTGAATTAGTATGATTTCTTTCGTCGTGTCTTACATTTTATTAAATGATTGCATATTTTGCTTATATTTGCAGGTACGTAAGTTTTGTTATTGTTCACATGTTTCCATTGTTTATTTTGCATTACTTCATTATGGTTGTCATTGCCATTTTATATGCATTTTTGATTAAAATGTTGGAGCACATTGTCACATAGACTTACAGGTGTTTCAACCGCAAGACGTTTCGACCCTAGGTTTGACGGAGACTTTTCGACCCCAAGACGTTTCGACCCCACGAGGCTTCGACCCCAGATGGTATTTTAGGTTAATGTTCGTATTTGTATTGTATTTATGTACATTTTGTATATTTTGATAGAAGGTAGTTTGCTTATCACATCTTAGAATTTGAATGTAATATTTTAGAAGTAGCATGAACCAACAAGGGAAGCAACTCTGTATACGTTAAAACAAAATGGTTCCGAAATCGCTAGCATCCCGCGGCAAAAATTCCCGGTATTTTCTACGCCTTTCTAAGCCCTTTTCTGATTGGTTTTTGGTAATAAAAACAACCAATCTGAATAGCGGAAAGATTATTCTTCCAGAACATCATGCCCAGACGCTGATATCGCCTGGCGACATGAAAAAGAAATTGTATTGAAATTTTCAGTTGAAAATTTATTACCTTCATTCACAGTGTTCCGTGAAAAGGGTAAGTCAATAATGAAAAATAGTCATTTTTTTCACAAATCATTCGTAAAATCAAATATAAATGACCGTAATTTAATTATTTTAATAAAAATAGAAGACATGTGTCCGACCCGGAAAGGTCCGGATTGCGTGACTTTATACTTTCAATATGGTTGCGCCCATGAAGATGTTCGTACTCAAATGAAAAATTACCGAACACGGTAGGATTAGCCTTCAGCCTGCTGTGAAATAGTATTTTTCTGTTATTATGTGATATATTTATAACATAATTTACTCAATTGACTGACATAAAATGCGGATCAAAGACTGTTTGACAGGTTTTGTTGATCTAACGTTCGTCCTCGGACCGATTCGTCGAAATGATAAGTTGAGTCTCAAACTCAAAGAGCAACGTAACACGATTGGAATTTTGTTACCATTTTTTGTTTAGTTTCATAATTTATTGATATTAATAAAATGAATTTATTTGACATAGGTTATAAATTTTGAAGTAAAAGCTGTTTCAGTGTGTCACAATGAGTGAATGACTGACTAAATGTCAATGTCTTCCTTTTTTTCTGGTCTCTTGTCAATCTGAATCTGAAAATACATCCATCATTCCATGGCCATGTTTCTCTGTGAAATTTAAGATTGATTACTTATCATTACCATAATATAAATACCAGAGTCCATAATAGTTATTTTTATGATCACATCAAATTATCTCTTTTGCTGTGCATTTTAAATTTAAGTTATAACTTAACTATTTCAGAACTTACAAGTGTTCGAAGAATTGTCCAGCCGAGTTGTTTCTCTCTTCCATCAGATTCATTATTGATGATGATGAAATAATACTTCAGATGTTGTATGATTTCGTTTTAAAACTACAGGTATGAGTAACCAGGATATCCCTTAATGATTAGTGGCAATTTGTACTTATCAGTAATGTATCACAAAAATACATGTCAAATTGATTTTAATTGAATGAAGAGTGTAATGCCTTGTCAACAGATGAGATGATAATAGTGACTTAAGTTGATCCTAGTATGTCAACAACTCATTCACACATTTCCAGGACTTGCAATATTTGCAAACACCTACCAACAAATGAAATAAACTTTATTAAATGTTTATTAAACAACTGATTATAAATACTGCAATCCTAATTCAAATCTGTATTATTCTATTTGGCTTCACAAGTTTTCTTTTACTAGTTGTTAAAAATTGTTTTATCTATATTGTAGGTATTTCTGTATTTCATTCTCAACATTTATACAGTGTTATGATTGAGGATACTATACACTAGATTTCACATGAAATTATACAATCTGATGAAATTCTCTACCGCCAGCAAGGTATGCAAATATTTTTCATTATTCCCATTTAAACAATTAGTCATTTTAGGTGTCCAGTAAGCTTCTTCCCTTATATTTATCAGATAAAGATGGCATAAGCTGCTTATTTTTTTATTTAAAAACATGGCTGTTGCAGGGCATGTTTTCGTAGATCTTAGTCATGAAATAATTACTACAGCCATTCTACCTCCTTCCACTGATGCTAACTCATGTAGGCAGTAGGCGGTCACTGGCAAAAGTTTGCACATAGTAGTTGGTTTACAGCTAAATCCAGGTGTTTAGCCTTTCCAGGAACAGTGATTAGGTGCAATGACTGGTACCCACTAAGTTATTGCTGGTTCGATTCCTGCACTGGACATATTCCATGAAGTCTGGTCATTAAAGTACTATATATGACCTTTCATACGTCTGTCATTGAAGATGTATGTGCTTAGTATAAAGATATAAGTTTACCGCTTAGATCCAGAGGTCTTAATCATTTATAATTAATGACTTATCATTGTTTTATTTATAATTTCAGACTTACAGGCTTCCATGAAAATTATGAGATGAAAGAATAGAGAATTTACCTTGAATTAATCTTGTGTGTGAATGAGTGTGATTTATGAAGTCTTGTCTTACTCACCAATAGCTTATTTATTGAACTATATTAGAGAAAAAGTGAAGAAAGACTTAATAAAAACAATTTACTTACAGGAGATAATTGTTATTGTGCAATTTTTTTCCTAAAGACTTGTTCCAGTTGGTATACAGTAAATGATATTTGACTTCAGACTTGGATCGTCAAATTTACTGTTGAAATGACAACGCCATATGACTTAAAAATCACAACAAATGATGACAAAAGGCTAAAATAAAGTGAAATGCAAGCATATTTGGTTTGTTTTTATGTGTTTACCCTGTTTCATTTTAGTTTATTCCTTAACAAGCAGTGTTTGGGCTATAATCTTTGATTACGGAATTTGGGAGCCAAAATTTAAACCTTGTTTTAAAAAGGCATTGACTTGCGTTTTAAAAAAAATTATAAAAAATCAATGATTGAAGATAAAAGGCTGCAATAAAGTGTATTTTGTTTCATTAAGATAGTAGAAAATGTGTGCCAAATTTCATTGTTCTAGCTGTATTTTGAAAAAATTGTTGGTTCATGCTATTAGAAGATTTTAAAATGAAAAAAAACCATAACAATTTATTAGGAAGAAAACCGACGTATGAAAACGGAAGAGAGTGATCTGCTGCACCAAAAACATAACTTATTAGAACACACAGATTAATATTTTAAGAACTTGAATAATAATAAAAACAAACCTGATATTGTGTAAATTCATAATTTTATTATATGTTTAAATACTCATGAGAGTACATACTATTTATATTTAACATATCAACAAGCAACATATTGATTCATCAACTTCAATAATTTATCATTTATGTAAAATAATGATAATATAAAGTTCTAGATCTAGATGTATAAATTCAATTTTATTGATTTTCAAACTTTTAAGTGTTTATAAGTTTACACTTAAATACATATTTATGCTCTTGGATTGAAATACATCTACAACATCATGCTGCATGTCGATCACAAACCCTGCAAAATAAAATAAAATGATGTAATGCCATAATTTCAATAATATAACGATTCATAATTTATTTCGTATATAACCTTATTTATCATTTATAATATTATCTATAGACTGGGGTCGAAACGTCTCAACTCTGGGGTCGAAACGTCGTGGGGTGGAAATGTCTCCATAAAAGGCTCGGGTTGAAATGTCTTGGGGTCGAAATGTCTTGCACCCATTTAACGCTGTGTCAACACAATTTTTTAGATCATTTTACTGCTCCCAGCACACCTAACCTAGCTTTCCTGGACCCTTGTCTAAAACTTGCAATCACCTACCCTTCCACTAGGCTGGAATCTTCTCCATATACCTTATCAATGGAGAAAATTGACATAATTGTCAAATTTTCATGGAAGGGTTTAACATCCCGGGGTGTGATTTGAACCGGTACCCTCTTCGGACACTAGATTCAAAATCCAGGCCAGGCATGCTACCTACTGTGCTACCGACCTTGGTTGTACTATAATAATGAATGTTTAGGTAACAGTGACAACAGTAACAGCAGAAACAGCAATTAAATTGATCTTATTGCTGTATTGTTGTCTACAGCTAGATTAACACTCAAGCAGTTAGATCCACTCAACCCAACCTGGGCCCCTACTAACAACCCCTCTTGAAATGGCCCTGTGCCTCTATGAATTATATAATTGTATTTGTTTGAAAAGTTCACAACAAGAGTATTTCAGATAAATGACCACAAAATATTGTGTCATTGCAGATTGTGTTTCATCCTGAGTAGAATCATAGATTTGTTTCCATGGCAACAATAGTGGTAATGTGAGTTTTGTGACATTGTGACACAACTGATAGATCATCTAAATGATGATAGAGAAGTGATAGACATGGCTTGCATGGTACGTTAACTGTTTACTTACATACTTTATTTAAATGTATAACTAGGACTGTGGATCATTGAGATAGTGGCGATCCGTTCCGATCTGATCGATTCACCAATCGAACCATGAATCACCTGTTAATAGAGAAGCATCAGGGCTTTTTCAGGGGGTTTTGGGAAAAAGGCCCCTGCCCAAATTGGGAATTTTTAACGCGGTAAATAGTCAGATTTGGGAAAAAATATCGACAAATCAAACCAATTTGGAAATTTCATAATTTAATTTTTCTGCATTAAATCTTTATACAGTATGCCGTGCTTTGGTGTCTCTGAAGGTGTTGCAGTGCCCTTCAAGAGTTTGTTCAGACAATTCAGTACGGTATTCATTGCAAATTCTCATGTATCCATTACTTTTTATGATTCTTATTTTGATTGTACTTTATTACTTGCTTATTACTTAAATTCCATGCTCTCTTTACAAGTAAAATAATATGAAAAAAATGAAGTTATTTTTATTTTCAAACATAATGAAATACGATTTCGTATGTCTGAGACCTTGAATTATCTAAAACATTTTTGTGCATCCCTGGTAAGTTGGTAACCAATGTTACAGTATTGAAATATACTGGCAAATGGGTTCTGACAAGGTGTATTGGAGTTAAATCAAATAATTTTGTAACTGTTTGTTTTAAAACACAAGCAGATCTGTCAAACGAAAATTCTTAAAACTACACCAGTTAAAATGTTGTTGACAAAAAAGAAAATCACTGTTATTTAGGGTTTATTTTGAGAGCACACGCACGAAAACAGAATCAAATTTTTGTTTGTGTCACTCCCTGATGCAACACTCGTTAAAACAAGATGAAAGAATATAAACAAATATTTATTTTATAACAAACGCGGATCAAAAATGTTTCAAACGAATTTGCGATCTTGCGGGGGTCGCGAAAATATATGGCAATACATCGTAATGGTTCGTGTGATTTCTTTTCAAACAATTGAACATAAGTTTGTGCATTATAAACTTAATACGGCTATTAAAAGGTAAATTGATGACAAAATTGTTAGTTTTGACTGTTATATTACGTTGAATAACCCGCAGTGCGGCGAATAAATTTCACTATTGTTTTTCACGGATAGCGGATTTCACGGGTCACCGATAAAAATTAAACAACGATCCGCGAAAGTTGAAATCTCGTGATTTCTTTTGTAAAGTCCAAATCTTGTTCAAAGGGAAATTATTCAACGAGATTGGGAATTTTTTTCTTGAAATTGGGAAAAATGGTCGTTATTTGGCGTTTGGAACGGGGCCGAATATCGGCCCCGTGAGATAGGCTGAAAAAGCCCTGAGCATATACAGGAACTCATACGATGAAAAAAGTTAAGAATTACAGTTCTAAACTTTTACTGTATCGAAAACCATAAACTCCCTAACATTTCTATCACCAGGCATTTTCAGTGAAAACATTTTTGCTTAAATGTGTATCTATTAAAATTTTGAATTAAATTAACTAAATAAAATTAATTTTCATAAGTAGTGCGGCTCGTTTTCAGTGGTAATTAAGCTGAAAATGTTCTTTCACCATTTCCAAAAATAGATCGCGATCAGACGATTTCCGATGTGACAAATATTTTTGTACTCAATTTTCTGGTCGGGATTGCAAATACCTAAGTACTTGGATACTCGCAGCAGCCCTTTTTTCACATGTTTTAGGTTATTTTACAGTGTCCAGGGCACATAACCTAGCTTTCTATGACCCTTTGCTGTAACCAGTACCCTTCAACAAGCCCGGAAACTTCTCCATATACCATATTGTTAATGAAAGAAAATTGATATTTAATATTGGCAAATTTTTATGGAAGGGTATAACCTCCCCAGGTGGAATTCGAACCAGTACCCCTTTGGGACTAATGTAATCTATAGCAGTCACATATAAGGTAACCAGACCTTGCTTCTCATCAATTTCTCTTTCTAGATAAATACTAGATTGACACCATGAAGCACATTAGATAACCTCTACCTTCTTTGTCCCATTCTGAATTGATTCACTATAAATCATTGATCATTTGCTTCGAATCCTCGGCACAAAAATTTCTGTTTTGTATTTTGAGTATTAAATTGAAAATGATTGCTCTTTCTTTTGACGCATAAATTATTTATATTTGGTAAAAATTGTTGACTCAAGGTTACCAGTCTGGTTAATTCTGGATCATTACTTGTATTCGGTTAAAGTAATAAACTTGGTACATTGAGCCTGTTCTGCAACGCTAGCCTTATGTATCCATACGTAGTGATTTAATAAAGAACGGTCTGCAACAAAGTAGCAAATTGCACCACTCCTCGCCATATCAGTCAGAATCCCTCTGTTTTTCAAAATGGCAGCTCCCTTTGGAAATTGGTTTCTTTTTTAGTAATACATATAATTACAATCCAATTGTCTCCCTTTCCTCTCAAATTTGTTTACTTATTAGAATAAAATAGTAATTAGTTTATTTGGATGGTCCTACGCTAAAGTGAACTAACCCACAAGTTGGTCAAAATTGAGTTATCTGTCCCTTTGTGTTCTTCAAACCATGAGCTTTCATTTGGTCTAGTAGACTTCAGATAGCATTCTTAGATCAAAAGTTATTTATAGGGTGTACTAACCCACACCTATATTTAATATAGCCTATTTCACGCTATAGTGAACTAAGCTGGTTAGTACATTCCAGTGATTATGCAAAAGTGAACTAACCCCAAAGATCTTAGTTTTAACAATTAAATGCATTATTGTCGTTCAGTATTTATAGCATTTCAGTTAAATATCTATAAAATCTATCAAATTTCCAATTAGTTCTATACATTTGGTATTTTAATTACATGTACATGTAATTCAAGTTCAAAGACATTGTCTGTTTTCCATGTTATATAACCAATACATATTTTTATACACTTCCCTCCAAAAGTTTCTTCACAGTACAATTAATTAAATTGCTACAATTTTTCAGTTCTAGTTTGAAGTATTATCATATCATTGTTGGTTTCATCCATTATTCATGCTATGGAAATGGAATTTCTATTGATACATTCTATTTTTTGAGTTGCAGCCTAAGTTATCTATCAGCCTCCAAAACTATGGTCAATGTATCTCAGTGAACCGTTATCAAGTTTGAGATATCCATAAGACAAATTTTCTGATTAGAAAAAGCTCAATTGAAAATCACGTAACAGTAAAGTTTTTACAACATTTTGAAATTCTATTTGGTACAATATAAATTATGAATTTGTGAAGAAACTTTTGGAGGGCAGTGTATATGTGCATGTTATAAAGCAGCGTCATAACGTCAGTTTCGCCTGTAGTTTCTAAAGAAAAACGGAAGGAAAAGCGCCTGTAAAACTTCGAACAAATTTATTTTTATCGAAGTCAATGCGTTTAGTTATTTCATATGAAGAATGATCTCACATTGTTGTCATGATTAAAATATGAAATTTTAAGGAAATTTTCTTAGAAACAAATATTGCCAGAGCCTCGACAAGTTCTCTGATATGGTCCTTACAAGACACAGCAATGGTTTAAAGAAATTGGTGTATAGAAATCACCCAGGTACATTTGATAAATGCGAACTTACTCAATTTAACAATAACATTTCAAAATGTCAAAATCTTACAAAATTGAATCTTCAAAACAATATTTTGTTAGAGACAGTGTTCATTGTACTTTGTTAAGAATCTAAATAATCTGAAGGTATTAAACATAAGTGGGTGTGGCTTTCTTGACTTCAAGGAATTAGAAAGTCTACAGGGACATGCCAGATTAAACATTTTAATTATTAAATTTGTCCCCTATCTGAGGATCCACAACAAAAATCCTATATACTTCCACAACAAAAATCCTATATACTTCTACCACAGTTTTTACAAGGGCTTTTGGAGCTGAATATTGAAAGGACTGTTTACTTGAGCCCAATGGAATGTGAGGAACTTTTATCATGTTTATTAAGCAGTACTTGTCTTTGTGTTTTCAAGTTTTCACCCAGTGGTAGTCTGCACGGTTTGAATTCTTTGACGAGTTAAAAAATATTAATTTTGGTGACGATTTTATGTTCCTTATAAAAATATATGATGGTTTCATTTGCAGCCATCAAACAGATATGTGTAACAAAATGCCATATTGGATGTTATTATGACTCTGTCTCGTTAGACAGTGACTAACATTTTTTAGGCGTTATTTTGTTCAATTATCAGAATCAGTTATTTTGGTGTGGGAAGTTTGATTTGACACATATTGATGTAATGTATATGTTATAGGCAATTTGTAAATTTAGGCAATTTTTAAAATGCCTAAAAATTTAGGCATTTTATAAATGGCCTGAACGTGTCAGGCAATTTATAAAATGCCTAAAAAATCTAGCCATTTCACAAAATTTCTGAAATTTAAGAACGTTTTTTACAAATTGCCTGAAATTTCGGGTAAAAAATACATTAGTTTAAATGTAAAGCTTTGTAAATAATGATTGCAAAACATTTTTAGATTGAAATTATAATTCCTAGTATGGAAAATAATGTCAATCAAGTCATACATGATAATTGGAGAAAACCACACATACTGTAATTGCTATCAAAAACTGATAATTTAACAGGTCTGTTGATGTCTTACATGTATAAATGACATTGATCATGGCAAACTGTGTCATATTTAATACATTTGTATGTTGAGAATTAGTTGAAGAACAGATACAATTTGTACAACTTGCCACATACAACAACAACAACATTTTGGCATTCCATAGAGCTCATATAATGTATTGTGCACTGTTGATGCACAAAATGAATTTGTCATTACCCGTACTTCTTTATGAAACTTTATCACTTATTTAGCATTTGAATCTGTCGTCATTTGACCAAAAATGCAGACATTGGCTCTTTGTATAATGAATCGTATACATTTGGTATGAATTATTTCTGTGATTTATATCAGATGCAATACACAGAGTCAAATTGCTACGAAATGACCATACATTTTGTCAAGTCTAAAATTTTGTAGCTGATGGAGTCAAAATGAACTGAAAATGTGACAGCAAAAGTACATCATTTTGTTTGTTAACCTTCTTATTTGAAGGTTTCTTTGCCTTTGGGTTACTATGTCATTTGCTGCTGAAAGTGGTCCAGAGTCCAAAAGACATTTTTATGTAAACAAAGGAACAAATCACCTTAATCAAACAAGGATTGGAATCCAAAAATTTCAGACCATACACTATATTTACTATTTTGGCAATTTGTAAAATATTGAGCTAATTTTATAGGCATTTTGTAAAATGCCAAAGAATTTTAGACATTTTACAAAATGCTTAAAGATGCCAGGCTATTTAGAAAATGCCAAAAAATTCAGGCATTTTACAAATTGCCTAAATTTACAAATTGCCTGTAACATATATAAACACTTTTTAAGCATTTCAGAATACATTTTAATGTTTGTACAAAATTAAAATGAGTAAGACATTGAGACCATGTAAATGTACATAAACATCAAGTTTAAAATAAAAGTGTGTTTTGAAATGATTTTTAGCATTAATTGTGCTTCATTCTTTTAAAAACAATCATCAGTGGGGATAGTTCACTTTAACATGATTTCTCTCTACATACAAAACAAAGCCACGCAATAGTGAACTACCCCACAAAAGCTGAGTTTTAAAAAAAGTTAAAATTGAATTCTTCATTAACTCTATTTGTTTTCATTGCTTTAAATGTGTTCTAGACTATGTATACAATTTCGTTATATTGAAATTTGAATTAACTCTTGGGAACATGCAAACTCTTTAAATGCCATTTTCTCAAAATCATACATTTGTGGCTTAGTTCACTGTAGCGTAGGGCCATCCATTTGTCTGTGATAGATGCTTACTATAACTAGTGTTAAAATCTAATTGTTGAAAAGTTCTACATCAGGACAGTTTTCAGTATATGGGGAAGGGGCCTGGCTTCCTCAGTTTAATTACGTTTTAAAAGTAGGCTGTAGAAAACAATAAAATTATCATCAATTGGCAATTAGAGAAGCACGATTTACAGAACAAACCTGTAAAAACCACACTATCCTATAAAAACCCAAAACCCTTTTAGTTTAACCCAGATCGATAGTGCAGTTGGTAGCACGCCGGGATTCCGATTCTTGTGCCTCAAAGGGGGTGCAGGTTTGAATCCCACCTGGGGAGGTTATACCCTTACAAGAAAATTTGACAGTAATGTAAATTTTCCTCCACTAATTATATAATAATATGGGGAAGTTTCCGGCCTTGTGGAAGCGTAGTTGAGTACTGGTTATTGACAAGGGTCCAGGAAAGCTAGGTTAGGTGCGCTGGATGACGTAAAATGACCTAAATTGTGTTGACACGGCATTAAATCCAATAAAAATAAAATAGATAAAAAATTTTTAGTTTGACTATTTGAAGAAAATGAGACCTTTTTTAAAGCTTTATATCTTCAACACTATTGTAGATATTTTATTGGAAGTTAGTATACTTATTCAATGGACTATATCAACCATACTGTGAAAGGGCATAAACTTATTATTACCTGAATGCTTATACAAGTGTAATTCAATATTTTTAACTGTTTTCTGAGTGAACTGTTGACCGGTCAATAGTTTTGACTGTTTCCTGCGCGTGCTCTTACGTCACGAACTGTTACTGTACTTGTATAAAGGGAAGTAACTGCTATGGGATTTTAGACTTTACCAGAGGCTTTAAATATGTCAAGTACTGTTAAAATAGTAATTGATCAGGTAATAACACAGTTATTTTATATGTGATATGGGAACAGTCAAACGGTTGTCCCTCAATGTCAGGAATAGTGCTTTAAACTGTTTCCCTCGGCCTACGGCCTCGGGAAACAGATCAAAACACTATTCCCTCCACCTCGGGCCAACAGTTTAACTGTTCCCAAATCACATATGAAATAACTGTATATTGTCAGTACTATATCTATGCGGCATACAAAGGATGTAACTGTGGAAGAATTATTTTTGCAGTTGTGCCTCTTTTTTAACTTCTAACTAATTAAAGTTAAAATGTTTAAACTGAAATATTTTTTGTGCTAATCAAGGTACGTAACTGTATGGTGGTACACTTATTCATTGGTACCACATCCACACAAATTTTAAGGGATAGAACTCTTCATGGATTATTTTTTGAGTTATGCCCTTTTATGCTGTAATATTTAATGTATAAACTTGTTTTATTTGAAGTTAATATCGCAGAAGTTAGTTTGCTTATTCATTCATACCACATCTCAATGTAGTATTTGTTACTATAATGTTTGTTTTTGAAGTTTTACCCCTTTCTTATTTTACAAATATGAATTTGATAACTTTTTGACTGATTTATTGCCTTTGAAAAACTTAGTCCTGAAAGCACTTAAGCTTAAAGATAGGCCTTGCCACGTACAAAACACTCACAAAGTTGACTGCATTGTCCTTTGACTGCTCTTATGTGTTTTTGTGTTGTTTTTTGTTAAAAAAGAGTTGGGCCATGATCAGCCTTTTACAATTTCATTATCATTACCCAGTATGTACTTTCAAGTTTGATTTATCATTTCAGATATACAATATAACTGTGTGGATGATTGTTTTAGATGATTATGAACAAGAAATTTATGGTCATCAGAAAAAAAAAGATAAGTGCAGTTATTTTATTATTTTTTCAAATAATTATTTTATAACTCTTTTGAAGCTTGATTGTAAAACAGAGTGAGTAAGTGTTTTATTTTAAGCTTCATTTTCATAATTATATGCCCGAAAGATTTTTGGACATATTGTGTTATACCCCCTGGCGTCCGTCCGTCCGTTAGCAATTTGGTTTCTGGAGCATAACTGAAGTTCCATTTGACCCACAATATTCAAACTTCATAGGATGATTGTCCATCTCGGGTAGAAGACCCCTGCTGATTTTGGGGTCACAAGGTCAAAGTCACTGTCACTATCCGACGCATAATATCTGTGTTAGCATTCTATAATACAAATTTACGTTTCATTTGGCCCACAGTATTCAATTTTCAAGGGAGAATTGTCCATGGTATCTTTTTTCTCTACTTTAGTTTTCAACAATTATCATAAGATGATATTCATATCAAATATTCTCATGTCTTACAAATGCTTCATCTTAACCAACTTATGGACGTTTGATTTCGCCGCCCCTGTATCCGGTAAAAGACCCCTATTGATTTTGGGGTTTCAAGGTCAAAGGTCAAGGTCACTATTACCTTAAAACTGAAAACAGTTTTCAGAGCATAACTTAAGTTCCATTTGGCCCACAGTATATATGAATATTCTCATGTCTTACAAATGCATCATCTTAACCAAAAAAAAACTATCAGGCATGTAATGCTCCGCCTAGCGGTACTCTTGTTGTGTAAGCATTTTACAACTGAAAAAAAAAACACTTGGTAAAATCACTTCTTTCTTTGTCACCATATGACACATTTATATTGTGTATGCATTATATAACTGAAAAATAATGTATGGAAAATCGCTTCTTTCTTTGTCGCTGTATGACATATTTTTATACGCCCGTTTTGAAAAAACGGTCGTATTATGTTATGCTGTTGTCCGTCTGTCCGTCTGTCCGTCTGTCCGTCCGTGGACAATTGCTTGTCCGGATGATAACTCAAGAAAGGATGAACCTAGGTTCCTCAAATTCTATGTGTTGATAGCCCTTGGGTGGAGGAGGTTCCCTATTGATTTTGAGACCCCAGGGTTAAAGGTCAAGGTCACTGGGACTTAAAATAGGTAAAACTTGTCCGGACAATATCTGAACCACCAATGTACCTAAGTTCACCAAATTTAATATAAGAGTAGCCCATGTGTCAAAGATGTTCCCTATTGGTTTTGGGGCCCCTGCGTCAAAGGTCAAGGTCACAGTGGCATCATATGGGAAAAAAACTTGTCCTGACAATAACTTAACAACCAATCTACCTAGGATCACCAAATTTTATGTGAGAGAAGCCCATGTGTCAAGGATGTTCCCAATATGTTTTGGGGCCCCTGGGTCAAAGGTCAAGGTCACAGGGACATCAAATTGAAAAACCTTGTCCGGACCATAACTCAACAACGCCTGTACCTAGGTTCACCAAATTTTATGTAAGAGTAGCCCATGTGTCAAAGATGCGCCCTATAGGTTTATGGGGCCCCAGGTTCAAAGGTCAAGGTCACAGGGGCATTATATGGAAAAACTTTGTCCGGACAATAAATGAAACACCAATGTACCTAGGTTCACCAAATTTCATGTGAGAGTAGCCCATGTGTCAAGGATATGCACTATTGATTTTGGGGCCCCTGGGTCAAAGGTCAAGGTCACAGTGGCATCATATTGAAAAACATTGTCCGGGTAATAACTCACTAATGACTGTACCTAGGTTCACCAAATTTCATGTGAGAGTAGCCCATGTGTCAAGGATGTACCTTATTAGTTTTGGGAAAACAGGGTTAAATTTAAATCTTAAACCAGAAGATATCAAATTACCAAGCTGTGACTTCAAATGTTCTATCAATATGTTTATAAAGTCAAAATGGCAAACAATGAAACACTTGTCCAGACAATAACTGAACCACCAATGTACCTAGGTTCTCCAAATTTTATGTGAGGGTAGCCCTTGGGTAAAGGTTATGCCCTATTGGTTTTGGGGCTCCTGGGTCAAAGGTCAAGGTCACAGGGGCATCATATTGAAAAACCTTGTTTGGACAATAACTCATCAACGACTGTACCTAAGTTCACAAAATTTTATGTGAATGTAGCCCTTGTGTCAAGGATGTTCCCAATAGGTTTCTGGGCCCCTGGGTCAAAGGTCAAGGTCACAAAGACATCATATGGAAAAACCTTGTCCAGACAATAACTGAACCACCAATGTACCTAGGTTAACTAAATTTTATGTGAGAGTAGCCCATGTGTCAAAGTTATGCCCTATTGGTTTTGGGGCCCCTGGGTCAAAGGTCAAGGTCACAGGGGCATCATATTGAAAAACATTGTCCATGTAGTAAATCAACAATGACTGCACCTGAGTTCACCAAATTTCATGTGAGAGTAGCCCATGTGTCAAGGATGTGTCTTATCAGTTTTAGGGAAACAGGGTCAAGTTTAAACCTTCAACCAGAAGATATCAAATTACCAAGCAGTGACTTCAAATGTTCTATCAATATGTTAATAAAGTCAAAATGGCAAACAATGAAACACTTGTCCAGACAATTACTGAACCACCAATGTACCTAGGTTCATCAAATTCTATGTCAGGGTAGCCCTTGTGTCAAGGATATGCCCTATTGGTTTTGGGGCTCCTGGGTCAAAGGTCAAGGTCACAGGGGCATCATATTGAAAAACCTTGTTTGGACAATTACTCATCAACGACTGTACCTAGGTTCACAAAATTTTATGTGAATGTAGCCCTTGTGTCAAGGATGTTCCCAATAGGTTTTGGGGCCCCAGACCCAAAGGTCAAGGTCACAGAGGCATCATATGGAAAAACCTTGTCCAGACAATAACTGAACAACCAATGTACCTAGGTTCTCTAAATTTTATGTGAGAGTAGCCTATGTGTCATGGTTATGTCCTATTGGTTTTGGGGCCTCTGGGTCAAAGGTCAAGGTCACAGGGGCATCATATTGAAAAACATTGTCCGTGTAGTAAATCAACAATGACTGCACCTAAGTTCACCAAATTTCATGTGAGAGTAGCCCATGTGTCAAGAATGTTCCCTATTGGTTTTGGGGCCCCTAGGTCAAGTTTAAACCATCATCCAGAAGATATCAAATTACCAAGCAGTGACTTCAAATGTTCAATCAATATGTTAACAAAGTCAAAATGGCAAACCATGGAAATAATGCTATATTTAATAAGTAACATGAATTTAGTTCACCAAATTTTATGTGAGGGTAGCCCATGTGTCAAGGATGTTCCCAATTGGTTTTGGGTCAAAACTGGGTCAAAGATTGAGGTCACAGGGGCATCATGTGGACAATCCTTGTCCAGACAATAACTTAATATGTAATGTGTTGATAGCTCTTTGGTATTGGATGTTCTCTTTTGATTTGGAGACCCCAGGGTCAAAAGTCAAGGTCACAGGGACTTAATTCATATTGAAACATTTTCGGGACAGTAACTCAATAATGATTGTACCTTTTATTTAAGGGGAGCCTTAATGTCTAGCATATGCCCCTTTGGTTTTAGGTCCCTGGGTTAAAGGTCAAAGTCACAAGAAAAATCATGAGGAAAAACCTTGTCCAACAACCAACTTTACCTAAGATCACCAAATTTTATGTATCAATACTCTTTGTGTCAAGGGCGAGAACTTTTGGTTCTGAGGCCCCAGGGTCAAGATCACTGGAAGTTTGTATGGGAAAACTTTGTGTCGGTGATAACTCAACCATGGCTGTACCTAGGTTCTCAAAATCTTTGCTTTGGATAGCCCTCCAGTTAAGGATGGGACCTATTCTGAGATCCCAGGGTCATTGGTCAAGGTCACAGGGACTTCATATGAGATAGAACACAGCATGGACTGCACACGGGCGTATAATGCCCCGCCCAGCGGAGCTCTTGTTATTGTGTATGCATTATATAACTGAAAAATAATGTATGGAAAATGTCTTCTTTCTTTGTCGCTGTATGACACATTTTTATTGTGCATGCATTATATAACTGAAAAATAATGTATGGAAAATCGCTTCTTTCTTTGTCGCTGTATGACACATTTTTATTGTGTATGCATTTCATAACTGAAAACAATACATGGTAGAATTACTTCTTTCTTTGTCGCTGTATGACACATTTTTTATTGTGCTTGTATTATACAACTGAAAATAACACATGGTAGAATTATTTCTTTCTTTGTCGCTGTATGACACATTTTTATTGTGTATGCATTTTATAACTGAAAAATAATGTATGGAAAAATTGCTTCTTTCTTTGTCGCTGTATGACACATTTTATTGTGCATGCATTATATAACTGAAAAAAACCACATGATAAAATCACTTCTTTCTTTGTCGCTGTATGACACATTTTTATTGTGCATGCATTTTACAACTGAAATAAAAAACACAAGGTAGAATCACTTCTTTCTTTGTTGCTGTATGGCCTATTTATATTGTGTGTGCATTGTATGATGCATGGAAAATTGCTTCTTTCTTTGTCTCTGTATGCCACATTTTCATTGTGTATACATTATATAACTGAAAATAACACATGATAAAATTGCTCCTTTTTTGTCGCTGTATGACACACATTTTCATTGTGTATGCATTATATAACTGAAAATAGCACATGATAAAATTGATTCTTTCTTTGTCGCTGTATGACACATTTTCATTGTGTATGCATTTTATAACTGAAAAATAATGTATGGAAAAATTGCTTCTTTCTTTGTAGCTGTATGACACATTTCCATTGTGTATGCATTATATAACTGAAAATAACACATGATAAAATTGCTTCTTTCTTTGTCGCTGTATGACACATATTCATTATGTATGCATTAAATAACTGAAAATAACTCATGATAAAATTGCTTCATTCTTTGTCGCTGTATGACACATTTCCATTGTGTATGCATGATATAACTGAAAATAACACATGATAAAATTGCTTCTTTCTTTGTTGCTGTATGACACATTTTCATTGTGTATGAATTATATACCAGGAAACTGGAAATAATACATGATAAAATTGCTTCTTTCTTTGTCACTGTATGACATATTTCCATTGTGTATGCATTTTATACATGAAAATAAATCATGATAAAATCATTCTGATTGTGTGTGCCTTATATAACTTATATAACTGAAAATAACACATGGTAAAATCACTTCTATATTTGTTGCTGTATGACACATTATACCCTAAATGTAACAAAAACAATACTCAAGTCTTGACAAACCTTGGACGTACATGTATATTGTAATATTGCATCGTGGTGATATGCAGTTCATGTGGTGTTATGCACATTCAATCTGTCTTAAAATGTACCATCTCTTTCTGTTTCTTTGAATCTTTTTCTATCTTTTCATGCTTTAGTATACACAAACCTATTATTAATATAGAAATGCATGTTGTAGTGTGCACTACACATTAAATCTTTCAAATACACATACCCATTCTTACTTTTTTCTTTGTATATTTTCCTATTTTTCTATCTTGTCATTGGTAAGTCTACTGTAAACATTCAATGCATGGAAAGCAATTTGCATTTCATATGGTTTCAGCAAATATTTTACCTGGGGTGTTAGTCTAACGATAGAAGACTTTAATTATCACAATTTCACAAATGGAGATGGTCGATATCACTTGGTCACTGAGTCTTACCTCTCCAATTAATATTTATGGAGTTCATGATGTGTTCGCATGTTTTTTCTTTATTTTACTTTTATTCCCTATTAAACAATTTTTTTCTGGTAGTTTATTTTATCAATCTTAGAATTTTGCTCGTAGGTTAGCTTTTTGCATTTGATTTTGGTTATTTATTTAAAATGTTTTACGAAAGGTTTTTTTTCATGCGATGGACAGTAGGCTTTGTTCAAATGAAAATTGATTGAAATATATGGAGTCTGTGATGTATTTGCATGTTTATTTTCTATATAAAGTTAAAATTTTGACTTTTTCATTTTTAACTTCAAATTTTGCTTGTAGGTTATTTTTTTATCTTAAGATTTTTGCTGGTAAGTTATTTCTTACAACTGATGTAAGGTATTTTTGTACGATTAAGTATTGATGTCTTTATGTTTCTTAATTTTTTTTAGTATATTTTTTAAGCAAGAGTTTTTTTCAAGAATAAATTGTTTCACTTAAAGTAGCAATTATTTTTATGATAAAAGTTAGTATCTAACTTAGTATTTAATTTTTTTTATAAGTGTTAGGTTTTGTATGTGAAAGACATTGCACATGACAAATTACGGGCGAGGAAAGCACCTGTCATTGTTCTGGTCACTCATTTTTTTAGGAGTGGTCAGTAGGTCTTATGCCTTCTTGTTGCTCATTTGGGTAATGTGGAGGTATATTGTTTGCCGGTCAGCAATGGCTAAGACAGTACTCGTTAACTTGTCTTGTCAATCACTTACAAAGTCATTTTATTTTTGTTTTGAGCACTAAAGATACATAGGTTAATTTATTAAAATTTCGCTGGTAAGTTATTTCTTACAACTGATGTAAGGTTTTTTTTGTACGATAAAGTATTGATGTCTGTATGTTTCTTAGATTTTTTTAGTATATTTTTTAAGCAAGTTTTTTTTCAAGAATAAATTGTTACACTTAAAGTAGTAATTATTTTTATGATTAAAGTTAGTATCTAACTTAGTATTTAATTGTTTTAAGTGTAAGGTTTTGTATGTGAAAGACATTGCACATGACAAATTACGGGCGAGGAAAGCACCTGTCATTGTTCTGGTCACTCATTTTTTAGGAGTGGTCAGTAGGTCTTATGCCTTCTTGTTGCTCATTTGGGTAATGTGGAGGTATATTGTTTGCCGGTCAGCAATGGCTAAGACAGTACTCGTTAACTTGTCTTGTCAATCACTTACAAAGTCATTTTATTTTTGTTTTGAGCACTAAAGATACATAGGTTAATATTTAATCTATTAAAATTTCGCTGGTAAGTTATTTCTTACAACTGATGGAAGGTATTTTTTTGTACAATAAAGTATTGATGTCTGTATGTTTCTTAACTTTTTTGAGTATTTTTTTAAGCAAGTTTTTTTTTCAAGAATAAATTGTTACACTTAAAGTAGTATTTATTTTTATGATTTAAGTTAGTATCTAACTTAGTATTTAATTGTTTTAAGTGTAAGGTTTTGTATGTGAAAGACATTGCACATGACAAATTACGGGCGAGGAAAGCACCTGTCATTGTTCTGGTCACTCATTTTTTTAGGAGTGGTCAGTAGGTCTTATGCCTTCTTGTTGCTCATTTGGGTAATGTGGAGGTATATTGTTTGCCGGTCAGCAATGGCTAAGACAGTACTCGTTAACTTGTCTTGTCAATCACTTACAAAGTCATTTTATTTTTGTTTTGAGCACTAAAGATACATAGGTTAATTTATTAAAATTTCGCTGGTAAGTTATTTCTTACAACTGATGTAAGGTATTTTTTGTATGATTAAGTATTGATGTCTGTATGTTTCTTAATTTTTTTAGTATATTTTTTAAACAAGAGTTTTTTTTCAAGAATAAATTGTTTCACTTAAAGTAGTAATTATTTTTATGATTAAAGTTAGTATCTAACTTAGTATTTAATTGTTTTAAGTGTAAGGTTTTGTATGTGAAAGACATTGCACATGACAAATTACGGGCGAGGAAAGCACCTGTCATTGTTCTGGTCACTCATTTTTTTAGGAGTGGTCAGTAGGTATTATGCCTTCTTGTTGCTCATTTGGGTAATGTGGAGGTATATTGTTTGCCGGTCAGCAATGGCTAAGACAGTACTCGTTAACTTGTCTTGTCAATCACTTACAAAGTCATTTTATATTTGTTTTGAGCACTAAAGATACATAGGTTAATATTTAATCTTTTAAAATTTCGCTGGTAAGTTATTTTTTACAACTGATGTAAGGTTTTTTTGTACGATAAAGTATTGATGTTTGTATGTTTCTTAACTTTTTTTAGTATATTTTTTAAGCAAGAGTTTTTTTTCAAGAATGAATTGTTTCACTTAAAGTAGCAATTTTTTATGATAATAGTATCTAACTTAGTATTTAATTGTTTTTAAGTGTAAGGTTTTGTATGTGAAAGACATTGCACATGACAAATTACGGGCGAGGAAAGCACCTGTCATTGTTCTGGTCACTCATTTTTTAGGAGTGGTCAGTAGGTCTTATGCCTTCTTGTTGCTCATTTCGGTAATGTGGAGGTATATTTTTTGCCTGTCAGCAATGGCTAAGACAGTACTCGTTAACTTGTCTTGTCAATCACTTAAAAAGTCATTTTGTTTCTGTTTTGAGACCTAAAAAACATAGGTTAATATTTAATCTATTAAAATTTCTCTCAATAGATTTAAATTAGAGCCAAGTTATATAACATAGACTTTTAGGCTTATTTGATTGCATTTTACTAGTATAATTAATATATTGGTACATTTAAGTGTATTAACTGTTTCTTTATGACGCAATTTGATATCTTAGTAACGAATTCTTTCTTGATTTTTAGTGGAAGGTTTTGTAAGTGATATACATTGCACGGACATGTTGACACATCATGGCTAGGCAATGCCTAAGACGGTACTGGTTACTGTACAGTGCATTTAGATACTGCACAGTAGGTTGACATCTCTTGTCAAGCACTTACATTTTGTTTTTGTTTTGAACTCTAAAGATGTAAAGTTTAATTTGTCATCATAATTTGTCAATAGATTTACATTAATGTGCGATTTATTTAGACTAAGTAATTGGCACATCCACTTCTTATTTCTTGTATCCTTAAGTTCGTTGGCAAAATTTCTAGGAACGTTGTTTCTGATAAGCATGTACATGCATTCTATTTTTTTATATTAAGTTAGAAGTTTTTATGCTTAATTAAATTAAATTTTATTTTTGAGTGTATATCAATAAGAAATTCAAAGGTTTCATGGTTAATAACCATTTGGCTTAAAGTATGTCCATTTTCTATTATACTTATCCCTTCAAAAGGCTTGGTCAGCATCTTTTTTGTTTTAACACAGGCTGTCAACCGATTCCTATATTCCTATATAACTCCTATATTTTGGGTCAGAATCCTATATTTTGAAAAACCTCCTATTTTTCCTATATTCTCCTATATTTTAAAAAATATTCCTATATTATTTTTAAAAAAATTGTCGCAAAAAATGAAAAGAGTTAATATTGCTTTGATACTTCGATAGTTGTTCAAAGTTAATGATTTCGTTTATCTGTACGGTAGACACTTTACGCTCGATGTCAATTAAATGGGCATTTAGGATTTGACAATTGATAAAAAATGAAGTAACAGTTTAACATCTTTTATCTTGATAATCTTTAACATTAACCTATTTGGAGTAGAAAATACGCATCAGAGATTTTATTAAGGACTATGCTGAAAGTTGTCATTGCTTAACGAAAGGTAGTATAAATGTTAAGTAAGATACGTTAAACTTTTTAAAATAAAATTTCTAGAACAGATGGATAGTAGCAAATCTAATCAATAATTATTAAAAGGTATTTCATAGCATGACGGTAAACTACATGACAACTATTTATATACTTCTTACTGAATAAAGTTCTATTTGTCCTTGATTTAACAATAAACACAATAAAATTTTTTTTTATTTGAATGTGTTTCTAAATCAATTCGTTTTATTCAGGTAATACTCACGATAATAAAACAATACAACCAGAGCACAAAAGTCAATATAAGAACACACTAAAAACCCAGTTCAAATGCCGCTAATATGTCTGTAGTGTAAGGTTTAATCACCTAATTTGTACAAGGTAAATAATAACGTATCTTACTAAAAAGTATTGGCATATATTAAGGATAGATGTAATCAAAAAGCAAAAAATATGCAAGCAATTGCTTACAAACATTTCAAAAGGATAATTCAAAATTAAACCTAGTTTGTTTAGACAACAATCAAACGTTCACATACGTAAACCTAAAATAGTAACGTATCTTACTTTTTCAATTCACATAAGTTCCACTGCCTTTTATTTTAAAAGACATACTCTTTTAGGCACAATTTATGTTTCAAAGCAAAACAATGCTAGCTCTCTTGCTTCAAATATGTTTATTTGTCAGAAAAAGACATATTTATTTGATTTTTCTGTAAACATATATTTTGTATTTGTTAACGTATCTTACTCATTTATCAATAGCAGTTAATGACTTATGAGTTCAAAATATCTGGTCCATTTTCATATAACGTTACATATTATCTAGTTCTGTAGAAAGCTGCTGTCAGTTTTATTGCAACAAAATAGTCGATTTGTTTTTCAACGAGGTAGAGGCTCTACAATTTGTTTTAAAAGTATCACTATCTAAATATTTTTTCAGCTTGTCCTTCTTTCGGCTGGTGTACTGTTTTGGACCGTGGCGTTGTTGTTTGTAATTAAACTTTTTCGATTACATTATTTGCATAAACAAGTGTTTCTTGAGTTCCTCTGGTAATATGTCAGGAACTATACCTGCATCATTAAGTTTTAATTTGGTTTTAGATCCTGGTGTGCTGGACGATGTTTTGTTTTCATTAGTTTTAGTCGTATGGTAATTCCTTACAATCTGAATTCGTGTTAAGACTTTAGTTTATTTTTCTTTTTGTAAAAAGGTTTATAATTTTGTTTTAGTGCTTTCGCCTGATCATTTCAAGACCAACTTTTGTATGCCGCTGACCTTGGTCTTAAATCTACAAGGTGGCCCTTTGTTTTCCTAGGTCACAAATAGGCATTTAAAAAAAAACAATCTTGTTTTGTCTATTTGTTGTGTGCATTGGTTTGATGTGCTTGCTCAAACTCCATTCAGTTCTTTTTCAATATTGAATTTACCTGATACCTTATCTTTTTTTGCTCATGTAAACATGTAGATAGTACTGGGTGGGTAATTTTAAGCCTCATTTGTAATGCATTCTTCTGTTGTTGTTTTTTCTAAATCATTTGGAATCTTTGCAGATAAATTTTCTTTTGTTGAACTTCTCAGACATTTTATTGTTACTTTCGTTGATTTAGCATGTGCTCCATATTCAGGAGGAATGTTTGATCATTTGTCATTTTTCATTTCTCGTATCCTTGCTGGGGACATTTGCAGCGAAAAAGTATACTATCTCAAAACTATATTGTAGTTAAAACAAATACCCTTTGCAGGGACAACGCAAAATCAACAGTTTTTGTCCCAAGTTTTTATCAGAAAGTATGTTCAATGAGGGACAAAACTTTTGTTTGAGGTACATATAAGTTGGATACATCATCTAATGAGAAAAAATCTCCGCTACCTTTTGTTTTTAAAAAATGTGGGCCAAAGGACAGTGAAAATTTGAAAATGCCCACTTAGCTGACATTGAGTGTTTAATCATTGACTATTGTAAAATACAATAAGTGAAAGGTAGTTATAGTAATATTAATTATATGTATATATAGTAGCAGAAAATGATACTATTTTAATTTGGAAACTCCTATATTTTGTCTCAAAAAATGTCCAAAACCTCCTATATTTCTTGCAAAAATGTTCCTATATTCCTCCTATATTTTGGAGATGATCTGGTTGACAGCCTGTTAACACCAGTTACCTAAATTATTGTTTGAACTTTGGTGACCAATATCAAACCATCTTGGCACTCTTGTCAAATGTTCTACTATGGCATTACGTCATTGCAAGCAACAAAGCCAGCATCAAATCAGATCATTTGCCCCACAAAATGTTCATTTTGGTGGAAATATATTTTTATCTTGATAATAGTTCTGATTGTAAGCCATGCCCCACCTCCTTTTTGTAACATCTAGTGTACTATACATTAATGAACATACCCAATACATGTCACTGTTTCTTTGTCTATGGAATATATGTCAGAAATAATTCATTGTGATTTATACTTACTCTTATCCTTAGTGATACAGATATCTTTAAATGGAATTATATTATATTACATCTTTTCTTACACACATGTGACTGGTGTACAAATGGTTTATTCTGAATATAATACAACTTCAGTTTTTCTTTCAGCCATACATAGCTTCTTTGCTTACATACACTACTTGAACCAAGTCATGCCCTACCTTGCCCTATGTCAAGAGAAGCTGTTTTGACCAGCACACTATCTTAGTTATCTTTTTACAAGCAAGTGTTTGACTCGCAGAGCAAAGACACATATGTATTCACTTTAACAACACTATAGAACAGTTGTAGGCTCAACAAAATCATTTTACTTGTACACAAACATGCCACTATAACAAACAAAATCTACACATGATGTACATACTCGTAACTTCTTTTGGGTTTCTTTTCTCTGTTTTTTTTTATTTATTTCAGGTTGAAATCATCGCTTATGAGGTACCAATGTCTATTTGGAAGAAACAAGATAATTTGAAAAAAACAGTCAACAGTATTAGGACAAAAACTCAATAACAGTAAGATGGATCTTATTGCTGTACGGGTCGATAGCGCAGTTGGTAGCGCGCCAGGATTTGGATACTCGTGCCCGAGGGGGTGCGGGTTTGAATCCCACCCGGGGAGGTTATACCTTTCCATGAAAATTTGACAATAATGTCGATTTTCCTCCATTGATTAGACAATATGGAGAAGTTTCCGGCCTTGTGGAAGGGTAGGTGAGTACTGGTTATAGACAATGGTCCAGGAAAGCTAGGTTAGGTGCGCTGGACGCCGTGAAATGACCTAAATTGTGTTGATACGGCGTTAACTCCAATAAATAAATAAATAAAACTTATTGCTGTAGGCTGTAGTTTTCATCTTACTGCTTGCATTACCGGCCTGCTTAAACTTGTTAATATTGAAGTCACTTAAAAAGAATTATAGTTTCTGAGCATTCTCATTTGAGGGAAATCAATAGTTCACCAAAGTTTAAAAATATCTTTCGTTTAACTTCAATTCAAGGGTTCAGTTTTTAGTGCTGGTACCAAGGTCACATAATTTTTAACCTTAGAAATTTAATTTTGCTATGTAAAGTATGCTAAAATCTTGTTCTCCTGGATTTTTAGCAGGATTTTGACTAATAGTTTGGCAAAACACGGGTGGGGTGGGCGATTGGGGGGTTGGCGGATGTCCAGTGTAATTAACAATTAAGTTAAAGTTTTCAATTTAGCATATATCTCTGCCATTTATTTCAGATCTTTATGAAACTTAACACTATAACATACCATGGGATCAACAGAATAAGACAGTAACCACAACTCTACCTAGCTTTATTATGGATTATTGCCCTTCGTAATTTTTGCGATAAAGTTTTTAAATACGGCTTTAATGTGGATTCAACATTACATTTCTTGTTAAATTTTAAATGCCATCTCGCAGGTGCCGGTTACAATTTTCCTACTAATTGTGCATCTAGTGAGTCTCTTTATATACAATAAGAAGGAAAATTGTGTCTGGCACCTGTGTGCCAACCATATCAAATATCATTTTATTGTAAAAATACTTGTACATGTATTTCAGTTACAAAGTGTAGGAGGTAGTCAAGTGATTTTCACTAATGATCCAAAATTGACAGCTGTATATATACTAAGATTGAAGAGACTAGACATTCACTATATGTCAGTAATCTAGATGGAGTAGTAAGTATATTACTTTTCTTATCTTCTGATTACTTGGGTTACAAGTTTATTTTTCAAGATGGGTCATGAAATCAGGATTTTGGGGACTGAATATGTATGGGTCCTTTTTCTTATGTAAATGTTTCTGACATAAAATTCTTGAGTTTTAGTTGTTTTTTAGATGGTCCATGTGTTTAAGGCAAATATATTGTAAAATTGTAGTCTATGATTAGTGGGTGTCTGGTTGCTGGGACAACCAAAACTTTCTCTTGGGCAATCAAAATCAACAAACGAGATATATAGCTCTCTACTAAAACAATATGTTTGGACAACCATTTTCATATCCTAATAATGTAGACTGTAATTGAAAAGTCATTGGGTATTGATTTCAGCTGTTATGTCAGGCAAATGACCCAATGGATAAGACTAGTTTAAGTGAGAGCAAGGCTTAGTTTTATCTCTAAAGTGCATGAATGTCAGAAATTGTTCTATTATGCAAAAATTGTTTAGGTTCAAATTTGCACCTTATATATTTTACTTATGGTATTTAAGCTAAAGTTGAAAAATATACAAATGGGACAACTATTGCACTGGTTCAGTTAGTCACCGTCTGCAAAACATGACCGATGGACAAATCTTGTAAAAGATTAAAAGGTCCATGTAGATCTTCAGATTAACAGGACCCATTTTCCAGGGGATAATTGACCTCATCTGCATAGCTTTAATGCATCAAAACATTTAAAATGTTTCCAGTCCTGTAAGACTTGGTTAATTCCTTGTAAAATTTTGATCTTCACAGGACCTTACTGTACAGTAATTAACTGTTGAGTTTTGCAGTGACTGGGTTCAGTTAAAAAAAACCTTTATATCTTATTGATGAAAAATATACTGTTCTCTTCAGGCTCTGTTGACACAATGTGTACTGGCAGGAAACTTATTCTGGAACAACTAAAGCAAGATCTATAAGTCATTGTTAGATGGTTTTGTCATTTGATTAAGAACCTATGATCATCAGTTATTATCATCAACTGAATGCCTATCAGTTTAGGACTCCTCTTTGACATAGAAAATGAGGTGCTGTGACTGAGGGTATGTTGCACTGGGTAAGTCATCTCTTGACAACAAGCTCTACTATGATTAGAATTATTCCAAGGTTTGACTCTATAAATGTTTTTATCAGAAATCCCAAAGGAACCCCAATTCAGTAATTCAGGGATTCCTCCTTAATGTTTAGGATTCCTCTAATAAAAAACCCCAAATTTTGGTACAGATTTGCAGTCACTAATTGCAGTAACCAATTCATGGCTATTTTCAGGGATCTTGATAGAATCCCAAGCTAAGGATTACTAGGACTCCCCAAGTTTTTGGGATCCTTTAAATCCCGGGACACTGTTAGAGTCAAACACTGGAATCTTTTTGAAATATCATTATCATCATTGTTTTTTTACCATGTTTTTTTTAGAAGTGAACCATATCTTGTCTTATATAGTTTACAAATATGTTATAGGCAGCAATAAACACTGAAGGAATAAAACGTTCATGAAACAATGTTCAATATGGGTGTAATAAACACAAAGTTCTGACACAGAATAACATTGTCACATGGGTGATGTATAGGTAGTTAGTGTTAAACTGGGACACTTGAAACATAAAATATCTCAATGACTATCAGATGGAATTAACTGATATTTATATGTGATCATAACTAGCGTTTTCCTTCTCGAATCCAAAATACCAGAATTTTGTTTAAGGGGTATGTGCCATAATCAGAACAGCCATATAACAAGAGATGTTAAGTTATAGCTAAATATGAGGTCGACACTAAATTGATTGACATCCAATTAATTTAAACTGTACATTAATTTAAAATTTAATGCATGTTTTATTACAAGTATAATAAAAAAGACAGCCCTAGGCTTAAGCAGACTGTCAACTGTTTATTTTGGCATCAAATCCACTGTGAGTTTTAAAAGAGCTTTTGTATAAAAACAATGAAGGTATGACAATGTTAATAATCTGAACAGTTGTTTATCCTCTCTGAATTTTTGATAAAAATGCAAATATTTTGCATTTCACCATATGGATTTTTTTTTTATTTATTTGTTAAATTTTCAAAAAAATCTTAATTCAAGAAGGAAAGTTGGAAAAAGACTGTGTGCAAAATCTTAGCTAAATATATGTTGTAGTCATATAGATCATTACATGTTTTGGGAGTTCCAGGATAAATGCAAACTATCTATATCCTTTTTTATGGGCCAAATAGACAATAGTTATTGTACTATCTTATGGCACACACTATGAATGAAATAAGTTTAATATTTATCTCATATTGTAGGTTACTGGAGAGCAGATAATGACATTTATTGGATGAAGTAGTTAGATAAAGTTTGTCATAATGAGTGGTGAAGATGTAGCTGGTTATAAATATGCTTACATTCAGTCATAGAGTTTTCAGATCTAAGATCTATTGCTACAACTCCAACTTATAATGGTGTCATGTTTCAAGGGCCACAATTGAGGTAACTGTTGTTAAACTTTTCTGTGTATCCGAAAGATACAGAATTGGATAAAATGCGGTAAAGTTATTGGCAACATTTCATTAGCTAAAAAAATATACTGCATCCTTGTGGCCTGCAAAAATGTTTTTTATGCTTATCCCATGATAACATTTCAAAAAAATTTGGTAGTTTTTTCGAATAGTGGGCTATCCTACTCAGGTGGGCGGAGGCGTCGGCTTCAGCTTAACACTTCTTGGTTAAGTTTTTAGGTGCAACATTTTTGTTTCTTTTATATCTTTGCAAGTACTGGAGGGATTCACTTAAAACTTTATTTGTGTTCACGGGGTTATCCTGTAAGTTCAAGTACCAAGTTACCTAACTCTTGGATGAATTTGGACTGAATTATGGCCTTATATACTTAGAAATTTCTTGGTTAAGTTTTTAGGTGTAACATTTTATCTTTGCAACTACTGAAGGGATTCACTTTAAACTTCACACATGTCTACGTGGTACCATTGATGTTCAGATACCAAGTTACATAACTCTAGGATGAATTTGGACTGAATCATGGCCCTTTTATACTTATAAATTTGTTGGTTTTTTGGTGCAACATTTTATCTTTGAAACTATTGAAGGTCAACTACCAAGCTGCATAACTCTTGATTTACTCTTGACTGGATTATGGCCCTTTTATACTTATAAAATTTCTTGGTTAAGTTTTTTTGTGCAACATTTTATCTAACCCTTGGGCAGGGTTAATGTATTCACCACTCACAGTTGAATAAAATTTAACTAAAGTGTCCATGTTTAAAAAAGAAAGTGAATCACTGAGTTCTTTACCTTTTTGTTTGTCTTTTTTTTACAGAATCACCCTGGAAGGTCCACTGCATATAGTGTATCACTGAGCTTAGACTATAGTGAAACTGTAAACAAAAACATCCAGGATCATGCATGTGTCATGTGACAAAATAGAAAGACACGTAAAGGTATATTTTGGTTATTATACATGTAGTTGTTTTAACTGATAGATCATGAAATGTTAGATTTCTCTGCTGTTCTGGTTTGAGTCAATTCATGGACAACTCAACCCAAACTAGATACTGCTGAATGTGTAAGTAGAGACAACTCTTCATGTGAACAACTCAACCCTTAGTATACAGGGTCTGTAGTCATGCAATCTACAGCAATAACTAGGGGAATTTGAAGATAAATCCCATATGCTTAATTGAATAGCGTGTTAACTTGTCATTTAAGTAGCTGGCACGAAATTGATAATTTACGGTCTTGTTGTGTTTGTTATTCATTTGTTCTCATGTTTTTTGTGTAAACTGAGACAAATAATTGTTCTGTTATAAAAATGTTCTGTTTTGTTATGTAACCGACCTATGCCGTCAATATATGTGCTTGTTGCTTGTTTGATAATGTTGATTTTTAAAATGCTTACGAATACAACTGTACGAAAACAGAGTATTTTTTATTTTAGAATCAGACAATTAAGGACGTTTCTCATAACCATTGTTACAATTGATTTTAAACATGATACACATAAAATATATTAGTAATTTCTCATTCGAACTAGAAAAAGATATAGATGTAAACTCTTAAAAAATCATTTTTTTCACCGATTTCTCCTTCTAGACAATATTTCCTCCGAATTCCCCAGTTAATCTCATAGATATTGATAGCCAGTTAAAAATCGTTAGTACGACATCGAACAGACAATAAACTACGTTATTTGCAAAATTCAAAACTTATGCAACCAACTTGAAGTTAATAATTACTATTCACAGGCCAACATTAGCATTTTTGGACATAAAAATGTAATTCATTTTATGTGCTATTTGAACTTCTCTATTGTTGGGCTGCTGTTAGAATTCAATGAAAAATGAGTTCTAATTAACATTTTAAAGATCACTGTTATGTTTTATTAGAAATTTTTTAAACCCCGGTCTATAGTGCAGTTGAAAGCGCATTGGGATTCGGAATCTCGTGTCCCGAAAGGGGGGGGGGGGGGTATACCCTTCCATGAAAATTAGACTATAATGTCAATTTTCCTCCATTGATAAGATAATATGGAGAAGTTTCTGGCCTTGTGGAAGGGTAGGTAAGTTCTGGTTATAGACAAGGGTCCAGGAAAGCTAGGTTAGGTGCAAACCCGGGTCAATAGCGCAGTTGATAGCTTGCCGGGATATGGAATCTCGTGTCCTGAAGGGGGTACGGGTTCGAATCCTACTGCGGGAGGTTATACCCTTCCATGAAAATTAGACAATAATTTCAATTTTCCTCCATTGATCAGATAATATTGAGAAGTTTACAGCTTTGTGAAAGGGTAGGTGAGTACCGGTTATAGACAATGGTCCAGGAAAGTTAGGTTAGGTGCGCTGGACTCTGTAAAATGACCTGAAATGTGTTGAAACAGCGTTAAATCTAATTAAAAAAAAATAGTTATTTTTTAGTTTAAAAAACCACCTTTTAGCTCTCATTTGATTTTAAAAGTGTAAGCTTTATCATGTTGTGAAAGTATTAATGAAATGAAAACAATGAATATTAATTTAATGATAATAATAATAAAGACTTTATTTATAGAGGCAACACTGCTAGGCAAAGCCCAATCTTCCCTGTGAGCCTCACAAAATATTTATGTACTAGATATAGCAAGCATGATAAACATTAAAATAAAACATTTGTAAAACATATAGGGACACATCTAGTTTAGCGGATCCCGGAAGTAAATATAAATATGCGTGCGCAGCGTTCTGTTTGGTCATTTGAAAACATAATTATCCAATACCTAATTCATTACATATCATATGGCACGGCCATGATCATGGTTTGCCTGACATACTTTTACCTGTCAAAGTACGTCTGGAAACTAGACAAGCAAATAGTACGCAATTTCTACTACTTAGTCTTGCATAGGTATCATTGAAATTTGACTAAATTAGAATATTAACAGCTCTTTAAATCGAGGCAAATTCTTTACTCTTTCTTGTCGAAACTGTAGTATTTGGAATTTTAAAATTACACAATTTTTATATCAAAGGGAGATAATTTTTCACTCGGATTAAAGTTTTTATCAATAACTTTTCTACAGAATTTTGTTTGATGAATCTAATTCATGCTTTTTTATTATCATGATGTAATGAATGAAAAATATTATGTTTTGTAATAATTTATCATGATTTTGAAAAAATATTCATAACTGTAAAAAAGCATTATGGGTTATTCAAAACATCAATAATTTTATGGTGACTTCATGTATGTTAAATTATTGTCATCTCCTTACATTTGTGATTTATCAATGGTGTGTTTCATATTGTGATTGAACTTTTTGTGTTGTAGAATAAGCTTTTTGCTATGATATTTCAGTTAGGCCATGGGCAAATAAACCCAGGTTGATAGCGCAGTTGGTAGTGCACCAGGATTTGGAATCTCGTGCCCAAGGGGGTGCGGGTTCGAATCCCACCCATGGAGGTTATACCCTTCCATGAAAATTTGACAATAATGTCGATTTTTCTCCATTGATTAGAAATATGGAGAAGTTTCTAGCCTTGTGGAAGGGTAGGTGAGTACTGGTTATAGACAATGGTCCAGGAAAGCTAGGTTAGGTGTGCTGGACGTCGTATAATAACCTAAATTGTGTTGACACGGCGTTAAATCCAATAAATAAATAAACAAGAGCAAATATATAAAATTATCCGATTTAGTCATTGTGAAATTATTCATGCTTCGACAGATTTCGGATCAAACTGTAAAAACATAGAACTAGAAACTCTTGTTCAATTTTTTTCAGTTTTTAGTGGCCGTAAATTAGCCCCTTTGATTTGAATATTCACTAAAGTACTACAGTACTCTTGATTGATAGATTTAAATAAGGGAAGTTAATGTATGCGCTACCGACAAATTGAGCATTACATGTACTTTGAAAAATGCCCACTTTTGTTTTTCATTACATTGATAGTTACCTCCCTTTCTTATTTCAGATCTAGACAGTATTTAGTGAAGTTATAAATGGTTATCTCCCTTTGTTATTTCAGTACTAGAATGTATTTAGTGAAGTTATTAATGGTTATCTCCCTTTGTTATTTCAGAACTAGAATGTAATTAGTGATGCTATAAATGGTTATCTCCCTTTGTTATTTCAGAACTAGAATGTTTTTTGTGAGGTTATAAATGGATATGGTAACAATAAAACCATGAATCTCTACTCTTCAGACCCCCATTACCAGAACTAAGCAGGTACTTTTATTCCTTTATCTATATCATATAGAATGAGATATGTCAGGGTCAGTTACAACTCCAAGGATGATCAGCTCAACCCTAAGTAGGGACAACTTAACCCCTAGGATGAGACAACTCAACCTGTGGACAACTCATCCTGTATCATACATATAAATATAAAATTAATTTTAATTTAAAATCATTGTTTTATCATTATTTTCCATTAAATAGATGAATGGTGATTTGTTAAAGTGAACTAACCCTCATTTTGGAAAAAAACCAAGTTATCTGTCCCATAAAGATCTCCAAACTCTCAGCATCAATTCTGTCTAGTTGAGGCGTGTATAGCATGCCTACAACCTAAGTTATTGTTATTATGTACTAATCCACATTTTTCCCTTAATAAGTTATCCCACAAAACGTTTGTTTTTAAAAAGCAGTAGATAGTATAAGTTAAAACCAAACTGTTTATTAATGCTTTAAACTGTTTGAATTTAAAACTCAGATAACATGTAGTGAAAAATAAATCATTTTTGGGGGCACGTAGAAAAGACTAAAATGTGATTTTCTCTTAACAAGGTTTTTGAGGGTTAGTTCCCTTTCACATATCGCCATCCAGATAATATGCCTAACGGAAGTTGTTTAGGGTCTGAGTTGTCTACGTGTTGAGTGGTCCCTACCCACAGCATAAGCTGTCTTGAGTTGAGTTGTTTTCAAACTGAGTTGTCCTGATCCACTTTTGTCCAATTGTGACATGATTGATATGCAGTGAAAACAGTGAATTCTCAGTGGCAACCAAATGTTTTGTGACAATTTAACTTTGTAGGTCTTCTAAATAGCTTTCATTGAACTTTTGAAAATCATTATTGTTACTTGTAGTTGTAGTTATAGATAAGTCAACAAAAGCATTACATTGATCATGGTTTTGAGGCTTTTTCTATGTCAGATGCTGATTCTTATAAAAGTGATGCATTTATTAAGTTTTTATTTATCACCAACCATGCAAAATGTACTTAAAATAATGTTTCTACAAAACAATTATTGAAGTTAAAGAATTTAGCTGTTTATTTTCTTGTCTCTTAAATTTTGATTGGTCCTGTACACAAAAAGTATATTAATCAATTGAAGGTTGTTTTATACCCAAATGCAATTAGTGGCTAGTTTCTTTAGTATAAATAAATATACCCGTGTTACTAAGTTAAATATTGGAAGATTTGAATGTGCCAAGTCAGCAATACAGCAGTACAACTGTAACTTTACTGCTAGAAAGTTTAGTAGCTCAGCAGTAAACTTATGAAGATGGTGGTTGTATTATTCCAACTTTCAGTAAAAATGAAAATAGTTATGATAGGGATATAGATAGTCAAGTTGAACTATTAAATATGTTATTATATGACAATCTGTCATGACAATGTCAGATTTGATTCCTAGGTGGGGCATACTTTCATGGAGCTTGGTACAGCCATTCTCCCTCCTACCAATGATTCTTAATTATGTAGGGCAGATGTCAGTCTTTGATAAAAGTATGTGATTAGTAGTTTGTTAACAGCTAAATCCGTCGATATAACCTTTCCAGGAACAGTGAGTAGGTTGACTGGCCGCCATTATATGACCATTACAATATGTTGCTATGGCTGAGAATTTTATCAAGATAAGTTAGCATTTCTAATAGTATTTATAAAACATGAAATTATTCAAATTTTAAAGATTAAACCTAGTTACTCAAGCATAGGGGCATAAAGATTATGACTTTGTCATTTGAATTTGCAAAAGTTGTCTAAATTGGTGAATAAAGTCATTGTCCTAGTTTGAATTCCACTATCCATGCTGAATTTATTATTCCTTAGAAAAGTACATTTGTAGTTGAATGTTCACTGAGGATTTGTGATGCCGATTTAAAATACAGCGCCCTCCAAAAATTCTTGAACAAAATCTTGGATTTAAGATAAACTGATTAATCTTTATTCATGAATATAAGGAAGAAAGAGTCATCTGAGCAAATTCTTAAGTCAGCATTGATTACTTTATGAACATATGATTAAAACAATATTACATCAATAAAGCCTAATGATAGTTAATTTGTGTTATGCATGATCATTTTTCTCAAAATTTTATTTGTCCAAAACTTTTGGAGGGCGGTGTAATATTACAAATGAAAGCAATAAATCAAAACATGATAATCTAAAGTAAAATGTTGTTGCTTGTTACCATACTCAACAGTGTTTGAAGGATGGTTTTACATTGCGCTTTGAATAAACTTGCTATAATTAATTTACAAGGGGTAGTTAGTTGAAACAATTCTTTGGTTAATTTATTGAATATGAGTGCTTTTATTGTATTCTCAATTTATTTTATTTTTATGTTAAGTTTAACACCATAGTAACATATAGTATAGGTCATATTTAGGTGGTCAGTCCTCCTAGACTCGCTGTTCCTGGAAAGGCTAAACCAACCACTAGTCGAACACTTTTGTTAGTGACTGATAACTTCCCTACATCATTAAGAATCATTGGTAGGAGGGAGAATGGCAGTAGGAAAGTTTCATGACTAAGCTCCACGAAAGTATGCGCTTTCCAGGAATAAAGTCCACAACCCCTCAATCAGTAAACTTGCATGCTACCAACTGTGCTAGACAGGCGGCTACTTAATTAGGGACTTTAGTCAGTTATCTTGATAAAATCTGAAGCTATCCAATTGGTAAGTAGGTCCTTACAGTTGGAATCCTCGGACTTTATCATTGAAGTTTTATGTAAGGATAACAAAATATTTCATCTAATATATTTCTTGTTAATTGAGATATTATCAGAAGTGATGAACTTTAGATAGTTCTTTACCCAACAAATACTTAGCTTAAATATCAAACAAAATAAACAGTTTACAAAAAAGTTATAATAATTTTGGCAAATTGACATTAAAGAGTAAGGGTAAAATTCAAGTATTCCAACTAATAGGACCTACTTATTTTAAGTGTATACACATGTGGGGAAATAATGACTTAAGTCCCTTATTTATTTGAAATTTTGGAACTAGCCCTGAGCTGTCTACTTTGTAAATTTTCATAATTACGAGTTTTTAATTGGACTGAACAAATCAATGATGATTGAGCAGTAAATGTGTTTAATGTTTTGTTAGACACTGTAGGTCTACTTTAGTCGGTCAAATATTGCACTTTATTTAAAATAAAGTAACTTGTTTGTTTTATTTCAGATCGTAATGAGCAGAAGTACTGATGTAGCACATCTAACTGGTGAATGTGAAACAAGTAACCGCTGCTGTAGAAGAATCAACCCAATGAATTTCATGTACAATTGGTCCTTCTTTTCCAACAAGTCATCTCGGACGTTTTGTCCTTGAGATGTTTGTTGCCCAATGTCCTGTACTTGATTTAATTTGGCCTGCTGATATTTAACAAGTGAACTCGGACTCTTTGTCCTTGAGATCCTTGTTGTCCAAGTAAATTGATTAACTTGTGTTGTTTTATCATTTATAATGGTTTAATAGTTGGTTACACTATTCGGGATGGATGGTCCCTTGATACCTTCATACCTAATAGTAAGTATTGTTCGTTTTTTCTGAACTGTCAAAACATGAATAATTTTACGGAGTTCGTGCTTTTTGATAGTGTGTAATCATTCTCCGTGAAATTATTCAAACTTTGACAGATTAGAAAAAACGAACAATAAAAAATTGTAGACGAATCCAAATCGTCGGCTCTCTCTAACAATGTTCTATCTCCATTCATGAAAAACAAATGAGATACATCCAAAGCTACTAGTATGACATCGTTCTAAAAAGATTTTCTTGCCTCTATGCATTGTTAATGTGCCTGCCAAGTCTAATGTCTATACATAATGAAACAATTAAGATATGAACTTTTGAACTCGATTTCCTGGAAATAAAAATATGGTAGTTCGAGCATTGTTAGAGTGAGGCGACAAAATGTTGATTATTCGTCTAATGAGGTTTTCGTCCCTAAAATAGTTTACTAAAATTTCTCGGGGAACGAATACGAATGTTAACATTCGGAACTAGCTCGGCGATCAACTACAAAGATGCACCTCGGATATTAATCGTAGTAGAAATACAACTAAGTTGTGAGGTCAGGCGATTAAGTGCAGATCATTTTGCAGAAAGTATCGAGTACACAAAATGTTCGAGGATCAACTTTGATTTGAGTGAATATCCGTTACAGGCATTGAAGAGCTGTAACTGCCCATAATCGTCCGTCACTTTTGGTGTGTGCCAGCGTTCCAAACGTCGGGAACGAGGCTAGATTCCATGATGAAACTCTCTCCTCGTGATATCCGAGGTTTATTTGCGTGAAAAATCGCCGAGGTAGTTCCGAATGGAATGTTAACTTATGTTCGTCCCCAAATATTTTCGTACATAAAGATTAGTATGAAGTTTCCTTGGACAAATCCAAATTTAAACTATCTCGTTCCCTAATATTTTCGTACCTAGAAATGTGTACTGAAATTCCTGGAAACTAATCCAAATGTAAGCATACATCCCTCAATATTTTCGGTCCATGACAAGTGAGTACGAAAGTTAAAAGGGGGCGAATCTTGATAATGTAAACTTAAGATTCGCCCTCGGAACTTTCGTACATGACTTTCTGGTACGATAAGTTGACTGACGAATCGAAATGGTTACAAAAAAGTCCCCAGAACTTTATTTACCTATTCTCTGGTTTTGAAGTCTGTGGACCGGAATGTAAATAGGTCGTATATATTGTTACGAAGTTTTTGGCGAACAAGTCTCCAAGCTTTTCATTTTACGAAAACTTCGGGGACAAATCGAAATTAAAATTTTAAGGTTCGTCCTCGGAACTTTCGTACCAGAACTTTTCTGGTTACGAAAAGTTAAGGGACAAATTAAAATGGTTAGACTTAAGTGCCCAAGAAATTGTCTACTGTTTTTGGCGTGATATAACCTTAGGGTTAATACGCCGTAAAACACAATTTATTCGTTTCCAGAAATTTCGTATTCAACTTTTTGTTTCAAAGTTTGGGGGCGAATTGAAATGTATGCAAGGTTCGTACCCAGAACTTTCATTCCCAACTTTTAATTGTTTCGAAAAATTGGGGATGAATCGAAATATAAGATTTGTCCCATGGACTTTTTCGTACTTTACCTTTTCAAAGTTTCGAAAAAATGGGGACGAATCGAAATGTAAACAGATTTGTCCCGAAATAGACTTTCTCAACTTTTTGTTATGAAAAGTATTGGGACGAAACAAAATGTTAAAATTTGTCCTCTAACTCTTCATCTTTCAAAAAGTTTGGAAACGTCGAAATTCGTCCTTAGAAATTTCGTACCTATCTTATTTCTGGTTAGGATAAGTTAAGGGACGAATCGGATTAGTTTCTAGAAATTTCGTAACTAACTTTTCTTGTTATGAAAAATTTGGGGATGAACCGATTTATAAATCAATTCATCTCCAGACATTTCGTACCCAACATGTACTGGTAACAAAAAGTTGAGCACGAATCAATAGTATGCAAGATTCGTCCCCAGAAATTTCGTCTTCAACTTCCTGGTTACGAAAAGTTAAAGGACGAATCGTTATGTATTCAAAGATTCGTTCCAAGAACTTTCATCCCGAACTTTTTATGGTTACGAACAGCAAACAACAATATGCCTATTAAACGTCTGGTAATAGAAATGTTTGAAGTACATGGCATTCCATATGGTGTAGACCGACAATACTAACCTGAGCTTGACCTTAATGCAAGAATTTATTAAACTCGGTACTGGGTCTATTTTTGTCTTCATTAGTAAATCGGAAGCGTTCGGCAAAATACAGGTGTTTTACGATTAATTTTGATTTCATAAATAAACAAATGGTTTGGAACAGTGTCACAATATAACCCCCCCCCAAAAAAAGACTAATGTGTCCAAGATTTAAGTACAGCAGCGTGCCACTTTTACAAATTGATTCATAGTCGTATAAGTTATGAACGCGTGCATAACTGTATATGTATGTAATTATCATAATTAGGTAGTTTAAGCTCAGTTTAATATTGTCGCACAATGATTATTCAGTAATTTTTCACTTTTTTATTACTTCTTTTTATTGCTTCTTCATTATTGTTCGTTTTTTTCAACTGTCAAAACATGAATAATTTCACGGTGAATGCGTTTGTAAAAATTATTGTTGTAATACACCCGTGAGTTTCCGAAAGTGTGTATTATTATTAAGTAAAGCTTCTTATTCCGTATGAAATGTTTTAGTCAGTATATTTTTAATAACAATTAGGCCGCCAGTACAAAAATTCATTCAGTCACAGTGAAATAATTCAAGCTTTGACAGTTGAGAAAAAAAACGGACAATGACACTCGATTCCTAAATCACCACGCATAAAGACGTCGCTGAAGTTAGCAAAATTTTTTTGCTAGCAAAAGTGGCCACAAGTTGCTATTTTTGCTAGCAAAATTTTTTTTATGTGAATAGTGAAATATTAATTTAGTGCTAAAACCAGGTACCATAACCAGTTATAAAACATGGCAAGTCCGTTTGTCGGGCCTGATGCCTCTAACTAGTTACTAAACAACTCCTATGGGTTATGTTACCATTTTTATAGACATGGGTAGTGCTACCCACTGATTTCGCCGGGTACTTGCGTATACAAGGCATGAGGTCCGACCTTGGGCTATCACGTGGGCACAGTGGCCAGCCTGGGAAAATTCCGTGGGCTCGGGCCAAAGACCACTAAGTGTCGGTACTTAACGTTTTGTGTATAAAATCAGCACTCAGATGGGCCATATTTCAGGGCTCGAACGTCGAGTTAAAGCGATTTCGCCCGGTACTGGCGTATACCAGGCGAGAGGTCCGACCAAGTGCTTTCACGTGGGCACAGTGGCCACCCTGGGAAAATTCCGTGGGCTCGGGCCAGAGACCACTTAGTGTCGGTACTTTACGTTTTGTGTATAAAATCAGCACTCAGATGGGCCATGTTTCAGGACTCGAACGTCGAGTTAAAGCAATTTGGCCCGGTAATGGCTCAACCAGGCGAGAGGTCCGACCTAGGGCTATCATGTGGGCACAGTGGCCACCCTGGGAAAATTACGTGGGCTCGGGCTAGAGACCACTGAGTGTCGGTACTTTTCGTTTTGTGTATAAAATCAGCACTCAGATGGGCCATGTTTCAGGGCTCGAACGTCGGTTTAAAGCAATTTCGTCCGATACTGGCGCATACCAGGCGAGAGGTCTGACCTAGGGCTATCCTGTTGGCCTAGTGGCCAGCCTGGGAAAATTCTGTGGGCTCGGGCCAGAGACCACTAAATGTCGGTACTTTACGTTTTGTGTAAAAAATCAGCACTCAGATTGGCCATGTTTCAGGGCTCGAACGTCGAGTTAAAGCAATTTTGCCCGGTACTGGCGTATACCAGGCGATAGACCCGACCTAGGGCTATCACGTGGGCATAGTGGCCACCCTGGGAAAATTCCGTGGGCTCTGGCAAGAGACCACTAATTGTCAGTACTTTACATTTTGTGTATAAAATCAGAACTCAGATGGGCTATGTTTCAGGGCTCGAACGTCGAGTTCAAGTGATTTCGCCCGGTATTGGCGTATACCAGGCGATAGGTCCAAGGTAGGGCTATCACGTGGGCACAGAGGCCAGCCTGGGAAAATTCCGTGGGCTCGGGCCAGCGACCACTTAATGTCGGTACTTTACGTTTAGTGTATAAAATAAGCACTCAGATGGGCCATGTTTCAGGGCTCGAACGTCGAGTTAAAGCAATTTCGCCCGGTACTGGCGTATACCAGGCGATAGGTCCGACTTAGGGCTATCACGTGGGCACAATGGCCACCCTGGAAAAATTCCGTGGGCTCGGGCAAGAGACCACTAAGTGTCAGTACTTTACATTTTGTGTATAAAATCAGAACTCAGATGGGCTATGTTTCAGGGCTCGAACGTCGAGTTAAAGCGATTTCGCCCGGTACTGGCGTATACCAGGCGAGAGGTCCGACCTAGGGCTATCACGTGGGCACAGTGGCCACCCTCGGAAAATTCCGTTGGCTCGGGCCAAAGACCACTAAATGTCGGTACTTTACGTTTAGTGTATAAAATAAGCACTCAGATGGGCCATGTTTCAGGGCTCGAACGTCGAGTTTAAGCGATTTCGCCCGGTACTGGCGTATACCAGGCCATAAGTCCGACCTAGGGCTATCATGTGGGCACAATGGCCAGCCTGGGAAAATTTCGTAGGCTCGGGCTAGAGACCACTAAGTGTCGGTACTTTACGTTTAGTGTATAAAATAAGCACTCAGATTGGCCATGTTTCAGGGCTCGAACTTCGAGTTTAAGCGATTTCGCCAAGTACTGGCGTATACCAGGCGAGAGGTCCAAGCTAGGGCTATCACGTGGGCACAGTGTCCAGCCTGGGAAAATTTCGTAGGCTCGGGCTAGAGACCACTAAGTGTCGGTACTTTTCGTTTTGTGTATAAAATCAGCACTCAGATGGGCCATGTTTCAGGGCTCGAACGTCGTGTTAAAGAGATTTAGCCCGATACTGGCGCATACCAGGCGAGGGGTTCGACCTAGGGCTATCACGTGGGCACAGTGGCCACCTTGGGAAATTTCCGTGGGCTCGGGCAAGAGACCACTAAGTGTCGGTACTTTACATTTTGTGTATAAAATCAAAACTCAGATGGCCCATGTTTCAGGGCTCGAACGTCGAGTTAAAGCGATTTCGCCCGGTCCTGGCGTATACCAGGCGAGAGGTCCAAGCTAGGGCTATCACGTGGGCACAGTGGCCACCCTGGGCAAAATTCCGTGGGCTCGGGCCACAGACCACTTAATGTCGGTACGTTACTTTTTGTGTATAAAATCAGCACTCAGATGGGCCATGTTTCAGGGCTCGATCGTCGAGTTAAAGCGATTTCGCAGGGTACTGGCGTATACCAGGCGAGAGGTCCGACCTAGGGCTATCACGGGGCACAGTGGCCACCCTGGAAAAATTCCGTGGGTTCGGGCCAGAGACCACTAAATGTCGGTACTTTACGTTTTGTGTATAAAATCAGCACTCAGATGGGCCTTGTTTCAGGACTCGGACGTCGAGCTAAAGCAATTTCGACCGGTACTGGTGTATTCCAGGCGAGCGGTTCGACCTAGGGCTATCACGTGGGCACAGTGGCCACCTTGGGAAAATTCCGTGGGCTTGGGCCAGAGACAACGTAGTGTCGGTACTTTACGTTTAGTGTAAAAAATCAGCACTCAGATAGGCCATGTTTCAGGGCTCGAACGTCGAGTTCAAGCGATTCCACCAGGTACTGGTGTACACAAGGCGAGAGGTTCGACCTAGGGCTATCACGTGGTCACAGTGGCCTCCCGGAGAAAATTCCGTAGACTTAGGAAAGAGGCCACTTAGTGTCGGTACTTTAAGTTTTGTAGATAAAATAGGCACCCAGATGGGCTGTATTGCAGGGCTCTAACGTGGAGTTAAATCGATTTCGCTGGGTACTGGCGTACACCAGGTGAGAGGTCCGACCTAGGGCTATCACTTGGGCACAGTGGCCACCCTGAGAAAATTCCTTGGGCTCGGGCCAGAGACCACTAAGTGTCGGTACTTTACGTTTTGTGTATAAAATCAGCACTCAGACGGGCCATGATCAGGGCTCGAACGTCGAGTTAAAGCGATTTCGCCCGGTACTGGCGTATACTAGGCGAGAGGTTCGACCTAGGGCTATCACGTGGGCACAGTAGCTACCCTGGGAAAATTCCGTGGGCATGAGCCAGAGACCACTGATTGTCGGTACTTTACGTTTTGTGTATATAATCAGCACTCAGATAAGTTTCATGGCTCGAACGTTGCTGTAAAGTGATTTGGCCTTGTTATGACGTATTCCACGCCAGAGATCAGACCTAGGCCTGTCACCTGGGAGAATTGGCTATCCTGATAAAATTCCACTTGACCCTCGTTCTATCGGGTTTTTTTAAGATTCCTTTAAGTAAGACTTAGTTTCAAGAGAAAATTGGCGTAACCAAGTAGTATGAACTCCGTCGATAATTCACCATTACAAAACATTACACAGATTGTTGTCATAATGGCTTTATGGCTTTTAATTTGCATTTTTTTTAGCTCGGCAAACCGCTAAATTCGCTTCTGACAGGTGCTTTTGTGTATTTGTGTCAATATTTTGAAAACCAATTTCAATGAAAAACCAAAATGCAATACTTGCCGTTGATACTTTAAATATAGCAATCAAAAACATTTTAAACTACAAAAATGCACTTGAAATGCAAAAAAATCTTGAATTTTAATTTTGACCCTGGTTAATTCGACGCGGCGGCTAAAAAATCAAGTAACTGCATTTAAGCTGTTTTTGTTTAAATTACTGCAAAAAGCAATTGTGGTGAAATTATCAAATTTGTCCCCTTTTAGAGGTAACGATAATGAAACAATTGACAAGTTGGGAATACATAGATCTAGTCGGGTATGGTAGGCAGCGAAGACTGCCATATTATAAATATATAGAGGATATTCGTCAACTTTAGTGTAAGATCGATTTTTATTTCACCGAGTGAGCTCAGAAAACATATTTTCACGAGTGGCATAGCCACGAGTGAAAATGTCACTTTCTGAGTTCACGAGTTGAAATAAAAATCATCTTACACCAACGTTGACGAATATTCTGTTTCTTTCATGCTTAGTTTTGCGTTTTATTTGATGTATTTTACACAAATTATAACGTGACGTCATTTCTACTCCAAGATGACGTCATTTATTCTCTAATATGACGTCATGAACGATGAAAATATAAGGTTATATTTTCACTGCGATGAAAATATAAAATTTATATTTTCATCGTTTATTTTCATCGAATAACGTGACGTTTCACCGTAAAGCATGAAAGAAATTATTCTAATTTCACCATAGACCATAATCAACAGATTTCGATGTAAATCTTAGGAGTCTGAAACTCTTAAACATAGATTAGTATTTTAATTAATTCTTAAACAGTTTTTTTTCTTGGAATAACTTAATAAGGTCTTTTATGATAATGGTTATTGTTTTTTAATCTGGATAAAGATTTTCAGAGCCCAACACTCATTTCTTAATTCATGCTGTGGTTAAAGTTCGTTTGAACTGGCAAATGAACTACAGTTAATTTAAGCCGTAGTAAGCCGTAGCTGGAAGATTTGTGCGGTTTCAATACATATAATGCTACGAGATTGTCACAGTGGGAGCAGTAATCTATTGCTTAAGGATCGATCGGCCCTTGTTTCGAATCCCACAATGGGCATTGCTAGTTTCCATGAGCAAGAAATTAACCAGCGATTGTTTCCACCCACGTGTAAATGGGTACCTGGGTATAATTTGCACCAATTTGTCAGCTGCACTAATAAGCGGCGTAATAGGGAGACTGACAGAAATATACCAGTAGCCCGACGAGCAGGAATAATAGCTGTAAAGTCGGTAAATGTGCGTAACATAAAAACTCCGACTATAAAATGCCATTGCATTTTTTATTAAGCTCTACAGCCTTTGTAACCATGCATGAGTCTGTACACATCTGCAAAGTCCTATTATCATATCTATTTGACTATAAAATAACTTCTGATTCTTAAATCATAAAATATAGCAATTAAATTGAAGTATCAGTATGAGGGTGGGATATATTTACATGTCTGTGCTTAATATTTATAACTCTGGATTATTACTATCAATGTACAATTGGGTCCACACGTTTCTTTACAATTGTTATAATTAGATATTCTTCAAATGTTACTAGAACGTAAAGCAGAGTATCGATAAAATATGGTGTCGATCTCAAAATAATAATTTTCATGATAAGAAAATAAACAATATTCTGTGTAAGATTTTTTGCCGTCTTTTATTGGTACGTTTTTGAACTGTAACATGAATACTAGCACAATATTTCAGTCATAAGTCAGTAAAATGAAGTAGCACGTTTAATTTGATACGTTCTTTAAAAAAGGATAGTATTTTAAGGATCATCCTTAATTGTCAAGCGTCTGCGATGTCTACTCTTTTTACTTCAAAGGTCATACAGCTTTCATCCGACCCAACGCAAACCCAGTTATTTTTTAAAACGTTTGTTTTTAATTTTTTTATTTGAATTTTATCAACACGTTTTATTTGATTATTTACTGAGGCCAGCTCACCTAACCAACTTTCCTGGACATGTTTAACTTTACCAGTACTCGCTTACCTCTTCATCTCCCTTTATAAATTATTCCTAAATGTTTTCTTCGCACTTCCTTGGCAGCACATATCCAAACAACTACAGATAACAATTCTCTGGAATGTCGTCATACGGAACTTATGCATTTGTAGATTTTACTATTAGCTGTGTGCTGAACGAAAATTCTGTACCATGAATGATAACGATTGAAAATGTTTAAACGTTTTCGTCGCTCGTGACCTTGTTTAGTACGAAGCTGACGCGTATTGTTAGGTGTTGCGAGTGGATGACCATTTGGGTATATTTTGTCGGCTTTAAAAGAACGCAGTTTTCAGGAAATGGCAGTGCTGCTGAACCGATTTGATTCATAAGCATATATAGGTGCGCGTCATTTTGATGGCCAAAAAAATCCTGATTCCACATATCTCATCAGGCCTGCATTGTCTATAACTATCTTATTGTTTTATACTGTATCTAAACTTTACTATACACGTATCATGATCATTTCAGTGGTAAGTCATATGGAAATGCAAAAACACTTAGAAAATCAAGTTCATTTATTTTGCTTGGCCTAACAATTTGATTGAAAATTGCTTTGAGAAAATCCCTTCGATTTGTACGTATTCAGTCATCCGCTCTCCGTCTAAGCTGTCCGCGTATACATCTCTAATAAGCCATGCATACATGATCAAACGCTTTAATTTATTTATTGGAGTTAACGCCGTATCAACACAATTTAGGTCATTTCACGGCATCCAGCGCTCCTAACCTAGCTTTCATGGACCATTGTCTATAACTATTACTCACCCATCCTTCCACTAGGCCGGAAACTTTTCCATATTATCTAATCAATGGGGAAAATCGACATTATTGTCAAATTTTCATGGGATCATACGCTTTAAAATCAGTGTAATACTTTTATGATGATATTCAAATCAATCGCGATCGAATGCATGGCGGTCATCTCGTCTAATTACCTCCGATAATTTCAATCTTAATAAAGTTTGACTCTTTCCGGTTACTTCGTTCATCTCCGTGGATTGAGTGACGTCATAGAAAAATAGTTCGATATCCTTGCGGGTATTCATATCAAGGGGCATGTTTAACAACTTCATGTCTGTCGCTAGCTAGCGCTTTTTTGAAGGCTAGCTAGCCAGCCAATTTTGAGTAGCATATTAGCACTCGCCTTGTGAAACGTGCCCAGTATAAAACGAAAAGTTTGGAACAGTTTGTTTTAAATGATTTCATGTTCAACAAGCGCTTAACTTAAAAATGATTATAGAAAAAACATTCTCTAATTAACTCATATTAAACTTACTGTATGCTTTTAAACAACCGTTTCAAGTCACATTCATGAAATCAATTATTATGTTACTATAATTGCTAATATGATTTTGACTAAATATTAAACGAATAATAATAATAATTATATTTCTTTTTTAACCTGATGGTAATTGAATTAATAAATGTTATACTACAAAGTCTTCTGACTTGATGTGCTATACATATGAATACTAAAGCAAAATAAACAATACGTGTTTATTTAGATACTAGGCTTATCAGATTGAAATGACAGATTAATGGTTCATCCGCTGTTAAATTGACTGAAGTGGCCAGATAATGTTTTCATAGTGGTTCTGGACATAACGGTATCAGTCCTACGTCTTACACCAGTTGAGAGCATCCAATGGATGATGGGGCTTATCAGGGAAACTATAATCGTTTTATTGACCACAAGCAATTAGCACAGTCATAAATCTACATTAATTTGGCACTTACTGTGCTGGCTTGTTTGATTGTGATTGATCATGAACATGTGTACTATTTACATTGAATGAGAAATAGAAACATAACACCAGTGTTGTTGTATTTGTGAGCACGTATTATACTGTTTTAAATTTTAAATCATATTTCAAAAGATCTTATTTTGTAAGAAGAGTGAACCGTTTTACTACATCATTACTGCATCTAATAATACACATGTAATGACTTATGTTTTTATAAAATGCGTCTTATGACTATAATTTTAGGAACACAATCCATTTTATACCCTATGACTTTTTAAAACATGAATTTGATTGGTAAGGACATCAGATTACAGACACCTTATCACTCATTCTGAAAAGTAGATGTTGCTACATGTATGAATAATAATGTGACATTGAAGTATTTTCACTAGAATAATTTAGATAATGTGATTTGTCTATTATGCTAATATACTTATTAATATGTTGTGTGAAGCGTCACAATTGGTAAGTCCGTTTTTCTCCTACCTTAGATTTATCATCATCATCGTCGTCATCCTAATCAACATCCGGTTTTAAGTTTAGTACAAGCCGTTGATTATTCTTTCGGCAAGGGTGAGGTTTGTCTTTCTTGTGTAGAAGTGTTCCTCTTCATATCTGGTGGTCCTGATGGTTGGTGTCATACATTTTAAGTTACAATCGATCACGCTCTTCCAGGTCTTCCCAGGTTAAATCTGATCAACCTTGGCCATGGTGTGCTGTGATCTTCAAATTTCTCACTTGGGAGGTCCAGCTTGTGACCAAGCCATCTCAGCATCTTGGTTGTACAAAACTATTATATACTATTATTAAGCTTAAGTGTAAAATTCAAGTTGTATATTGGAGTTTTTTTGACACGCAGACTAATTAAACAATATGAGAGTCATATTGTCACAGTACATAACATTGACTAATTACAACAGTAATCATAGTAATAAGTAAATTCAATCGGTCTTTATTGTTAAATGACCCAGGCAGATTTTTTATTGTGAAGAGAGAATGACAAAACATGTAATCGACACATTTGATAACTCCGGCCATTCTTCCTCCTGCCACTGATTCTCAATCATGTAGGGCAGTAGTCAGTGACTGACAACGTATGCACCAAGTAGTTTGTTAACAGCTAAATCCAGAGGTTACGTGAGTAGGGGGACTGACCGCTGTGATATGACCTGTACGGAAATGAATTACGTCAAGGCAAGACATAAGCCCTAAAATTGGAACCATCTAAGTGCTGATTTAAGAAGTATACGCAAGGTACAAGCAATTAAAGGTTTAAGACCCATGTCTTCACATCTTTTCGAGATAGACACTGTGGTAACGCGATGGCCGTGGGTCAGAACTTATGCCTGAAATAGGCCTGTACTCGGTCTGTAATCGCCTTCAAACAGCCCATCGAAATGTTGATTTAATACACCCTATATTTTATACCCTAACCACATTAAGTGGTCTCGCGCCAATGCCCACGAAAATTCCCCAGGGTAGTCACTGTGCCAACGTGATAGCCCTAGGCCGGACCTCTCGCCTGGTATACGCCAATACCCGGCAAAATCGCTTTAACACGAGATTTGTGCCCTGAAACATGGCCCGTCTGAGTGCTGATTTTATACACAAAACGTAAAGTACCGACACTTAGTGGTCTCTGGCCCCAGCCTACGGAAATTACCCAGGGTGGCCACTGTGCCTACGTGATAGCCCTAGGTCGGACCTCTCGCTTGGTATACGCCAGTACCGGGCAAAATCGCTTTTACTCGACGTTCGAGCTCTGAAACATGGCCCATCCGAGTGCTGATTTTTTACACAAAACGTAAAGTACCGACAATTAGTGGTCTCTGGCACGAGCCCGCGGAATTTTCCTAGAATGGCCACTGTGCCTACGTGATAGCCCTAGGTCGGACCTCTCGCCTGGTATACGCTAGTACCGGGCGAAATCGCTTTAACTCGACCTTAGAGCCCTGAAACATGGCCCGAGTGCTGATTTTACACACAAAACGTAAAGTACCGACATTTAGTGGTCTCTGGCCCGAGCCCATGGAATTTTCCCAGGGTGGCCACTGTGCCAACTTGATAGCCCTAGGTCGGACCTTTCGCCAGGTATACACCAGTACCGGGCGAAATCACTTTAACTCGACGTTCGAGCCCTGAAACATGGCCCATCTGAATGCTGATTTTATACACAAAACGTAAAGTACCGACACTTAGTTGTCTCTGGCCCGAGCCCACGGAATTTTCCAAGGATGGCCACTGTGCCCACGTGATAGCCCTAGGTCGGACCTCTCGCCTGGTTTACGCCAGTGCCCGGCGAAATCGCTTTAACTCGACGTTCGAGCCCTGAAACATTGTCCGTTCGAGTGCTGATTTTATACACAAATCGTAAAGTACCGACAGTTAGTGGTCTCTGGCCCGAGCCCAAGGAATTTTCCGAGGGTGGCCACTGTGCCCACGTGATAGCCCTAGGTCGGACCTCTCGCCTGGTATACGCCAGTACCGGGCAAAATCGCTTATACTCGACGTTCGAGTCCTGAAATATGGTCCATCCGAGTGCTGATTTTATACACAAAACGTAAAGTACCGACACTTAGTGGTCTCTGGCCCGAGCCCACGGAATTTTCCGAGGGTGGCCACTGTGCCCACGTGATAGCCCTAGGTCGGACCTCCCGCCTGGTATACGCCAGTACCGGGCGAAATCGCTTAAACTTGACGTTCGAGCCCTGAAACATGGCCCATCCGAGTGCTGATTTTATACACATAAAGTAAAGTACCGACATTTAGTGCTCTCTGGCCCGAGCCCACGGAAATTTTCCAGGGTGGCCATTGTGCCCACGTGATAGCCCTAGGTCAGACCTCTCGCCTGGTATACGCCAGTACCGGGCGAAATCGCTTAAACTAGACGTTCGAGCCCTCAAACATGGCCCATCCGAGTGCTGATTTTATACACAAAACGTAAAGTACCGACATTTAGTGGTCTCTGGCCCGTGCCAACGGAATTTTCCGAGGATGGCCACTGTGCCCACGTGATAGCCCTATGTCGGACCTCTCGCCTGGTATACGCCAGTACCGGGCGAAATCGCTTAAACTCGACGTTCGAGCCCTAAAACATGTCCCATCCGAGTGCTGATTTTTTACACAAAACGTAAAGTACCGACACTTAGTAGTCTCTGGCCCGAGCCCACGGAATTTTCCCAGGGTGGCCACTGTGCCCACGTGATAGCCCTAGGTCGGACCTCTCGCCTGGTATACGCCAGTACCGGGTGAAATCGCTTAAACTCGACGTTCGAGCCCTGAAACATGGCCCATCCGAGTGCTGATTTTATACACAAAACGTAAAGTACCGACACTTAGTGGTCTCTGGCCCGAGCCCACGGAATTTTCCCAGGGTGGCCACTGTGCCCACGTGATAGCCCTAGGTCGATCCTCTCGCCTGGTATACGCCAGTAACGGGCCAAATCGCTTAAACTCGACGTTCGAGCCCTGAAACATGGCCCATCCGAGTGCTGATTTTAATACACCAAACGTAAAGTACTGACACTTAGTGGTATCTGGCCCGAGCCCACGGAATTTTCCCAGGGTGGCCAATGTGCCCATGTGATAGCCCTAGGTCGGACCTCTCGCCTGGTATACGGCAGTACCGGGCAAAATCGCTTAAACTCGACGTTCGAGCCCTGAAACATGGCCCATCCGAGTGCTGATTTTATACACAAAACGTAAAGTACCAACACTTAGTGGTCTCTGGCCCGAACCCACGGAATTTTCCCAGGGTGGCCACTCTGCCCACGTGATAGCCCTAGGTCTGTCTTCTCGCCTGGTATACGCCTGTACCGGTCGAAATCGCTTAAACTCGACGTTCGAGCCCTAAAACATGGCCCATCCGAGTGCTGATTTTATACACAAAACGTAAAGTACCGACACTTAGTGGTCTCTGGCCCGAGCCAACGGAATTTTCCCAGGGTGGCCACTGTGCCCCATTGAAAGCCCTAGGTCAGACCTCTTGCCTGGTATACGCCAGTACCCGGCGAAATCGCTTAAACTCGAAGTTCGAGCCCTGAAACATGGCCAATCCGAGTGCTGATTTTATACACAAAACGTAAAGTACCGACACTTAGTGGTCTCTGGCCCGAGCCCACGGAATTTTCCAAGGACTGCCACTGTGCCCACGTGATAGCCCTAGGTCAGACCTCTCGCCTGGTATACGCCAGTACCGGGCCAAATCGCTTAAACTCGACGTTCGAGCCCTGAAACATGGCCCATCCGAGTGCTTATTTTATACACAAAACGTAAAGTACCGACACTTAGTGGTCTCTGGCCCGAGCCCACAGAATTTTCCCAGGGTGGCCACTGTGCCCACGTGATAGCCCTAGGTCGGACCTCTCGCCTGGTATACGCCAGTACCCGGCGAAATCGCTTAAACTCTACGTTCGAGCCCTGAAACATGGCCCATCCGAGTGCTGATTTTATACACCAAACGTAAAGTACTGACATTTAGTGGTATCTGTCCCGAGCCCACGGAATTTTCCCAGGGTGGCCAATGTGCTCACGTGATAGCCCTAGGTCGGACCTCTCGTCTGGTATACGCCAGTACCGGGCGAAATCGCTTAAACTCGACGTTCGAGCCCTGAAACATGGCCCATCCGAGTGCTGATTTTATACACAAAACGTAAAGTACCAACACTTAGTGGTCTCTGACCCGAGTCCACGGAATTTTCCCAGGGTGGCCACTGTGCCCACGTGATAGCCCTAGGTCGGACCTCTCGCCTGGTATACGCCAGTACCGGGCGAAATCGCTTAAACTCGACGTTCGAGCCCTCAAACATGGCCCATCCATGTGCTGATTTTATACACAAAACGTAAAGTACCGACACTTAGTAGTCTCTGGCCCGAGCCCACGGAATTTTCCCAGGGTGGCCACTGTGCCCTTGTGATAGCCCTTGGTCGGACCTCACGCCTGGTATACGCCAGTACCGGGTGAAATCGCTTAAACTCGACGTTCGAGCCCTGAAACATGGCCCATCCGAGTGCTGATTTTATACACAAAACGTAAAGTACCGACACTTAGTGGTCTCTTGCCGAGCCCACGGAATTTTCCCAGACTGGCCTTTGTGCCCACGTGATAGCCCTAGGTCGGACCTCTCGCCTGGTATACGCCAGTACCCGGCGAAATCGCTTTAACATGAGATTCGAGGCCTGAAACATTGCCCGTTTGAGTGCTGATTTTATCCACATAACGTAAGTACCGACTTTTAGTGGTCTCTTGCCTGAGTCGACGGAATTTTCTAAGGGTGGCCACTATGCCCACGTGATAGCCCTAGGTATAACCTCTCGCCTTGTATACGCCAGTACCCGGCTTAATCACTTTAACTCTGGATTCGAGCCATGAAACATGGCATCTGAAATCTGTTTTATCCACAAAACGTATAGTACCGACTTTTAGTGGTCTCTGGCCCAAGCCCAAGGAATTTTCACAGGATGGCCACTGTGCCCACGTGATAGCCTTAGGTCGGACCTCTTGCCTGGAATGCGCCAGTACCCGGCAAAATCGCTTTAACTCGACGTTCGAGCCCTGAAACATTGCCATTCTAAGTGCTGACTTTAAGTGGTCTTTGGTTCAAGCCCATGGAATTTTCCCAGAGTAGCCAATATGTCCAAGTGATAGCCCTAGATCAGACCTCACGCGTGGTATCCGCCGTATCCGGCAAAATCGCTTTAACATGAGATTCGAGCCCTGAAACATGGCCCATCTGAGTGCTGATTTTATACACAAAACGTAAAGTACCGACATTTTGTTATTTCTGGTCCAATCCACGGAATTCTCTAAGGGTAGCCACTATGCCAACGAGATAACCCTGAGTCAGACCTCTAACATGGTATACACCATTATCCCAGTAAAAAAATTGCTAGCAAAAATAGCACTTTGTGGCCAATTTTGCTAGCAAAAAAAATTTGCTAACTTCAGCGACGTGATAATTTTCGTACTATGGACACGTGGAATTAAAATGTGAATACCAAGGAGCGGTGAGTGTTTACAATTTTTCATTGTTGCATGTTTTGTTATTCAATTTGGATGTGCTAGCATATGACCTATTAGTGACCCATATTGGGACACATATGACCATTTAATTCCACGAAGTTTGCATCACAGGCTGTCGGCATGAGACAGTCCCATCAAAAATATTGTATACACACACACACACTCACACACACATATATACTATGTGTATACAATATTTTTGATGGGACTGTCTCATGCCGACAGCCTGTGGTTTGCATGAGATTAGATTGGCTCGAAAACTCACAGGAGCAAACTCCCTTCTTCTTATAAGACTTACGGAAGGTATGCCTTTTTCAAATTGTGATAAGGAGGGATTTTTTTATTTCAAACTACGAAGCGGAGTATCAAGCTCCTTGGATATAGCTTAGGTATAATTAAGTTCACATTTCTAAGGTTTATTTGACGATAGGGATTCGTTTAGGTGGTGAATAATAAGTTCAGTTTAATCACTCTACTGTATCCTTACGGAACGCCTAGGCGATAGTTGATCGTCAGCTAACGGAATCATCCGAGGTGTGCCGAATGTACCGTACCTCAACTATGAACTTTAACCTCTGGCTATTCTTATTCAAATCAACACCAATTTTATAGCCAATCAAACATCGCCAAAACATCTAACCGCCATCTTAAAATTTGAAAAGAGTAATGATAGTGTTAGTATTGGAAAAAATGGAATAAATAAAAGATTTTATTGTATTGTTCAAGGTAATTCATGTTTTATTTTGTTCCGTATACCTTTAGACACAGTTTGGATAAGTTTGCAAAAGTTATGTTGAAAATCTATCAGTTGTTGAAATTGAAAAACATCCCATCAAGTGGGTAGGGTAACTAAATACATTAAAATATCCATAAATTCCGGATAATTTTGATATATTTTGTAAGAAATACATTGTACTGCCGACTAAAATTTCACTTATACGCACCCATCTAATTATTAACATTGGTAAAGCGAACCAATCGGAGATATTTTTCAATCTTTCTGGGTAGGTTTTGTCCGACAAGCCTGGTAGCTCTTCTTTGTACATTTTCAATATTTTTTGTTCTTTTTTAAATCTTGGTGACCAGACAGGTGTGATGTATTCGAGATGAGGTCTAACAATAGATTTATACATGTGATCAGTCGTTTTCGTAATTGTTAAAATTCACTCAGGGCTAGGGTCTTCATGGAAATTTCATCGAACCTTACTTGCGGTCGTTGTTTAATGGGCAGTAAGCCACCCCTTTTTCTTTTCTATTTTTTTAACATTTACTTCTAATTATGTTCTATATTCATCTTATGCCTTGCCTTTTACAGTTTACCAAACACACATTCTGAAGTCAGTACTGGTACATATTTGTGATGGAACGTGATTACCCTGGACGCAACGTAAGTTTTTATTAACATCTTGGCTTGCGAAAAATTACCTGAGACTTCAATAAGGGACTTTAGTCAGTTATTCTCCTTTACATACTCTTAAAATAATTGGGTCCAATTAGTTGGATTACTCGGATTTTACCCTTATTTTCAATGACAATTTGACACAATCAATTTTAAATACCCTTTTTGTAAATCATTTAATTTGTTTGATTTGATGAAATATTTTATATTCCTGACACAGGACTTCAATGATAAAGTCCGAGGATTCCAACTGAAAGGACCTACTTGCCAATTGGATGGCTTCAGACTTTGTCAAGGAAGGATAACTGACTAATATTCCTCATTAGCCTGTATTTACATACATTGTAGTAGTAAGCTGTTGTGTAGTGACCATAGCGTGAAATGAATTCTTACATGTACAGTACCCATCAAAAGTATGGAGACAAAAAATACCATAATTCTGAATTTTGATGATTATTTTTGTTGAATCATTAAGTTTAATATATTTAAGTATGGTTGGTGATAAAATGAAAAACAGTTTTCATGAATGCAACACATTTATAAGATTCAGCATCTGACATCCTAAAGCCTCCGAAACCATGCTAATAAGCAATTGTAATAATTTTCCATAACATAGCTTATATGCTTTTTGTAGTCTCAGTTGTAATTATAATGATAACAAAAAATTAAAGCAAAACTTTGAAGAGTTTCTGAATAAACAGTTATCAAATTTTAGATTAAGTCTATTCAGCAGGCCTACTAAGTGAAAATGCCTCCAAACTTTTGGTGGGTACCGTATGTCTCAGTTCAATTTGCTCAACTTTTATATTGTTAAATTTTATTCATTTGTCAGTGGCGCACACATTAACCCCGCTGATTTAAATACTCACTACAGTTCTTATTTTCTCAGGATCGATGAAAATATTTATGTATTTTGTACAAGGATTATGGAACACATTTCAAGTATTTGAATCAGCGGGGTAAATGTATGCTTCATTGTTTTATAAAATAATTTATCTGACATGATAGAACAATGCTGAAACTGTGCTATATTTATAGGTTATTCTTACCACTGTCTTAAATGAAACAATCACATGTAAATTTCCTTGTATTAGAACAAGTGCCTCCGGTGGGTATTCAAACCAGAGACCACTCGATCTCTAAACATTTGGGTTTTTTATATATTTTTTTATATTTTCCCTCACCATTGTATTGTAAAATTACAATATAAAAAAACATCAAAGTATATGGTCTGACTAGCGAAATGGTCATAATAAAAAAGGACATTTTCTTCTCTAAGTATTTGGTAATTAAAACCTGTCCACAATTATATGATATTGCATCTACAATGATTGCTTTATAGAGGAACTTTCCTGCATGACTGTCCCAGTTTTCATGTATTTATAAATTATATTGACCACAATTTGTTTCCAGATTGTATGAATTTATGGAGTGGATCAACGTTATAGACGTATAGCTGTGATATAATTTACTGTTTGTGTACAAACTGGTTTGATGACAATGATTAACTACTTTGATCAAGGAAGTATATTTTCAAACAATATTACGTTTAAATATATAAGTAGTATTTTAGATTAAATCTGCCTTTAAATATTTATACACATTTAGTCGACTCAATAATCCTGTAAGACAACCCCTTATCATTGTGTTAATGACCTTTTGAGTACTAGTTTACATCTGAATTGAGTGAATCATTTGCCGATTGTTTTTGCTCAAGAAAACTTACTTGTGTCCTTTGTGGGATTCGAACCCGATATCTTACAATAAAAACGTTCTAGCCTTGGACTACTTCCTGTAATTGATATTTGGCTGGATCAGTTCAATTCGCTTATTGAATATAGTTTTCATTTTTTTTGTGGAGAAATATAACATTATGTCAATTATGTTAATATATGGTATAAATTTATATAACAATACGTTGTTGCAAAATTATAAATGAAAGTCTTTAATGGACGTGAGTTATTATTTCCCTTTGATATGAACATTATCAAAGGGAGATAATAGCTCATACTTATTTAAGGCAAAATTTATTGATCTTGTCCATGGATACAAAATAAAATTCAAAGTGGTTTAATAATATTCAATATCATTTTAAAAATTGTTATATCGACTACATTAAAAATACGATGTTTAATTAGATTAGTTTTTTTCTGAGAAATGTTCTGTGGTCATATATATAGTTTTGTATTAGGAAAATTCTACTTTAAAATTAAGTTAGGGATTTTTTTCTTTTTTACTTGAAAACTTAGGTACTTACATTATATTGTACTATTGTACAGACATCATGTTTTTATAATGTGTGTGCTTAATGTAATTGTACATAGACTAGACTTTAATAAATAAATATACTACATTATTTTCTGACCAACTGTTTCTTTTTCCTTTTCAGATAAAGGTAGTTGAGGCGTTGATGTTTTATTAAGTTAAGTATATATTAAAGCTTAGATATTAAATATCTATCATTAAATGACTTCCTTAAGATGTAAAGCGTTTATTATAAACCCATTGGTTATGGTTCAACATGGTGAAAGACATTTTGACAGTGACACTAAAGAGTTGGTAAGTTTAAGTTAATTCTATATTCTAGATATGTCATTTGTTTATAAACTTAAGTACATGTTTACTATACACAGCACATACATTGGCTATTTACGGAGCACCTAAAGTGACATTTTGAAATACTTTTTTATTATCACAACTATTTCGTTTAAACGTAATATTATTTCGTTGTTGTTTTTTCGAAATAATCATTACGTTTTTTTTCGAAATAGTTGTGATAATAAAACAATGTCACTTTAGGGGCTCCGTAGCTATTGAAAAATTCAATCTCCTTTGGTGTCTGAGCAATCTGATTAAAAGCCTGATCAAAAATTCTCCGCTCGCCTACTCGCGGTCTATAAGATATCTGTTTATAGAGATTGATCTTTGTGCATTAACTGCCTTAATCATTATCCAATGTATGTACATGTACAGCTAACATATATTTTGGTTTTTAACAAATGGTATTTTTTTTCATTTACATCGTACATTGTGTTATTGTTTGATTTATTGTATTTCATATTTTGATTGTTTTTTTTGTTTGTTTTGTTTTTGGTCTTTAGGTTATCTGTGTCTGGCCTGAGATTTGCACCGATATCTCAGGTCCCTGCATGCATGTCCCATCCCATCTGTCCCAACCCCCCATGGTGAGGGTTCGGTCTGTTGGGGTTTTTAAGAGTCGTTGGCTTCATAACCCCCAGCACCAGGGTTCGGAACGCTTTGGTCACTATTATTAGTATTCTTGTTGGCTTATAGCGTTTTATATTAGTTTTATCTAGTGAAGGCATATATGTTTAGAGCAATAGGAGATGTTCCGTGAGATTTGATTAGGGTAATTGGAATATGATTTGGGGTTTTACTTATGGCAATAATGGGGTGGATAGAGTTTAATTTCAGAATCAGACATTTTTCTAGGTTTGATGCATTTTTCTATGGAAATGAGAGTAAAGGGTTGAGGTTTATTGAAACAAAATCTACTTAGGAACGACAGAAGATGTTTGAAGCTAATTCAAGTTAAGGATGATTATTAAGTCTTACTTTGGTTTTTTAGGCTGAATCTGGCATAAGTAGGGAATAGTGAAAATAAAATACTAAACATAAGAACGCTGGTAGGGTTTCACCAGAAAGTGTTTGTGACAATCAGTTTTTTTTCTTTTAAATAATAAATATATTAACGAAACTTCTTAATTATTAATCGTGATATCAAAATAACTGTTAAGCAGTAATCGTGATATCAAAATTACTATTAAGCAGATAGTATTCAATAAAACATACTGAAATACGTCATGTTGTAAAATATGGATGAAATGTAATTGATCTTGTATAATGTACTTAGTATTACATTTGTCTTTGACCTTAACTTGTGTTTGATTTTTATTTCTTATCACAGTTTTTATCGAATGTTTAAGGTTTATAATCACTGAATATTTTTGAATTCATGTTTTGTTCGAAATAGTAACAAATAATTAACCTAAAAGTTAGGCGTTCAAAGGTGATAGCATCTTCATAATTTTAAAACAAACCAATTAAAGGGAGACATATATATGTATGTAGGAGAATTTTAATACTATTTTGCATTGAAAGTCAAATCATTTTAAGTACTGGCTAGTGCCAGTTACAATGTAAAATTGGAGGTGTCACCAACACTGCCTCATTATGTTTTATGTGCAAAAAGTAAGAGTTGTGCACAATGTCATGCCATTATATTATTATTCTCCTGTAGTTTTCCGTCTTTAGTTAAGATAAAACACACTATATCGCGTCCCATTCTATCTTTTTTCTCCTGTAGGCTTCTATCTTAAATTCAGATTTTACACAAAGTATGGCATACCATTTTATCATTTTTGTTGAGGTAAATATCTTTCCTCAGTTAAAAAAACATACACTCAATAAGGCTTGCCTTTCTATCAATATTCCATGAAGGTGTATGTTTTAAATAAATATAACAAAACACGCATTGATATGCCATTCTATCATTATTCTCCTGTAGGATTCTGTCTTCAATAAAGATAACACACACACACAGTATGGCATTCAATTCTATCATTATTCTAAGGTAAATATCTTTCTTCTTTAAGAAAACATGCAATTTACTCAATTTTTTCAGGTATCTCTTTTTTCAATTAAGAACACATACACACAATATGGCATGTTTTCTATCAAAATTTCCATTTAAGTATCTATCTACAAATGAGATAACACCTACAATATCGCATACCTTGCTTCTATTTTTTTCGGTTAAGTTTCTGATTCAAGTAAGAAAACACACAAACAATATGACATGCCCTTCTATCAATATCCCCAATTAGATATATCTTCAAATAAGATAGCAAACACAATATGACATACTATTCTATCTCACCTCTATCATGTAGGCTTCTATCTTAAATTCAGATTACAAACACTATATGGCATGTTATTCAGGTAAGTATCATACGTCAGTAAAAATCATGCCAACAATACGGCATGCCTTTCTATCAATAGTCCTATGTAGGTTTATGTCTACAATTTAGACAACAAACATACATTGACATGCCATTCTTCATTTTTCTCCTACAGGTTACTTCTCAATTTATGTAAGACACACAATATGGCATGACATTCTGTTAAAATTCCATTGTAGCTTTATGTCTTTAATTGAGATAACACACACAAAAATGGCATGCCATTCTGTTAAAATTCCATTGTAGTTTTATGTCTTCAACTGAGGTTACACACACAATATGGCATGCAAATCTGTTAATACTCCATTGTATTTTCTGTCTTCAATTAACATAATACACACCATACCGCATGCAATTTTATCATTTATTCAGGTAAGTATTTGTTTTCAATTAAGAAAATATACAAATACTATGCATAATATATCTTTTTTCTGCGGTAAGATTCTATCTTCAATTAAGATATCACAAACTATATTGCATGTCATTCTATTTTTTTCTCCTGTAGGTTTCTTTCTTAAATTCAGATTACCTTCACAAAATGGCATATCATTTTATCATTATTCTCATGTAAGTAACTGTCTTCAAGTAGGAAAAATACACAAAATACGGCTTTCCTTTCTATCAACATTCCAATTCAGATATATTTCTTCAAATAAGATATCACACACAAAATGACAACACATTCCATCATTATTCTCCTGTAGGTTTTGTAAGGTAACACACACAATATGGCATGCCATTCTATCATTTTTCCCAAGTAAGTATCTTTAGTCAGTTAAAAAACCATACACACTATACGGCTTGCTTTTCTATCAATAATCCCTTATAGGTTTAAGTTTTCAATTAATATAACAGCCACGCATTAGCATGCTATTCTATCATTATTGTCATATAGACTTCTGTCTTAAATTAAGATAACACACACCACAACTCATGTATTTCTAGAATTTAATCCAGGTAAGTATCTGTCTTCAATGAAACAAAACATACAAACACTATGTCATGCCATCCTATCATTATTCTCCTGTAGGTATCTGTCTTCAATTAAGATAACAAGCACAATATCTCATGCCATTCTATCATTTAATTCAGGTAAGTATCTGTCTTCAATTTAAAATGTACACTTACTCACAAACGCTATGACATATCATTCTCTCATCTTCTGTAGGTTTCTGTCTTCAATTAACTTAATGATAACACACACAATTACTCATGCCATTCTATCATTTAATTCGGGTAAGTATATTTCTTCAATTACAGAAACATACAAACATTACCTGGCAGTTTATTCTATCATTACTGTCATGTAGGTTTTAGTCTTTAAGAATGAAAACATTTCCAAATTATAGCATGGCATTCTTTCCGAATTGTCGTGCTGATATCTCTCCAAGAAGCTAACATACACACTACATCGCATGCCTATTACCATTATTTACGTGTAGGATTCTATCCTCAAATATGATAACACACATACTATGGCATGTCGTACTATCAATATTTCCTTGTAGGTTTCTGTCTTCAATTAAGATAATACACATCATATCGCATGCCATTCTATCATTTTGTTTCAGGTAAGTATCTTTCTTTAATCAAGAAAACATGCAAACATTACATGTAATGTTATTCTATGATTATGATTAAGTAGATTTCATTCTTTAAAAACATTTCAGACTCAAAATGTGGCATGTCATTCTATCTAAATTGTCCAACAAGTCTCTATCTCTTATAAAGATAACATGCATACTATATCTCATGCCTTTCAACCACTATTCTAATATAGGCTTCTATCTTATCCTTAAATAAGACCACACACATAATATGGCATCCATTTCTATAATTTTTCTCCAGTAGGTTCTTGTCATGCCATTCTATCATTTAATTGAGGTAAGTATTTATCTTCAATCAAGATAACATACACACAATATGACATGTCTTTTTATCAACAATCTCCTGTAGGTTTCTATCTTGAATAAAGGTAACACACACAATACGGCATGCTAATCTCATGTTTTCTCAGGTAAGTATCTTTCCTCAATAAAAAAACATACTTACAATACGGCTTGCCTTTCCATCGGTATTCCCATGTAGGTTTTATGACGTCAATTAAGATAACTCACACCATATCTCATGCCATTCTGTCATTTAACTGAGGTAGGTATTTGTCTCCAATAATGATACACAATACCATGACATACTTTTCTATCATCATTCTCCTCTAGGTTTCTCTCTTCATTAAGGATAACTAGCACCTTGTCGTATGTCATTCTTTCATTTAATTGATGTACGTATCTTTCTTCAATTAAGACAACATGTATACACACACCATAGCATATCATTCTATCATTATTCTCCTGTAGGTTTAAATCTTCAATTAAAATAACACACACAATATTGCATGCCATTCTATCATCTAATTCAGGTAAGTATTTGTCTCCCATAGGAATACACATAAGCACAATAACTAACTATTCTATCGTAATTTTCCTGTAGGATTCTATCTTCAATAAAGATAACCCAAGCACCATATCGCCTGACATTCTGTTATTTTTGTTGAGGTAAGTATCTTTCTTCAATTTCTGCATTCTATTATAATCATCATGTAGAGTTCGGTCTTTAAAAACAGACTTAAAATATGACATGACATTCTATGCAAATCATCGTGCTGGTTTCTATCTCTACTAAAGATAACATACACACACTATCGAATGTATTTCCTCCATTATTTGCATGAAGGTTTCTGTCTTCGCTTACTTAACAACTACTCTCCATTGCATCGGTTCGAAAGATTCACTCGTACTCGTTCACTTTCTACCTCTGCTAAAATACTACGTGCAAACTGATATTTCTATTTTTAGACAGAGACATAAACATTTAAATCGCATGACTGTCACGTGGTTTTTAAAAACAGATGCAAAAAATTCTCACGCCTGTAATTTCAAAATGTCGAAATGCAAATATGTTGAACAGTTTTGCATTAGTTAGATAATGGAAAATTAACAAAAATGAAAGTAAGCATTGATCATTTTGAACGTGCATCTCTGATCTTTTAACTGTAAACATAGAGCAACTTATTTAACTTAAATACAAAGTGTAGCCATACTATATATGACGTCATACGAGGTTGCATTCGTCACTAGTATGATCATACCATATAAGGCGTTGTTTACCCGTTCAACCAATGAAAATGCGTATAAAGTTTTTCAGCTAAATTGGAATTTGATCAACTTTCATTGGTCGTTCAAAGGTTCATAGTAAAGGTCAATATCATAAATCGACTAGTTTTAAGGCAGCGGGTGAATGTAATGTATTTACTGAGCTGTGAGGGGAGTGTAACTTAACAACATGTCTATTGATTCTCATATATACAAAGGCGTTTGCTTTCAATTGCGACTGCCCAACTACATTATGGGGTAGCTTTGTCTTCATGAATTTTTTCTTCCTCTGTTGATGTTTTTATATAATAAGAGTTTATAACAGAATGTTCACTGATATTTTGAAAAAAAGTACAAATAATGATAATAAACGAGTGTTTTACTAATTAATCATGCTTATCAATGCATAAAAAACATTGGACAAAATTAAAAACAAACGTTGTTCTGCTAAAGTGAATATGCTTATTCAATGGATAATTATTTTCGAGATAAGTAAAGGAATTCATTATTTTGTAATATTTTTGGTAATTTTATTTACAAATTTGCTGTAATTGTTATATTTAGTTTCAAACATATTGAGTTTAGTCTTGTTGAAAAATTCCTGCCTTTTAAGCGATTGACTTATATGTCATACCAATTGAATCAACTCTCTGTCATATTAAAACTTATAACAAGCTATGTAAAATAATTAATATATGGTGCAATAATGTTTGAACATACAAAAATGATTTATACTCATACCTACACATTTATTTATCTAATAACATGGTCATTATACATTGTCAAGATTTTTAATAAATAATGTGATAGTATTTTTAAATACAAGTAATTAGCTCTAATGATGTTTGATAATGATGTTCTATAAATACATGCCGAGAATATATTTATTTTTTAAGTAACAAAATAGGGAAATTATTAATACTTCTGAGCAATCTAGTGAAGGGCCCATTTTATGGGAGGATAACTAGATCGGAAGTATTCCTTGCATTGAAGTATAATTCTGAGAAATCTAGTGAAGGACCCATTTATGGGAGGATAGCTAGATCGAAATTATACATTGAAACAAGACATAAATCCGAGCAATCTAGAGAAGGGCCCACTTTATGGGAGGATATCTAGATCGGTAATAATTCTGAGCAATCTAGTGAAGGGCCCACTTATGGGAGGTTAGCTAGATCGGAATTATTCAATGTACTTTAATATAATTCTGAGTAATCTAGTGAAGGGCCCGTTTTATGGGAGGATAGCTAGATCGGAATTATTCAATGCACTTCAATATGATTCTGAGCAATCTGGTGAAGGGCCCGTTTTATGGAAGGATAGCTAGATCAGAATCATTAATTAATTAACAAAACAATTGAGAAGCACCATTCGCTGAAGGTCTTAAAAGGTCTAAAGTACCATATACCTAAAAAGCATGTTACGACATGCAAAATATTGGACATGGAGAAAATAGAGCTAAGTCAAACTAAGGAGCTATTTACATGTATACGTTTAAATCAAATTTAGAAAAGAAAACTTCAAATGGATTTTTGAAAAATGTTTGGCTAATGGAATGATTGTATGAATAATGACTGTATAATGAACTGTGTTGTTATGTACATGGATGTGGAAGGTACTTTGTACATTTCATTTACACGTGTTATTTTGATTATTAATGTCCTTTTTATAAAATACTCAACTTGCCAATTGGGATTTGATTATAAAACCCAATATTTTGTTATGATTTTTACTGTAGACAGAGGTTGTCAATTGGTACAAATCTACATGTTACGTGGTTTGGTTGTTGATTTAATAGAACATAACTTTAATTTTTTAATACTATTATAATATTGTTGCTATATTATCGTTCAGAATGTAAATGTAATAACATTTTTGTTTTTTAAAAAGGTAATAAACTATGCATAGAATCGGTTTATATGAACAGATAATTGTGACTCATTACTACTTAAAGTATTTATTTTAATAAACATATTTTTTCAACCCGTTTTTGAAAATAATTTATATAAAGTATAGTGTATAAGATACACTTTTTAGTAATGATATATTTTATCATTCTGAGGACTTATAAATGTGCATTGTAAATTGTTTCCAATATTTCGTTGTTTTTTTCTGTACAGCGAATAGTTTCATTAGAGTACAATATAGAACCGTTTGTTTGATTATTCCAATGTTTTCTTATCGAACTTTGTTCAGCTACATTATTTATAATAGTCTAAATTGCAAACACTGCTATCAATTAATGTTTTACTCGCATATTATTTTACGTTGTTTAATAACGAGATATGAACATACTAATCAGTTAATATTCTGTTTCAAACAAACGAACTATTATTACGAGATGGTTGTGAATAGTTATAGATTCTATTGCAGATACCCTTATAATCTGAGATCAATCTCAGCTACAATAGATTACAAATTGTATACCCTTTCTTGAATATTCGTCAAAACCTCAATTTATCTCATCTTGTCAAAGAAACAAGACTATACTGATAATAATACTGTCCAGAAACAAACATTAACTAAACTTGCTTTCTTGACATAAATGAAGTTCTGTACTGAAAGAGACACATACAACATTGACAGAACTAACTCCCTTACTAAAGAATTGTCACTGTCGTCCTTATACACCGAACAGTGTGAGTACATAATATAGCATTTGTATAATACTTGCTTTGTTCACCATTCAAGTTTCGCCCAATTTATGCCCACTTGAACATATACAAATCCAATTTACATATACATTGTTGCAAACCCGTATCTGTCAATGAAACACATATTTTCTCGCAAAGTGGTGTGATGACATTCACATTCATTTGGAGACAAATGATTCTATCCCAGTCAGACTAATTACAAATAACAATCTTTGAATGCAGACAGTTCTCTAGTCCCCAAGCTTTCGGCATGAAAAAGTCCCCTTTCAAAATTATTATTAATACCACACCCCAAAATATGTTTACTATATACACACAAATACAGTAAAGTTATATAACTCATAACCTCAGAAAACACGAACACATCTATCTCATTCAACAGGCTTTTGTGCTCTTATTTCTTGACGGATTTGGATTATAAAAGCTATGTATTTATGGTAGATAACATGTCATTATGTTGTAATTAATGTTTTAAAACCATTTTGTTTTCATGAAAAATAGGGGGGACTATTATACATTTTAAAAGATCTTACAAAACAATGTAATCGGTCAAAAAACTTTATCTAAATTTGTGTTTACTATGATTTTGCTGTCACCTTACGCACAAGATATTAAAAACTAATTTCCTTACTTAATAGTTGTCCCTATCGCACATAATACAGCATTTGTATAATTCTTGATCTGTTCACCATTCAAATTCTTCGTTTCGCCAGATTGTTGCCCACCTGAACATATACAAATCCAATGTACATAAACATTGTTGCAAACCCTGTATCAATCAGTACAACCCATACTTACTCTTTGCATAATGGTGTAATGACATTCACATTCATTTGGAGACAAATGGTTCCATCTCAGCCAGACTAATTACAAATAACAATCCATGAATGCAGACAGTTCTCTAGTCCCCAAGCTATCGGCATGAAAAAGTCCCCTTTCAAACTTATTATATATACCACACCCCAAAATATGTTTACTATATACACACAAATACAGTAAAGTTATATAACTCATAACCTCAGAAAACACGAACACATCTATCTCATTCAACAGGCTTTTGTGCTCTTATTTCTTGACGGATTTGGATTATAAAAGCTATGTATTTATGGTAGATAACATGTCATTATGTTGTAATAAATGTTTTAAAACCATTTTGTTTTCATGAAAAATAGGGGGGACTATTATACATTTTAAAAGATCTTACAAAACAATGTAATCGGTCAAAAAACTTTATCTAAATTTGTGTTTACTATGATTTTGCTGTCACCTTACGCACAAGATATTAAAAACTAATTTCCTTACTTAATAGTTGTCCCTATCGCACATAATACAGCATTTGTATAATTCTTGATCTGTTCACCATTCAAATTCTTCGTTTCGCCAGATTGTTGCCCACCTGAACATATACAAATCCAATGTACATAAACATTGTTGCAAACCCTGTATCAATCAGTGCAACCCATACTTACTCTTTGCATAATGGTGTAATGACATTCACATTCATTTGGAGACAAATGGTTCCATCTCAGCCAGACTAATTACAAATAACAATCCATGAATGCAGACAGTTCTCTAGTCCCCAAGCTATCGGCATGAAAAAGTCCCCTTTCAAACATATTATATATACCTCACCCCAAAATATGTTTACTATATACACACAAATACAGTAAAGTTATATAACTCATAACCTCAGAAAACACGAACACATCTATCTCATTCAACAGGCTTTTGTGCTCTTATTTTTTGACCGATTTAGAAAAAAATCAAACAGAAAAAAATACAAAAAATCTAACCTTTCTCCCAATCGTCTATAGCAAATCAATTGATCGCTATCGCATCTTCATCTGGTTCATTTTAAGTTGCAATACTTTCAAAATAATTTGAGGCCATATACCCCCTCCAAATGTTCGTACGGACATAGTCTTATATCTTGCCTTTTTTTAAGTACTGTTTGCTTGTTATCTTAACTGTTTTTCTGGCGTCTAAGATTCAATATATGAACAATAAGCAACGTATGAAAGGTATATATTTGTGGTAGATGACATGTCATTATGTCGTAATTGATATTTTAAAATCATTTTGTAAGTGATTGAGAATTTCATACATTAAAAACTAACGCAGGTCAGCCTCGTTCAGCCTAGGTTTTTGAAAATATAAATACTTTTACGAGAATATGTGTACATGTAATTAAATATAACAAAACTCTCATGTATTACCAATAAAAACAACTTTTTAATAATGTTGGAACTATAATGAATACACATGGTTTAGTCTCGTGGTATTGCTTATAAATTTCACAAGGCGTTGATTACAAGTGTGGCGATCATGGAACACCTGCATGGGGTACTCTTTTACTTAGTTAAGGTGGATATTTTTGGTAAGGGTAATTTGATCGATAGAGTAAGTTTGAAAGGGAATATAAAAGTTCTGAAGAGTTTATTTATAGGTAAAATGCCTGTCTTGATTTAGTGTTTGTTGTATTTATATTAGTGGCTAAGAATTTAATGATAACTGGAAGGGGATGTTTCAGGATACAGGTCGGTTTGGAAGTACGTGTATTCATAAGTTTGTCTAAACTAGATAAAACAAATTTGCATGTAAGCCAGCCAGCCAACTTGTAATAATGGTGATCAGAGACTTCCTATAGCCCTGGTGAATAGGTGGGAATGGTAGCGGAAATGACCGCCCTAAACGGACCACATAACCCCCATGGAGTAAAAAATCCCTGCCCGTGCCCCTCCTTGTACCTCATGCATGCTTGTCCGTGCTCAGTATCTCCTTCTTATGCCATTACTCCTTAGTTCTTTTTCAGCGTTTCTTTGGTTATCTTTTTATAATTTATCTTCAAGTTTTGTTACATATATTTTTTTCGGGTTTCTCTTTTCTTGTTTTGTCTATTTCAGGTTGTGAGTGATGTCTATGGAACAATAACCTTGGACAAGACAAAAAGGTTTTACAAGATGGACACATATTTAGCAGCGGGCTTCATTTATAAAGTCTTACGACTAAAAATATCTTAAACCAACAGCAGGAAATCTTCGTAAAATGTTAACGATGTATTACTACTACTAAATTCAAACAGCATTTATTATTTAAATAGCGTATACTTTCCTTATATTGCTTCATAAAAACGAGGGGAAAATCTGCAATTTTGAATTATTTTGGTCACATGTCACACAACTCTGGTCCTTGTATGTTATATATTCTAGGTATGTACTGGTGTCTTCGGATGGAGATGGGTTAAAGGTGACTGAATTTGTTCCATGTTGAGTTAATTCTACGGTTAAATGGAAAACTGACCTTTGGATATACGTTCTAGCGGTAAGTTTATTGGAATTATTCCTCAATTATTTTGATAGTATAATGTTATAGTCAGAATTTCAAGGAAGCATAATCACTTGTTGATTTGATAAAATATATTCTGTAAATTTTCCTAGTGTCACGTGTGTTTGGCTAATTTGCATATTAGATGATTAGAATTTGTACTGATTTAAACAAAATTCAGGAACTGCTGACATACTCAAATCATTAGAAGCACGTTCCCACTTTAGCTCAAACTCGATGTATACAAATAGCGACAGTTGTCTATTCGACACTTTACCAACTCTTCTGAAGAGACGTCTGCATTTACCGAATAAAAAACATATCAGAAGTGCGTAAATTTACACCCTATCCAAAAATAAGAAACCATCAATATTTTGAAGCGTGTGAGTTTATGCACTATCATAAATTAGAAAAATGAGTTCTTGAAGAACCTAAATTTGGATTTGTCATATCAGACCTGAATCAATACCTACAGCTGTTACTTACATGTCTACAATACAATCTAGGTTGCTAGAGACGCGTGCAATAAGATATAGGATGCTAGAGACACCCATGCGTTTGGTTTGATTTAGTCAGGAACGTGTGAGCAGGATAGTTTACCTATTAATCTATCGTTCCTATAGGATGCACCAGTACTAAATTTTCTTCCTTTTAAGGAACAGCATTCATTCTCAGATAACATGTTGGGTTACTTATGCTACATCATTTATCAGTGAGATGATTTAGCAAATAAAAATCAGTGGTTATTTTCACACAAAAAATAGCTTACGATAACAATCATCAAGTTAAAAGCAGGAAACATACATTATACCTTCATGCATTGTCAAACCAATTTATGATATTCTTCAATTTTGTAGGATAACACTTTCTGAGAAAAATATCATTATATGATATCATATCTTTTAGGCTTTGAATGTAAATATTTGAAATTGACTTAAAATATTTTTCATGAGTTTTTTTGTGAAAATGACCTCTGAGGTTTTAATGCTCAACACAAACTTTCTGATTGATAAAGTCAGATATGTAAACTTTCAAAGCAACTTATCAAATTGTCTTACTTTAATTTATTTAAACTAAACTTTTGTTTTATGTTTTTTGTAGAATGTTTAAATTACACCCAACAACAGAATGTAGTAATCATCGCACAATTTATTCAACACGAATCAACGTAAGATGATCAGGATCTTGATAAGGTAAATATTTAATCTTGTAATATTTATATGTTAAATTGAAGTTTTTCATTATAGTGTAACTCGAACTAAAATGTAATAATAGCTGTTTAGTTCTTCGATCAAAAATCGGGAAAATCGCCATGCAGAAGTGGTAGGCCTACTAAGAAATGAAATGTCTTGGTGTTTGGCTATTATTTATGCATAGACAATTGAATACAACAAACAATATCTAAAAAGAAAACAATTTTATGAAAGCATATAGCTATTTTGTCGAATCAGGATATGCGACAGGTTATATCTTTCCATGATCGTGATGTTTTACCATTTATAGAGGTTGTCGTCTCATTGTGCTGTATTTAAATAATAAGCATGTCAGGTGACATTATAACAGTAGTAAATGACCAAATAAAGCATTGATTAAATCCAAATAAAGTAGTATCAAATGCTTCTATCATTACAATAACAAGTAATTTGGATATTAAATGTATCACATAACATCTAATTTACTCTTCTTCTGTTCTACATAAGTTTAAGCATATCAACCAATTCATTAACTATATAACTTTTACAAGCTTACGGGTTCGAAACCCGGTCGCAGTAGGTCATACCCTATACATGAGTCGTCGGCCTCGAGGTAGGGTAAGTTAGTACTGGTGATAGAAAAAAATGTCCAGGAAACCTATAGTAGGAAGAGCTGGTCGTCGTGTATATAACCTATAAATGTGTTGAATGCGACGTTAAAAAAAGAAAAAAATCACAGTTGCTAGAACATTTAACTACTTGATTCAAAACTTTTACATTCAACCCTAATTTAGTTCATGTTGTGCAGAAACGAAATTCACTTTCATAACGAATAACTGGTATAATGAAATATTATCTCTTACAATGAATAACTAATAGATAAAATGAATTTGAATTCTTTATATGTTCCATATGAGCACAATTGTAAATCTGTGACCTCCCATACGTACTGGCGATATGCTTTCATGTTGAATAAAACAAAAATATATTGTGAGTATAGTGAATTCGATGTTAAATTATGTTTCCTTTTTTCAAATAATACGGTTTTCTTGGTTTTAGTATAGTTTCTAATTGAGATCAACGTTATGGGAATTCTTCCTTTATACGAGTACATTGTGCTTTAACCTAATGGTAGTTAATGTATATTTTCTATTTTTCTGCAGATCTATTAACTGTAAGATCTTCGTAGTGTAGCAAGCTTGATAGAAAATGTCAGTGTATGTATTCAAATGAAGGAACAAAACAACAGTCACAGACATTATTTATGAACATATACATACGACAAGATCAGAATGATATTTATGTATTTTATATCTATTAAACTACAACTGCATGGTCTTTAAGCACACCAGGACATGAAATGCTCTATGACAAGGTGTGCTTCCAAAGTGTTTGTTTTTTCTACCTAGATAGATATTTTACTGTATCATGTTCAGCTTATTGTACTAAGCGAGGATTTGTTTCCCTAAATATTCTCGTAGGACTGGGAACTCAAAAAATAATATTCAAAGGTAGATCCCAACATTTAGTAGATGTAATTGTTAAATTTAATTCAACTGCCAGTGGCGCATGTTTTTCCCTATGACTTTAAATACTCAGTACAGTTCTTCTTTGCTCATCTATTTAAATCAGTGAGGTTAATGTATGCACTACTGACAGTTGAATGAAACTTAACAATAGAATTTTACTCAGCGTACCTATACCTTTACTTAAAATATCTCAGCGGTTGCCCCTCCCCCTTTTTAAAGGATGAAAAACGAGCTAAGTAACCGATGTGAAAAGTTATAATTTGTTCATGCTATAAGTTTTTATCTCGTCTGTAACGACAAATCGTTTGAAATATTGTCAAATCCGATCAAAAAAAAGCGCAAAAAGAGCTACAATTCTCGCCTTGTACATTGACTTGAAGATGTTACAGTAAATATCTATCAATAACCCTACTAGTATACAGTTCGTACTAAAAACATAACAATGTTTATGTAAACAATACAATGAACTAATCCACGACACGGGGTGATCAGCATGACAATATAATATTATTTCGTATTGAATTTAATATGTTTTACGAGTGTTTTGTTGGTGTAATGGAAAAGATTTCGTCAATGACAAGCATTATTGAGTGGTGGTTTATCAACCACACTAATTTTGTTAAAATGATCTATACAACTTTTATTTTCAATTATTTCCTACCTTTGGAATGGATTAGTTTATTTTAATGTTTACACAAACACGTAATTTTATTTTTACGAACTATAATTGTTGATATTGGCCTGGTACAGTTCTACATAATTATGTTGTTGGGCTAACTATCTAATCTATATGTCTGCACAGCGATCATGTTGATTAATCTTTATATAGTGGATTAATTTACATCAATTCATATTGCTTTCAAACACATTATTTTAGTTCTTCTCTGGCAATTATATGTAACCACTAGACCACGCTACAGATTTGCTTGAAAAAAACATTGAAGATCTATACCAGGTAAATATCAACATTTAATACAGGAATGGAAGGGAGAATAAGGGACTTTAGTCAGATATTTCCCCTTGTATACTCTTCAAATAGGTAGGTCCAATTAGTTGGATTACTCGGATTTTATCCTTACTTATCAATGCAAATTTGCCAAAATCAGTCTTTAATAAATTTTTGTAAATCATTTTATTTGTTTGAAATTCAAGCTAAGTATCTTTAAGGTAAAGAACTATCTGAATTCATCACTTCTGTTAATATCTTCATTAACAAGAAAGATATTAGATGAAGTATTTTATTATCCTTACATAGGACTTCAATGATAAAATCCAAGGATTCCAACTGATAGGACATACCAATTGGATTGCTCCAGGTTTTATCAGGGAAAGATAACTGACTAAAGTCCCTAATTATGAACATACCGCGAAGTCGGAATCCACTTGATCCGGGATCGATGCTATAAAACTTGACAATGGACTCCATGCTCAAGAGCTCATTTTTTTGTTACATGTGTAGAGTACTCATGCATGTCTCTATGATATGATTGATATAATTGAATAATGCAATACATATTTATTCAGGGTTTCTAAGATGCTTACTTATTAGGAACTGAATTGTTCTTTGAGTAGGGAGCTCTCGATCAAGTATTATAACATTTGGTCCTGTTATCATTTTGAGTTCCTATTTCAATGTTATGGGTATGTTATGATTGAGTATTCCAGAACCCCGTATCATTATGAACTAATGCTTTCATCATTATGTGAAGCACACACTCCTTACAATAAATAATGTCGAAACTACATTGCCATCACATAGATCACGTGATGCTAGAAGTACCAAGTGACTTATGTTTAACGCACAACATCGGCGTCCCATAGTAAATGTGGCGTAATGAAGCAGAATGTAGCGTTAAGAAATATTAAATGGTCTGGTTTCTAATAAAAACCTTGCCAGAGAAATAAGGCGCATGTATATTGTACCAGGGCATATAATCACGTAATTGTGAGCATTTAAACAAGCTTTTGAATTCGTCAAGATAAAGATTTCAAGATAAGAAAGATTAATTAAGTGCATATAATTAATTACAACGTTCCATAGTTCCAAAATGCCTATACAAGTATTAGAATGACAGTTGTATTTGTTTTCTCTAATTTCACGGCACAATATATTTGCGCATGACTAGTTTATCGCTCGATTCAATATTTGTGCAATTTATATCTCACTAACGATCAAACCGTACAGGACCGATTGTGATTTTTCGAGAAGATATTAAAGTTTAACATGCAGTTATTTTATGCGCTTTGTGATTTCACATTTTTTTTGTCTTGAAAGAGAAATCGGTGAAAACAAATTTGTGTATTTTAATAATTGTTTTTATAGATCACGTGACTGTAGACCCTGAGTGTATTGTAAGTGACATAAGTCAGATATTTCCCCTTGCATACTCTTCAAATAAGTCATCCGGAACTCCTCGGCCATTCGCTACGAATAACCTCGGACATATTGAGACGCCATCTTGGAACTACCTTTTCGTCACATTCCCAAACAAAATGCTTTGACCGGAGTTGAAGTAAACAAATCCACAAATAAACAATATTTAGTGAAATATATAACATAGAAAATGTTTTGACAAAGATCTGTGTGTATACTATAAGAACTTTTTTCATGGTCGTTACATGCTTCGCCTGTGCTTCTCCTCGCGTAGATAGTAAAAACCCTTGTCGCCAGGATAGACCCCAACAATCATTCCTAGATTATTCATTCATGAAAAGTCGAGGTGTTCCGAATGCAAATAAGTAGGTCCGATTAGGTGGACTACTCGGATTTTGCCCAGCTATTTTCATCAGCCTTATAATCGTGCCTTATAACTGTAGTATAGCTATTACATCTTGACTTCCGTGGCTTACACCTTACTACTAAACGCGACGTTTAGTGTCAATGTTGCGACGTTTAGTAGCGTTGCGACGTTTAGTGTCAAGGTTGCGACGTTTAGTGTCAAGGCTGCGACGTTTAGTGTCAAGGTTGCGACGTTTTGTAGCGTTGCGACGTTTAGTGTCAAGGTTGCGACGTTTAGTGTCAAGGTTGAGACGTTTAGTAGCGTTGCGACGTTTAGCAGCCCTACATCGTGTATATATAAAAAATACTTTCAGTCTACTATATTTTTATTTCCGAGATTTCTATAAACACGTTGGTGAGATTTGATCGGCTAATCACTAATATCAAATAGCATTCCAATTAAAGTCAGTCGATTATGAAAAGTCATTACTTAATAGTTACCACTCTCTTACAACAGAATCATTTCAAGTAGCTGAGGAAAGCTAAGTATAAATTTAACAAGAGGGTCGTTATGGCCCTTTATCGCTAACCGGGGTACCACTGAAATAATTATACATAATCAGAGCAAATAAAAATTTCCAACCAATTTCCATGGTATTTGTATAAAAATATAGCCACAAAACTGTTAACAAAATGTTTCTATTTTAAGCTCCGGTGACCTAGTTTTTCTACGTAGATGACCCATGTTCGAACTCATCCGATCAAATACGTAGACAATCATCCTCACAAAGTTTGATGATAATTGAGGTAAAAATGTATCCACTATAATGTTCGCAAACAGTAGTCAGACGGGCGACAAACGATGGACACCGGACGTCCAACGATCCTAAACGCTCACCCTGAGCTAGCTCAGGTGAGCTAATAAAGAAAAATACAGAATTTAGGGTCTACAATTTTTGACACACGATTTATGGCCCCTGCTTTTTACAAACAAAAAATGACCAAGTTTGAAAGTTGATCCGAAGATGATCAAAATAGACACTGTGATAAAGTTTATGGCCGCGAGAGTTATTCCATTTGATATTTAAATGGATATTAAAGGTGCAGTTACGGTTGCTATGGAACTCAAAGCCTTAAGGCGATTGGCATAAGGTGTAAGAGTGGTTGCTATGGACCAAGGGATGGTTGCTAAGGATATGTTGATGGTTGCTATGAGTCTAAGAGTGGCTGCTTTGAAGTCATATTTGTCCTATGTAATACTTGTGTGTTGATTAGGCTCGACACTATACCTTCCTACTAAGTGCGACGTTTAGCGGCAAGGTTGCGACGTTTAACGGCATTCGATTTTTTGCGACGTTTACCGTCAGCGTTGCGACGTTTTTTTAGCGTTAGTGTTGCGACGTTTAACGTCAGTTGCGACGTTTAGCGGCGTTGCGACGTTTAACGGCGCTACACATATGTATATTTAAATGCGTATAATTTGGTTTTTTAGTCTTTATATCTCTCAGATAAATAAATACTTCGAACCATGAATTAAGTTTTGTAGTTTATTTTGGCGGCATAATAATAACTGAAAAAAGTCATGCTATTGTTTTAATTTCACCTCTATTATAATAACTTCTTCAATTGTTGATACCTTGAAAACTTTTTATATAATACTCTATTCTTGTACAACAATTTTTATTAAAAAGGTGAAATGTATATACTGTTACTTGTTAATGAATGGACATTTTAGTCTTGGATTAGTAAAATATTGCACCGGACAAACAAAACAAAATTAGTTATTGACGTCTTAACAATAAAGATGATGATTGAATAATTTGCTGCAATTTAATTTTATCATTTAACTGTTGTTAATTTGTCAAAATTAATGGGTGGGCAATTAAGTAATTTTAAAAAGCTGATATATAATTCTCATTCTAACAAAAGAATATTACAATTGTCAATTTTGTTTCAACTTACTGTCATGTATACAAAATGTCACCTCTAAAGTACTGACATACACCTCATACACAATGGAGGTACATACAACATTTGTCTGCAAGGGATTAACACCTCCCCCTCCCCCGATGAAAAATTAAAATATTTATGACAATGATCGTGGTCTATGATCCTTATCTTATCTTATCGATCACAACATGGGTCATAGCTTGTAGATCAATGTATCGCAATACTGATGTATCTACGATCAGCGCTATATGGCTGTATCAAACAGTGAAAATCTTGATGGGTCTAAAAGTTGGGTATGGTAGTTATGTGTTGTACTGATTGTTTTTATAAGAATCTAACAGGTACCAATTTTACACTAAAGTGAAGTGAAGCAATAACAGTTGCATTTCTTGCTCAAGGAAATTAACAATGTCCTTGTGGGGTTTGAAGCCTGGAGCTCTCGATACCTAAGTAAAGTGTAAGGGCTACCTCTGGACAGCTACTTTTGTGGATTTCTAACAACTAGATTTAAACTTAGAATTGGTATAAAAATATACTAATCAAAGACCAACTGTATGCTTAAAAAGCGATCAACGAAATTTTGGCCACTCTTTGTGCCACTTTTGTTGAATGTCTATGGCAACTTTTTATCAATTCTCAATCTCACATTGATAGTCAAAATATTTCTATAACTTCTTGAAGTATTTGGGTTTTCTAATTAGACCCACGTGGATGATGTTCGCTAAAAATTGATTTTGTAATTAAATAAGCATTTACTGATGAGGAGATGCTAACGTTTATTATTACACAGCACTAGTATAGTATAATTATGTCCCATTGAAACCTGAACCATTTTAGAATGCTAAAAATTGCAAAAAGCGATCAGTGAAAACGTCAACGGCCAAGAAATATAATATGCAACATCTTTATAAATAGTTAGGTGATTATCTTGCAATCTTACCCTCATTTTCAAAAACGTGTACATGCCTTACGTATTTATTAATTCAGTTATGCGTAATTATCGAAGAAGACTTTTGACCAGTAATTCTTATTTACTTAATATGACTTTAACGATTGATCTAAGTTCTGTGCTTATGGCTCATTTGTTTGCCCGCATCTCTTTGAATAACCGCGAATAAGGTTAGCACGGTGTTTGCAAAAAAGTATAAAACTAGCGTTAGAGATGTAATGCGCAGCAAATAATATACACTTTTCTGCTTAGCCTCGCTTAGGTATCATGCAAATCTGCATGAATTAAAATACTTACAGCTCTTTAAAACTCTGAGTCGAGTATGATTTTTCATCGTTTTCTTCTTTGAACCGTATCATTTATGAAGTCATAGTCATGTGGTATTGCCTCCGAGGTTAAAGAATCAGAGATGCGTTCAACAATGCGAGCGCTTGGGGGCGACAACAAACGCTCTGGTTCTGAACGCGGGGGCTTGCGTGAGTGCTCGCAAGCTCAGTTCGAGAGGTGTTTCGCCTAGATATCAAAGATGGTGGCTGGAAAAATTTAGATTTTTATCTCAAGAGTTACCTGAAAAGTGAGACGCAAACGTGTGTGTTACTTGTTCCACATAACATATCTACGCAATACATATAATAGAATTTATTTGGTGCAGTAACTTGTATCATAATGATTCATATATGATAAAAAAGTGGAAGATCTCATGTATAAGCAGAAATAATTGTTCCCCCACCCGCTATTTTCAAAAATGTGCTGTTTGACGCCATCTAGGATTTTACAGCGAGTGCTTGCAATTGTTTAATAGCCTAACAATTCGCGAAGCAGTCGCTCGCTCAAGCGCTCGCATTGTTGAACGCACCTCTGAGGTTTAATTTGTCAAACAAATCGACGGTTGGCGGATTTTGCCAATGTCTACCGAGTTCTATCTAAAAGAACGAACATTATTTAAAGAACAATGTCGTGACAAGTACTCCACTAACATTGAAGCAATTTATATTTGTGTCACACAAATGAACTAATTAACCAGAATTAATGGATGACACCGTACGATGACAGAGTTCCTCAATTAACTTAAGTTACAAAAAGTTACAAAAACATTTAAGTGAATTTTTCATCTTGGCGCGTCGATTTTACAATTTTTCGATTTTTTTTCATGAATAAAAACAGAAATATTCTTTAATTATCTAAATAATACACATGAGTAATATCTACAGGTCGTATTCTAGGTCATGTGTGTTATTGTACTTTAAACAATGGACTTGCCCACTAAATAGCTGAATAAGCTGATGCATGAACAGCATGTTAACAATTCTAACATACCACTTCAATAGTTTACATTTATTTAAATGGTGTATCATTATCGTTCCCAGAGTCTAGTAAGATTATCAATACGAGCTAGTATTGAGAATTCTACTAGACTCTGGGAACGAGAATGATGGTGTATATGCACATTATAAATTTTATATAATGATATGTTTATAAAATAACTTCCTAAACTATATATTTTTTAAAAGTTTATCACTCCTAAAAATTGGTGTGTAATGAAACCGACCATGTTTATATACGCAATGTTTACATGAAAATTGATTTATGAATATGCATAGATCCTGTTTTAACCATGTACTAGGTATTACTGCGCTGTTTGTGTGTTGTCACCTCATCTTTACCGTTATTGTATCCAGAGGTAATCAAGAACTGGGATTTCGAATCTAGAATCTAGAAGGGGGTTTGGGCTCAAATCCCGCCCGCTGGGTATAATGCCCTTCTATGAAAATTTGATCATAATTTCATTTTTCCTACATTAATAAGGAATAATGTATATGGAGAACTTCCCGGCCTAGTGGAAGGGTAGGTGAGCACTGGTTACAGGCAAGTTTCCAGGAAAGCCAGATAAGGCGCGCTAGGCGTTGTAATATAACCTAAATAGTGTTGACACGGCGTTAAACCCGGTATAAAAAACAAAAATTCATAAACAATTCAAAGATTTTAACCATCCCACAAAATTACATACAATAAAAACAAAATAACTTCGTTTTTAATGACACTAAATGATGATGTGTGTATTACTACATACATGCATCAATTCATTGTATTAATATAAAAAAGTTAATTGGTCGGTTTACTCGACCATACATTTACGCAAATGTTTTAAATAATGAATGTATACGTACGGTATGAAATGATGAATTTATCATATTATAGCAGTGAGCTCGTATACATTTACATCGTCTTATGAAATTATACACACCGGATTATATTTTTATGAAGTTAACTTTTTCATTTGTTTATTGTTGTGGGGCTTGAAAATACGTTTGCTTAATTGAGATACATTTGGAAAATATCAAATCATATTTCACCATAACGAAGATATAAATTTAAGGTAAGATATGATATTTGCGTTGTTGTTTGTTTTATTTGTTTAACGCCATTATCATTTTTTGCTATTATATTTAAACTCCAACGCCGACTGCTTGTTCGGTAAACTGCGAGTTTTTGTTCCGTTAATGTCGCTAACGATACGCTTGTAATTAATGAATTTTTACTAGCCCCAAATATTTATAACAAGCCCTCAACATATTACTATACAGTAACAAAAGTATACTGCAATTTTCTATGTATTATACATTCTAGACAGTGGACTTACTGCACATTAAGCATGCTCAGAAAAGCTAATTGACAATAACCATCTCAATACATAGAAATGCACATTGTTTTATATATTACAATAAAGAATTTTTCAGCCATGTTGATGTGCACAAGCAAGCTGGTCTAGTAAAAAATAGACTTTTACAAGCCCCACGGAAAAATTACTAGTTTTTTTTGCAGTAAGGCTAGTGCGAATTTCAACCGCTGAACAAATTTCCTGTGTGCATTTTTTCAAGAGCCCTGCATAAAGTGGTCACCTGTCTTTAGTGGTCACTTTTACTAAGTGTGATCAGGGTCCATATTCACTATCGCTATTTGAGTCTAAAACTGAGTAGTTTTATACTTTAGACTCAGACTCTGACTCAAAAGCTCAAAAAATGGTATTCAGAAAAAATTTGAGTCTTGAGTCTGAGTCTAAGTCTAAAATGTTGAGTCTAAAAATTGTAGACTCAAAACTTTAATGAAGAGATAAAAACGATTTAATAATGAGATAATAATGGTGGCTATTTTGTTTCATTTTTATTATGGTTAGAGGCCGCTTATATCAAGTAAATTTTAATCTCAGCTGAGTCTAAGTCTGAAACCGTTCGTCAATACCATTTTGAAAATTTGCTCAGGGAAGTCAAAGTCTAAAATCAAGACTGAGTTTGAGTCTGAGTTTTAGATTTATTTTTGTGAATATGGACCCGGGAGTTGTAGTACAAACTTGTACATGTACAGTACCCACCAAAAGTTTGGAGACATTTTCACCTTGTAGGCTTACTGAAAAGCTTTTATACAAAATTTGATAACTGTCTACTTTTAAATGCTGATTAGTTTTTTTATTATTTTTGGTTATCAATATAAATATAATTAAGACCTCAAAATAAGCATAAAAGCTATGTTATGGAAAATAATTACCATTAACATGGTTTTGGGGGCTTTATGATGTCAGGCGCTGAATCTTATAAATGTGTAGCATTCATAAAATTTGATTTCATTTTATTACAAACATTACTTTAATATGTTAAAAATAGTGATTCTACAAAAATAATCATCAAACTTCAAGAATTGTAGTAAATTTCTTTTGTCTCCAAACTTTTGGCGGGTACTATATATGGAAATAGACTTTAAACCCGAACATTTTATTGCGACTCTGAGTTGTTAAAGCTGAATAAAAATAGGATGAACGCTGCATAAACAGTTGGTGTCATTATTTAGTCTGTAATTATTTCCTTATGACATCAGAGCTGTCACCCTGGCATGTGAATTAATAAAAAATGTTTTCCTGCACGTACATCGTACATTCTTTGTTGTGTTTTATTTTTATGACCATCTGCAGGGACGGATCTTATTAACAGAGCAATAGGAATCAGGCTGATGCATAAATGGAAGAGTCCAAAATCAAAAGTACAAAAACATGCAATATTATATTGACATATAGTATGAACGAGTATTTATAGCTTGTACGTGGCTAGTCTGAACTTGGTTTTTTTATTAACACTAAACTGGTCAATCCCCCATTTTTACGTGTCTGCCCCCCCTCTTTCAAAATGGCCGCCACAGCCTTGAAATTGGTGTTGTTGTTTTTTCATGGACTAAGTTATAATTTCACTCAAGGAATGTTGTCCCAAAAAGAGCTTTTTTTTCGCGCGCCTCCCCCATCAAAAAATGTCTCAGGGGTTGCAGGGGTTTGAAGGGGGCGTAGCGCCCCTCATCGCCAGAAAAAAATCGGGGTCATTGAGTGCAAAGAAATGGCATCAATGAGAAATAACTGATAAGAAAACATGTTTTCAGTCTCGAAAAGACCTGGCACATAAGACCTCAATTTTGGAAACGATCATTGCAAAGTTGAAATGCAAAGTTTGGGTTGAAAAAAGGCAAAAACTGCATTTTTTGCTTTTTTGCTCCGCCCCAGCGTTGCCATGGTAACTGGGATCGGGGATCAACTTTGTTTTTTCTGAAAGACTCAGTTAGGCTGTCACCCAGTGAATAACTTTGCCAAGTTGCATATCTTATATTTTAATTAGTAATGAAATTAGAGCATCTTTAAATAGCCCTAGCGCGAAATGGTGAAAAAAATGGCTACTTTTCACACATGTCGCAACCGGTAATGGTATAATACATCACGCGAAGTGTAAAGTAATAACTGATAGACTAAATAATAGTTATAAACAAAACATTTGTTTAATGCGCACAACGTAAAAACCTTATTAATGACATTTTATAAAGTAAATAAGATCGTTCACCGTTTAACGTTAACTTGTGACGTTGGTTATATATGAGATGATGTAATAATTACGAAGTCCGTAAAGTGACATTTCGAAAAACTTCTTTATTTTCACAACTATTTCGTATAAATGTAATATTATTTCGATTAAACGAAATAATTTTGAAAATATAAAGTATTTTAAAATGTCACTTAAGTGGCTCCGTAGATACGCTTTATGAGTAGTTATGTTTATAAAATAGATTCATTTATATTTTTGTGAATATTGTATTATCTGCTGAGAGTACAGTACAACATGTAATGTGAAACACCTTCGGAACCAAACAAAAAGTTCGTACAACAAAGGTGTCATGAAATCGAACGTTTAAAACATAAGTTTATAGTTAAGTTCCACTATAATGACTATCGAAATCAATGGAGCCGACTTTTCAAATTGAGCATATGTGACTTAATAATCGTCAAAACAAGATTTTGTAAAACTCATTATAACTTTAAGTCATAATTTTCCACGCGGTATGTCAAATCATAACTATTGCACTGTTCTGTTCCGTTCACAAGTCATTAGATCAATACTTTAACAATTTAAACATAAATTGCAACATAAATTTGCAATAGTTTGAATATTCGCAGGGCAACATGTCTATAACGGAAATCAAAGTATCCACCTTTTGATTTTCAATTTGTAAACAAAACAATGGAAGAAAATTTCTCAGAATTCACACAGTTCAAGCCGTAATTCTCGGAGTCCGGATTTACCGGGTTTTAACTGTACTTATGTTTTAGGGCAAAAACAAGACAAAGACACAACTGAGCAAAAATTATGTTATTGTGATGAATGGCAAAAATATATTATTTCAAACCAGTGTTACTAATTTGATTCGTGTTGTGCCATAAAAACAAAGCGTTGTTCGTTTATGAATCTTAAATATCAAACCTTCATTGCATAAAGGAGTCTTTAAAATGCTAAATGTCATTTTCGTGACCGACCTACCGGAAGTAGCCTTCTGATGAATCGGCTATTTCCGGTCATTATCGGTAAACATCGTTCAAAGTCGCGTTTGGTATAACAAAGTACATGTACGTATTGTGCGCATTTTATGATTGATGTCTTGAGGATTTATTAAGTTAGAACGACACATTGTGTCTTGTGAAGTATCGGGTTTTGACTGGAGATACGTAGCCTTAGACACGAATTCCAAAACAGTACTATTAGAACGTGCCGCAAAATATTTTAAAGAGTCTGTTTAAAGAGATCGATAGATAATAAGATGATCGCAAATTAGTCTAGTTTAACGTTCGGAATAACCTCTGCGATCTTCTACAAAGACAAACATCGGTTATCTGCGTAGAAGATCGCCGAGGTAGTTCCGAATGCTGATTTAAAAGAGGCTGCCGTTATTTTAAATCAATGTCTTAACACATGTATTTAAATATGGTTTGTTAATTTCAGTTCGCTACTATGGAATCGGATGTAGAAAACGAGAAGACCGACGAACCAAATGAACAGATTATCCATGCGTTTCCAATACACAGTGAAATAGTTCTGCCAAATAACGACATAGCCATCGAAATAGCTGACGAAGAGACGAATGCCGTTAATGAGAATTCAGTCAATAAACAACTACGTCGGCAATTACCTGTGGGAACGGATCAGCCTGATTATGCAATGATAACAATCCCTGATGAACAACACGATTCAAAATCATCAAAGTTAAAATCAAATGCGCACGAATCACAGAATACTCCGTCGTCCATTTACGCCGTTGGTGGAAGCTCGAAAAACCCTAAACTAGAACTGAAGTCACGAGAGGTATCAACAAGACAGTGTAAGTTTGATATTGGCGAAGAATGGGAACAATTCCAGACGATTCGAACTACGACGTCTATTAGCTGTCCGCCAAGCCCTCTGATCGGCCGGTCCAATAACAATAAACTTACCGGTCGGGATAATCCGGGTTATGCAGCCAGTGAACCTGGAGCGGAAATTGATCAAGATCTGACAGACGCTTCGGAAAAGGCTAAAGATCCGTTTCCGTTCCATTATCTGTTTTCTACGACCTCAACCAATCAGAACATTAAAGAACATCATATTATTCCTAATCCATTTAACAAAATCAATCAACGGTTCCACAGCACGCTACAATGTCCATGCTTTCTTTTCTTTTTCTTTCTGTGTTGTTTACCGGCTGTTCATTTTATGCAGCAATCGGATCGACAATTTACCAAAGGCAATGCAGTTAGGGCTAGAAAATACGGCAAAGTTTCGACGATATTTTATATAGTGGGGTCCATAGTCGGCGTTGTATTTCTAGCGGTTGCTATCTACTTTGCAACAGACTATGTAAGCCAGTTTGTATAATAATCACCAAATGAACCAAGGATTGGTCCAGTAAATCATGGACTTTGTTTATTGTGAAAGCTATGTGAGACTTCGACTTCAATTTTTACTGATATTTAATACATGTGCTGTGAATAAGCTTTCTGAAACTCATGACAAAATACAATAAATAAAGAAACGAATAGATGAATTGATAAATTATTTGGTATTCAAGTCTGACGCACGTCAACGCCGTGTCATGACGTCTGATCAATGACGACATATTTCTTTCACTCTTTACGGTGAAATTTGGTGTTATTTGATGAAAATAATACACGATGAAAATATAAAACTTTGATACTGAAGCAATTTTGACAATCGGACCGTTTTTATGACTGGGGAAACGTTTTGAAAACTACGACCGTTAGGCGTTAAACATGCGTAAGAGAAAATTTCTCTTTATATATAAATGGCGACAAGAATGGGAAAATTTTGTTAGGCGCCTGTGAGCTGAATGTGACCCATGCTTGGAGTTGGCTGATGCTAAATAAACAAGTATGTGATCGACACATTCTAAATAGGGCTTTAGATCAGTTTGACTTTAATACACACTCATAATTATTGTACTTGAACTTATTTTATTTCCATTTCATTCATAGTCAAGCTTCCTCTGAGCAGTGTTTTATTTTTGAGCCATAGTCAATTGCATCAATTAAATCACAGAGACAGACGTTTACATAAAACTATGTCATTTGAGCGAGAAACCAAGATCTCTTTATATATTTTGAAATTTATGATGCTTAATTCGTCAATTAATGTTTTACATCATTTAAGCTTCGGTTGTATTTTGATTTTTGTGAAAAAGTCGTTATCACGGAGTATGAAATAAACGATCAATCGAAAAGCTTAATGAATAGTACATTTAACGTACATCAATTGTTAGAAATCGGAAGGCTCGAAGTAAGATTTGTCGAACATTTATATTATGACACCGTTTTTCCCCGTACATTAAATTTTATATTTTAACTGATATTTAATTAGAGTTGTATTTCTTTGTGTATATACATGTATATGAAAATTTTATTTTAATTATTGTGTATTTACGTTTAACGTATGAATGTAAACATTTAATGAATTAATTGGTATTTACTTGTTTTTTTTCGTTATTGCACTGACACTAGAGTCCAAAAATTCACATGATAAAGGAATGGTGAAATATAAGAAAGCTATGAAAGAAAACCCTACTTTGAAGGTGCCTTTGTCGGCGCAGCAAACTAATCTTACTTTTGACCTATATTTTTACCAACAAAATTTGCTCTACCATACCTATCTGTCCAATGAAATTCTCTTCCGGTATAGAGAAATGGATAAAGGGTATGGTACCATTGGTTATTTGTGATAAACAAGAGTGTAGCACGGATAGTAGTTGCTGGATATTTTCTCAGTGTATTATGGGTGACTCACTGTTTATTGATCATACATTTGTACAATCATGGTACATTCCTGGTGGTATGACTAAACGGAAAATATACTTATTATACTTCAAACAAAATAAACCCTAAATAGTACCGAATATCTTTGTAAGGTTGGATCGATTACGAGACATTACCATCCATAAACGCACGAGTACATCAAGACATAATTATCTGCTACTGAAACAACGTAACAAGAAACACAAGTCACCAACATCAGTCAGTTATTTCCTTTGCAATCTCTTCATAAATGGACGGCCCAATTAGTTGAAATACTTGGATTTGACACTCACTTTCAATGACAATTGATCACATTTAGTCTGGAATATCTTTCTTTGTAAAGAAAACATCCCTAATTATCTCACTCTTTTATTGTTTTTCTTCCGAATATGTTTGACACTGTAGAGGCGGTCGTGACGGTTCCCAATCTGATAAAAACCCGATCTACAATTTTACCGCTCCCATACTCGCTAAGGTAGATCTGGACTTTTCCAAACGAAGATCATGTTCAGGTGACCTTTTCTCATCATAATATTAATGACGAAATTGTTATGATACGTAACTTGTTTACATCGTCCACGTCACGAAATTTGAAATGAGCCGCCCAATCGCTGCCAGTGAGTTTACTACATACGTGAGGCGAAGCACTGGTGAAGCACGTAACGGTCATGCGAAATAGTTCTTGTCTTAATTTGCTTTGTAACTTTATTTCTTTTACTTTATGCGACTATACATGTATATTGACCAGCGGATATCATTAAATCGTGCATTTTGATTTTATGGACTAAATGCGGGACATTTATCTCCGCCTAAACGATCTTGGAATTCTTAACTTCAACACCGGTTGAGGCATTTTATTTGGGTATGTGACGCAAAGGTAGTTCCAAAATGGCGTCAACGAGTAAATATGTCCGAGATTATTCCTAATAATTGGCCGAGGAGTTCCGAATGATAAATCGTCACAGTTTAAAAAATGTTCAAAATTGAGAAATCTTTAGATCTCTAAACACCATCTAGACAAAGGTAATTTTTGTTAAAGGATAGAAAACAATGTAAATTTCATTCATGGATAATTAAGTAACATTTCATACAATGAATGATTTTGTGACAGAAGACTTTTTTAGAATGATTAATAATCAACGAGCGAGATGAATACTTAGTCAAGTGAGTTTTAAATATTACAAAATTTATCAACTAAAACTTAACAATGCGTACACTGCAAGTAACAATAATGTGATCAATTAGTAACAATTGGTTTTTCGAAGGATATTTTCAAAAAAATCTTTCTTTAGGAAAGGTCTGTCATTTTTTGGATTTGGATCTTCTTAAGTCACTTTCATATAATTAGCACTTCAAAGTCAGACAGATAATAACCATAACTATGATAAGATATTCAAAAGGTATACACAATTTCTATAATATTTGAAATTGATAAGCCAAAATGAGCCTATCATTAATGTTTTTTGCTTTTGACTTACGAAGATTTTTTTTCGTAGGAATTTTTGTGAAAAGCACCACTGCATGCTACCTGAGCTAGCCGCGCGGTTTTGTGGAGATTTAACCACGTAACAAGTTTGTAGACTGCTGAAGAGTAAACTGAACTAAAATTAAATACTAATGAACTACTTGTGGATTCTGAAATTAAAGTGACATTTATTTATTATCCGATTACTAAATAAGAACAATATATAAGAAATAAAATAAAATATGAACAAAACTAAGCTGGTGTATTTAAATCACATATTTAATGCATATTATTTTTAACAGTAATACATTCCTATCACGGCCATTAATGAATTGATTTAATTGTTCTTGCATATCATAACTATTTTAATGAAATTTGTGACTTTTTATGGGGCTTTGCCGATTTCAAAACGATACTTTTGGGGCTTGATTAATGTAAGTCCTACAAGAGAACTCGCACTTCAACATGTGTAAAAGACACATACGGGGTAGGGTGGCAATTATGATGCGAGAAAGCGTATCTTTGATCATAGATGCTATATATCCCGTAAATCTATATAATCCATTTTATTAGGCATTTCTATTTCTTGGGTTCATATAAAATCAACTTTTGTTATCCATTGTGTTTTATAAGGCTGTTGATACATAATATATTCACATTCACGTGATTCAAATGTAAATGTAATGTAAGAAATCTTAGTCAACACTTCATGTTAGTTGACTTTTCTTCATGATGTCTAAAGGATCTTCAAGCACGTCATATTTAGTTTTATTAACTTTGTCAGAACTTGGATTGTCAAGGTCATCGTTAGTTTGATTTGTTGCATCATGTTTATCATCATCATTATCAACCTCTTCGTTTTCTAAAGCGTCTTCCGTGAAAATACTAAATCGTCTATTATATGAAGATAGTCTTCGTCTCCTGATGTACCGTATAACACGTCTTACAAACCGCTGAAATCGCATTATAGAGATGTACCAATTACCGCTATCTAAGGTGACCACTCCAATACAAATTCCCATTAAGATAGCAACACCGCTTCCTCCGAGCACTTTTACCGAGGTTCTATTGTCAGTTGACGATTCTTTAAGGCGTCTTGCCTGAGATGTCGACCTCTTGTCGATAATTAAACCTTTAGATAAATAGTTGGTGATTTCTAACAGCGTCCAGTTGAAAAACTCGCTCGTGCCACACAAACATGGCCATATAAAAATGGCGTCTACTTGGGAAGCGGTCCAGTTCACTGAAACAGTAAAATGAGGTAAATTCAAGTACACGACAGAGCAATTGTCAAACCACGGCACACACACACCAGTTCCTGGCCGTCGATACAGATGCGAATGAATACAGAAATACACTAATAGTATTGCCACGTACAACAACATAACATTTTTAAGCCAAGAAAAATCGAAATGCGTTATTTGAACATTTATTTGCCCGCAAAGCTCTAAAAATAGTTTGAATAATCTTTTTAGATTAATTTAAGGTGATGCTACATGCCAAACACGGACTCATAAGGCGTTATGATTAGTCCATACCGAACCAGAAGCAGTAGAATCAATGACGTCTTTGAGTTCAATGTTGATTTGGCAATACAAAATATCAAATGATTTGCAGGCCATGGGTTTTACTTGTATTGCCGTCATTGATCGATATTTTGTTCGATACGGGAACGTTCGATTCGATATATCTATAGAACCTATAATACCAGTATTCGATATATATCGTATACTAGTACCGGTGTAGAGCCCAAGTAGGATAACGTTTCTTGCTCAAGGAAATAACGGGGTATGTTTGGATGGGATTTGAACCAACTCAAAGCTGGCGTTCCAATGATTACTAGTCCAACGTCATAAACGCCCGGGCACGCCCGCTTCATGATTTGAAAATTGTAAACATACCAGTAGTTGTTGGTATTGGAGTGGTTGTTGTTGTTGATGTTGTTGTTGTAGCACAATTAACAATCTCCTTAGGATAAAATGATGTAATGTTACATAATGGATCAGATGTACAATTACTTGGTAGAATGGTTCTGTTGGCAGCACCTGAAAACATACAAATACACGAGGCCAAGCCCCTATATCAAAGTAACATATTGCTAAAGGACCGATAGCATTGCTTCCATCGCTTATTCGGGCCGATTAGTGATGTCAAGCGGGTCGATATGTGATGTCCAAAGGGTAACATTAAGGATTGTCACCCTGGGACGCCATATTAGGCTATATAGTGAACACATCACGTGAGGTATAATAATAAAAAGAACTGATTTAAGTTTCCACACTTTGCGACTTTTAACATGAATATCTATGATAAAGACACTCGTATAAAATCAAATTTTTTGAGAATATGATAATATAAGTTTGTCTTCAAAATAACTGATATATTGTCTTTTAATAAATTTTGTCATAATAGTCCGTAGTCTATTTCAGTTATTTGAAAATAAGGAGTTATTTGGGTGACTGATTACAAATTTTGGTGAGTGTATTCATAATTGATAAAACAACTTACTTTCGAGGCAATATTTCCACATAAATGTCGTAGTGATGTTGGTGGTTTCGCTACAATCACATCTGTGGTATGAGCACCTCAATTTACTTTCATAATATGTGATGGCTCGACATGTTCTTGTATTCATACACCGTTTCATACACAAAGCTGCATCGTAGATGTAATATTCTTCTAGATATGGATAGCATGTACCTATCTGATTGTTTATAGTGTAAAGTTCAAAAATAGGACAATCTGCAACATACAAAAAATGAAGATGAATACCACTTTTATATTGTAAAAGAGAAACAAATACACATGTATTGTATTCACGAGTCTATTCAGTTAAATACAAAAACAGCAAGTTGCCATTTTTTTGGTTTGGTTGGGTTTAATGCCGTTGCTACCCGTTGAATAAAAGATATTGAATACATGTAGTAAGTATGGCGAATTTCTTGTTTTATGATACATTCCATGTTCAAATAATATGGTGGTTAATTTTTGGGGATGGGTTGGTGGGGGTGGATAGCAAAATATTGTATGGTCATATCATATAAGCCACATGCGAACGGCACGGTCCCGAATCAAAAACACATATAAGTACATGTATATATAGTGTTTTTGATTAGGGACCGTGCCGGCCGCCAGTGATATAAGCTAGAACCTACTCAACGTTCCTAGAAAAACTAAATCTCTGGATTCAGCTGTTTAGTTATTAAACGCATACTTCCGTCAGTGACTGAAAACTGTACTTACATGATATAGAATCAGAGGTAGAAGAAAGAATGGCCGTAGTAACTATTTAATGACCAAGCTCCACGAAAGTATGCATCCTCGAAAATTGAACCTTGACCCCTTGAACAGTAGATTTGTGTGCTACCGAATAAGTTAACCTTGCGGTATATTCTTCTGTTTACATGTATGTATTATCAACCCACACTGGTACAAACGCAAATAAATTCAATACTCTAAGCATACACACCAACAAATATCATCACAAAATTAACGCATCAAAATTACATTATTCAGATCAGATATGGGACAGAATAAAGCAGCCATACATTAACTTCAGGTTCTATGGTTACCTGATCTTTAATAACAACTAATAAAGTAAGCAAAGAATATGCTTCGCCAAAATAATTGTAAAACAAGAAATGTAATGTGGAAGCCACATTAAAGCTGGATTTAAAAACTTCAACGCAAAAATTACAAAGGGGAATAATCCATAATAAAGGCAGATAGAATTGTGGATATTTTCTAATTCTGTTCATCACATGGTATGTTATCATTGTATGAAGTTTCATAAAGATCAGACAATATTTGGCAGAAATATATGGTAGAGAAAAACTTTAACGCAATTGTTAACGACACCGGACGCCCGCCTGACCGTCCGCCCGTGTTAGGGCTAAAACAGTATCTCAAAATTTCACTTAAGGGTCTCCATAGAAACCATATACATTTGATTTTCGGATGAAGCCTATTTGCTTCTTAAGCTGCACGTGTTACTCTACAAAGTTTATGTTTCTTCTCAAGAGTTTAGCGACACGAGTAATATAAGAATACAAACCTATGTTGTTACAGGATGGTCGAAGTACTTCTACACCTGGAGATGAAGCCTGACGGACCCTATCACATTGGTACAAAGAACAAATTCCGGTCATGACGTTCACTACAGCGGTATCACAATCATCATCTACTGCGCATGCCGAGGAACAAATGACGTCATCCGCTGAGCTAACTGTCCGATACGGATCTTGGCACACTGGGTCTATTTCACAATTTACACAATGTTGCATTGTGGGTGACACACAAGCTATTCAATGAAATAAAACAGATAGTTAAACGAATGTTCGTTCGGAACACCTTGACCTTTCAGGAATAAATAATCTCGGAAGGATTCGTGGGGGTCTACCTGGCGACTTGGGTTTTTACTACCTACGCCAGGCGAAGCACGTAACGCTTTTTATGCAAAATAGTTCTTGTATAGTATATACATGTGTGTACTCACATTTTTGTCAAAACATATTTCTATGTTATATATTTAACTAAATATTGTTCAGCGATATCAATGAATTGTGTTATTTACAAATGTTTGGACTAACAACGAAACATCACTCATCGCGTACACGATTGTGGAATTGTTTACTTTAACACCGGTCAAAGCATTTTGTTGTGGATGTGACGAAGAAAAGGTAGTTCCAAAATGGCGGCAAAATGATCGGCGGTCAGTCTACCTACTCACCGTTCCTGCAAGGGCTATATCACTGGTTAAGCTGGTAACCAGCTACTTGGCGTACTTCCGTCAGTGACAACGACTGTTCCCACATGATTTAGAAACATTGATATGTGTTAGAATGGCCGTAGAAACTATTTCATAAGAGAGTACGTCCCAACCAGGAATCGAACCCACGATTCTATGACTAGTACACGTGTGTGCTACTGAGTGAGTAAGCCTGATGGCACCAAATACAATATAATTATGATCAAAAATGATTCTCATGGTATAGATAAGAGGATAACACTTTAGCTAAACATATTATTAATTTGGTGTTTTAAGTTACCTACCTGAGTCGTTGTGGCATTCTTTCACGGCAAATAACCTTTGATTTATGCCATAATTAATGTAGTGAGTATATTCAGTACAATTGTAGTAAGAACATTGTCCTCTGTACTTTCTCCAATCTATAGCTCTACAATAAGCCATGTCCATACATCTTTGCAGGCAAACATACTTATACAGCACTCCATATTCAATATGCATAGGTGCACATGCTGCATATGCATTGCCCATTGCCAGTATTTCAAATTTCAAGCAGTCTGTAAATGGAAAGAAAGATATCAACCTTAAATAATAATTGAAATACAGTATAATCTCTGCAAAGAGGCCCTCTACATAACAATTCCTCTGTACAACAACAGCTTTTGATATTTCCATTAGGAAAAATCTTAATTGAATTTAATCTCTTCAGAGCAACAACCTCTCAACAACTACACACTTTAGTCCCTTCAAGTTGATGTTGTTCAAGGGAGAATGTACTGTATTTATATTAACTATCATGGACATCAAAGCCTTAAACTAAGACCTGGTTTGTTTCCTTTTTAATTAGCTGACTTGACAAAACATAACAAAAATACAGTAAGAAGAGACTCGTGAGGTCCCTGGATCGCTCACCTGAAAACTAGATTCTAAGGTTATATGACAAAAAATCTTGTAACACTTTCATTTTAGCTATACTGTGATCTCAAGGTCACAATACAAATATGAGAGCTCTTGGCGTTTTAGTATTTGAAAAAGATCAACAATTCTTTATATAACTCTATGTAAATAATAAGACCAATAGGAAGGGGCCAATTTTGACTCAGGGTCATAGTTTGAACAATCTTTGTAGAGGACCTTGAGATTATGCTACATGCCAAGTATGAAAGCTCTAGGAGATTCAGTTTAAGAAAATATTTTTTAACCATTTCCTTATTTAAATCTGTTAACCTCTAAATGGGTCAATATTGACCAAAAGGGCATTGTTTGAGTATCTTGAGAAGATCTACATTTCAAATTTGGTAACTGTATGCCTTATGGTTTTTGACAATAAGATTTTTTAGAAATTGTTGAAGCACGGCGCACGACGCATGGCACACGTGACGGACAAAGATATCGTTCTCAGGTGAGATAAAAAAGCACTTGTAAATTATTTCAACCTCTTTACCGACCAATAAACAATTTGCCAAGTGTCTATACTTCAGATAATATGGCATGCGGTTAGCACAATAATTACTTAAACCATATGTTTAACTGTTAAATCCATAATTTAACAGACTTAAACCAGGGTTTAACTGTTAAATCCATAATTTAACAGACTTAAACCAAGGGTTTAACTGTTAAACATATAGTTTAAGAGTTGAAACTATTGGTTTAAGAGAAAATTGTGCATAATGTTACTAAACCTGTAGGTTTATCTGCTTAACCCTATGTTTAAGTGTTAATTAAGAGCTTAATCTTTAGGTTTAAGAGCCTAAAACAAAAGGTTTAACTGTTAAACATATGGTATGAGGTCTTAAACCACAGTTTTAATTTCGAAAAGTTTAAACTATAAGATTAGTACCCTTAAACACTAGGATAAAATCTGTTAAACCTATAGTTAAAGTAACTATTGTGCTAACCGCATAATTACCTGAATTATTAGTTCTTCTCATCACAGTAGAGACACGTGCTTCCAGCGTCGTTTGGTCGCAATTATACTCATCACAATTTCCTTGTCCTTCCGTCCACTTGTAAACCAGAGAACGAGCTCTTGAGAGACTAAATGAACACAAGTTTGACTTTAATACATTGTTTTGTTGGTTTAGCACTAAACCACAAGAGCTGTAACAGTTTATACACGTTTGTACAAGATTCTTCGGTGGTTCCGCAGCTATTTTGAAAAAAAAACATAATCAAGGAAGTTTTTTTTATTTTATCATTTGTTTGGCTTAACGCCGTAGCAACCTACTCACTGTTCCTGGAAAGGCTAAATCTCTCGATTTACCTGTTAACCAACTACTAGGCGCATAATTTCGTCAGTGACTGACAACTGCCCTACATGATTAAGAATCATTGGTAGGAGAGAGGATGGCCGTAGAAAAACCACTACATAAAGATATATTTATTAACAGTAGACATGAAAACTGTTTTACAACCATTAAGTTATCAAAATATAGCATGCATTAGAGACACAATAAACTGATCAAACTATTCTGCTTTCTAAATTAAAGTTTGACCAAGTGTCCATTTCTTTAAAAAGTGGGATACTTTTATATAAGCAAACTATGTTCATTTGTACACTTATGTTCAAATTATCTCTTGATCTAGCTGTTACCCAACTACTAAGCACATACTTTCGTCAGTGACTGACAACTGACGTACATAATTAAGAAACATTGGTAGGAGGGAGAACGGCCATAGAAATAATTTCATGACCAAGCTCCACGAAAGTGTGCCCCGCCCGGAAATCGAACCCACGACCCCTCGATCAGTAGACTTGCGTGCTACCAACTGAGCTTGTCGGCGGCTTGTAGGAATTTAGATAAAGAAATAAACTTACAAGGATCAATGCATTTTCTCTCTATGAATGTATTTTCCGAATTATAGATATTGTTGAAATCGGAACAATTATGATATATACAGGCAACTTTTCTAATGAATGTCACACCTCTACAACCCGTAATATCAAGACATTTAGTTACACAGTATTCTATTGATAGCCAACCATCATCCCGAGCTATTTCAGGACAAACTCCTGCAGTATTTTGAACTGTGTACAGTTCAAAATTTGGACAATCTGAAAAAAACAGGAACAATATGAATGTATTATTCATTAGACGCTTATTCTCATGTATTACAAGTAGGGCTGTCACGATACGTCATAAGCGTATCGCGATATACTGCAATACGTTGGCACCGTATCGCGATACGTACCACGATATTTTGAGGGCTTTTAGACTCGTTGTGCCTCCGCTGTATTTAGCAGAAACATTGCAGATCTTACATGCAGCTACTGTAAGAATCTAGTCTCTTTAAGTATTTGCGATCATTTATGACTGTGACGCGCCCCAATCGGTTAAATTCTTGTAACTTAATGTTAGAAGGAATGAACAATGGATAAAACTGACGTTTCGCTATATCTATTTCGCGAAGGGAAGAATTTTCCAATGAAATATAAATATCGCCAAATACCGGTACGTTAAAATCGTACTGTGGTACGTATTGCCGCGGCTGCGTATTGCAATATACCGGTATATCGTGACAGCCCTAAATACAAGGTCATTTTTTTCAAACTTCCTTAACAACAACAACACAAGAAAATTCAAAGCACTATAATATTAAGGAAGACTTCCGAGTGGGCCATTGAGTCTTGTATGTCAAAACTCTCCATTATCACTTTAAATATGTTTCAAATAAACTAAATTCTGTAACGGACCTTAGCCTTCGATTCTTTTTATTGCATAACAGATGATATGACTTTGCAGTCAATGTGGACAGGGATTCTATACAACAGGGATTTGTAACGAAGTGCTTTTTTAATTTTCACGGTCATCACTCTCTATAACTGGCTGAAGCAGGCTGTACAAACTATTCCAGAGCTTAAAAACTTGATTAATGTTTTTGTACATGTCTTCCATGCAACTTGTGAATATTTCTATAGTTTTTGACCAGAGACATAGATAACATCTATCTAATTCCCTGTTTTTGACAACAACAAAATGTTGCAAAATTTATGACCGAAAATATGACTTTAGGTGATGTAAACTGGAGTTAAAAATGACAGATCGGCGAGAAAATGCATTATTTTGTGAAACAGCCTGTGAGCGTAATTTACCTCAAAATCATCTAGAAACACATTTTTCCTAACATTTATTTCAATTTGAATTGTACTGGTACAAAATTTTATGTGAATACCTTTATTTAAACTTGTTATACTTGTTTTCCGTATAGGTCGAAATAATAGCGACGACAGTGAAATTTGATGAAAATCTATTACATTTACTTATCGTTACAAATCCCTGTTATATAAAATCCCTGATGTGGACAAAATCATGAGTGTAATGTATGGCGTATTTAATATATATAAACTTGGAACAAGTTTACTAAATTAAGGATCTCTTTATAGATATTTTTAAAAAAAATCAAATAATTGAAAAAGTTGTAATTTTGAGGCAGAATTTCCTGAATGGCGGTTTGTAGTCATCAATATATTTGAAAGCCACGTCAAAGTATAACAATTCATTTTTTTTCATTCACAACATTAAGTTTATCATTTTGCATTTATTAAATTTTTAAAGCTACATTATGGTGCTATAGTTTTAGTAAAGAACTTCATTGGAAGTGAGTTAACATCACCGTCTTTGATATAAAAATAATGCAATAAATCCAAACAAAACATTAGTTAGAAATTGAAATATGACATGGTAAAACATTACTTTTCTGAGAAAGTTTCAGTGATCATAAGCCTTGAAATGTATTTTAGGAATACTCCTTCAATGCACTCACCATTTAAATTAATAAATTAAAGGTTACTGTTCTTAAGGTTTAACTGACTGCCGCTTTGCCTGCATGTTTGCCTGACTATCACTTCCTTTTTTCTGCTTGACTGTCTGTCCGTCTGCTTAAAAAATGACCGACTGACTGGCAAACTGATTGACTGACCAACTGTCTGACTGACAGACTGTCTGCCTAACTTGAACGTTTAACTAAAATATAAACATGTTAACAATTTCTTACCAGTTGCGTACGATTTGCGTCGTATTGTGCCATAATGAAACTCATCCTGTTCAACAAAAGTACAATTATAACCTCTACAGCGTCCATTTCTATCAGTATGTTCCATGATAGCCCATGATATATCATCGTACGATGATACGTCTAGAAAACAATCTTCAAATATATCATCTACAGGGCCAAGATAATATCCTTTCTGACACACTGTCCCGTATTTACAATTAAAACATGTTTGGATATTTTCTCGAGGTGGAACTGAAAACAATGATATGAATGACTTGATAGTGGGTATAAATTATTACATAGAGGATTTTCGTCGACTTTTGTGTGAGCCTGTTTTTTATCATAATATAGTCCTCGATACATTGTACTCCTAATGAATTTCAGAAAACATATTTTCAAAAGCGGCATTTTCTCGAGTGAACAGTTCAATGCCTCAGTGATTATATTACAATAAAAGAAGATGCACTTTTGAATCAATCGATCAATAGACCCTTGTTAACACATTTTCAGGAATTCATATCAACATACAACACATATAGTGAAATTTGAATTTATTACAGAATCCATGTTAGAGCTACTTTCTTTCTTTGTGACGTTTAAGGTATATTTGCGAAGAAAACCGCCTAGATTTTTCAAATGTCAACTTAACACGATACTAAGGAAAAAGCACTAACAAAATTACTGGAAAATGTATGACAACAAAGTGAACAACCACAAACCAAACACAGAAGGCAGTTGTTGACGTCGAACGTTCAATACAACTTCACTCCATTACCCTCCAAAAGTTTAGAGATTAAGTAAATTTACTACAATTCTTATATTTTGATAATTATTTTTTTCTAAATCCTTACGTTTAATATATTAAAGTAGGGTTTGTGATAAAATGAAAACAATGCAACACTTCTATAAGATTCAGCATCTGACATCATAAAGCCTCAAAAACATGTTTATAGTAAATATTTTCCACAATGAAGCATATAAGCTATTTTTGTTGTCTCAGTTATAATAATAAAGAGAACCAAAAAATAAAGCAAAATTAATGAGCATTTTTAAATAAACAGTTATCAAATTTTAGATAAAACTATTCAGTAGGCCTACAAAGTGAAAATGCCTCCTAACTTTTGGTGGTAACTGTATGAACTCGTCTATATATTAACCACTTACTTTCATCTATACAAACTTTCTTCACAAACCATTCGCTTTCACCAGCGTTCATTGAGTCTGAACAATTATGATAAGTGCACCTTTCCCTATTCTTATGAAATGTAACACCACGACAACCAGGTAAGTCTAAACACTTCTCTATACAATAGTCAATATCAAGTCCTCCCTCATGGAACCCTAATACCCCACAGGTACCATTACTGCTTCTTAAAACAAATAGCTCAGAAAGGGGACAATCTGTAATATATATACATGTACATGAAAAATCAGCGTAACGTGTTGTTAAGATCGCAATTTTGAATATATTTTGTTTAGGTGCTCATGTTTACGCGTTATTTACGTGTTTTTTATTGAGCGAACATAAGATGTGTAATTATCATTTTATGAGATTTTTATTATATGCGCTTTACAAAAAATATATATATTTCATAATATTAAAGCGCAGCAGAATATTGTATTTTAATAGGTTGCGCTATATAAATAAATGTTCTTATGTTCCTTTTTATTTATTTAGCTGTTAACCGAATACTAGCCTAACATACTTCCATCAGTGACTGACAACTGCCCTACATGATTAACAATCAGTGGTAGGAGGTAAAATGGTTGTATAATTCATTTTACGACGAAAGCCAACGAAGTTATGCGCCGTCCGGGAATCGAACCCACGACCTCTCAATTAATGTCCTGCGTGATACTTACTAAGCTAGACAGATGACTCTTTTTATTGTAAATCCATGTATACCCGCAAAGCTAACAAAAAGTCACACATATGGCTATGTTGACATCGTAAGTTATGTTCCTTACTTAGACGAACACAGAATGCATTACTTTTTAACAAGATTCTGTTTGTAAACATTTGTGTTATGTCATTTTAACGTACATCAATTTGTGGTGGAGTTATTGCGCGGACAACTAAATTTTCAACAAAATTTTATCTTTGACCCCATTAATTGACCACGCCCTTTGAAGTATTGACACGATTGTTGCACATCGTCTGATTTTTACTGAGTTTAACGCCGTGTCAACACAATTTAGGTCATTTTACGACGTCCAGCGCACCTAACCTAGCTTTCCTGGACCCTTGTCAATAACCACTACTCACCTAGGATTCGAACCCGTACCCCTTCGATACACAAGATTCCAAAACCCGGCGTGCTACCAACGGCGCTATCGACCCGGGTAATCAAGGTTTTAAATTTGCGCTAAGTAAATTTGAAATTTATCGGACAAGATTCGGGACGGACGGACAGACGGATGAACATACAGACGAAGTGACTCCTCGTAGTGGTTGGGTGTAAAAGACTTACCTTGATTACAAGACTGTCGATATACCACGTGACCAACATGTGAACTGACTAGTGAGCATTCATACAATTCACATTTACTTAAATCTCTCTCATAGTATGTCATTAAACTGGAGTTATCTGTCCACAACAAACAAATGAAAAATAAAATATTTCATATAAACGAAGAGTAATAGTTGAGTTAAACACATCAGTTTAGACTTTTCATATAACAGTGCGGTTAGATTCGCTTTTATGTACATTTTTAGTCGAACTTATAATTTTGTAGAATATCTCTGATCATTGAAATCACATTCATGCAAGTGATCCCTCAAAGTGCTAATTTGCAAATTAGTGGAATTGAACAATTGTAAAGTAATTTCTTGCACTAGGAAATTAGCATTGACCATAGTGGGATTAGAACCCGGGATCTCTCAATCCCTTAGAGCTCGTCCTACCAGTACAGAACAAAACCACTGGACCACTGCTCCTATATATAAATTAAATCATCATGTTGCATCATTACCATGACTTTCTATTGGAGGCATGTTATTTTTAAGATATTTTTATTTCAAGATATTTGTCAAATTTTATTTAACTGTCTATAGCTCAAACCAGGCATTTTATATAACAGGGATTTGTAACGATAAGTAAATGTAATAGATTTTCATCAAATTTCACTGTCGTCGATATTATTTCGGCCCGTACGAAAAACAAGTATGACAAGTTTAAATAAAGATATTCACATGAAATTTTGTACCAGTACCATTTAAATTAAAATAATTGTTAGAAAAAAATGTGTTTCTAGATGATTTTGAGGTAAATTACGCTCACAGACTGTTTCACAAAATAATGCATTTTCCCGCAGATCTGCCATTTTTAACCCCTTTTTACATCACCTAAAGTCATATTTTCGGTCATAATTGCAACAATTTTTCGTCAAAAACTTCAGAAACATTCATAAGTTGCATGGAAGACATGTACAAAAACATAAATCAAAATTTTAAACTCTGGAATAGTTTGTACAGCCTGCTTCAGCCAATTATAGACCGTGACGACCATGAAAATTCAAAAAGCACTTCGTTACAAATCCCTGTTATATAGAATCCCTGCTCAAATATTAACCCCGCTGATTTGAATATTAATTACAATATTCTGTACTCAAGATCGACGTATGTTTGAATCAACTAAGGTAATGTATGTGCCACTGGTAGTTTCACAAGCACATCAGTCTGTTTATTGGTGGTAACAACAAGTACCAGTCTATTTTGTAAATTAGCGAAATAATTAGCTTGCTAATAAAAAACGATCTTCTTTAATAAATCAATTGAACACATAAGTTTACAATTTATTTTTGTTGCTTTCTTGTTTTTCTTGGTTTTTTTTGTCTATCTTTCTAATGATTCTTCGTTTTTTCAAGTAAAAGTACTGATTTAAAGATTCACATTCTGTACTCATACGCTTCTCAATGATGTATCATAATTCATATATTAATTTATTCTTACTAAACATGCTTGTTCATATATATTCCTTATGATGTATTGTCATAACTAATAATAACATGTATGTATGTATGTATTGTTGCTGCCAATTGACGGCAGAAAAGCACATGTGTGCATAATTGCTGAAATAAATACATTTGTATTGTATTGTATTGGTAAGTTGTCCATAATATATGTTAATAAAAAATATAATGATATAATGATAATATAATGCAAATCAAAGCACCAGAAGCACTGAAAAATGATTTATTGATCTTGAGGAAGAGAGCTGAGGACAAACTAATGTTTGTTTGTTGTTTTGTTAACGTCGTATTCAACACATATTTAGGTTTTATATACGACGGCCAGCTCTTCCTACAATAGGTTTCTTGGACACTTTTCTATCACCAGTACTAATTTACCCTAACACGATGCCGATAACTCGTGTATAGGGTATGACCTACCGCGACCGGGCTCAAACCCTCGATCTCCAGATTCGAAGTCAGACATGCTAACCACTACGTCACGGCCGCGGCTACTAACTAATGTACAGGAACGATAGGGTAGATTTTCCAACTAGTAAAATTGAACTCTTAAAATCGTTCAAAAACGAAAAGAGCTTAAATGATATTACATAAAGGTTCGAAAATGCCCAAAAGATTAACCTGCGTTAAAAATGTCCAAACATTCGTGTTCAAAGAAAACACCATTTGATCCATTGAACGGCTTCATGCAGTTACGACCCATTTTACAATTGATACACGTCTGGGTTACATTTGATGTACAACCTAAAAAACAAAAACAACAAAAATTTAAGTTGCATTGTGCTCACAGACATGCCAATACGATACTACCCTAAGCATTATGGGTAAAAAATCCATTTATCTGAAACCGCGTGTGTTGAGTTTAACTCCGTAGCAACGCATTGTTTAGGTCATATAACGGAAGTCAGTCAACCTACTCACTCCTCCTGGAAAGGCTAAATCTATGGATTTAGCTGTAAACCAACTACTGTGCGCATACTTTCGTCAAGGACTAACAACTGCCATCCATTATTAAAAATCATTGGTAGGAGGGAGAATGGCCGTAGAAATAATTTCATGACCAAGCTCCACGAAAGTATGCCCGCCCGGGAATCGAACCCACGACCTCTCGATCAGTAGACTTGCGTGCTACCAACTGAGCTAGCCGGGCGGTTTTATGTAAACAGTACAATGAACTAATCCACGACTGGGGATGCTCAGAATGACAGTAAAATAATCTACAGTATTAATTTGATATGTGTTAATGAGTGTCTTGTTGGTTTAATAGTAAAGTATTCTACCAATACAAACATGATTGACTTAGGTGATTGTGGTTTATCCGCCTTACTGATAATAACCTTTGAAGCTTTTGCTGTAAAACCTTTAATTTCAGTAATGCCCTACCATCGGAACGGATTAGTTTATTTTGATGTTTACACAAACACATACTATTATTTTGTACGAACTATAACACATTGAGTTTTTGTGGCTAATCAATATAACATTACCATCAAATACAGTATGCAAGTCAAATAATGGTAATTTTACATCCATGCTAACGTGTCAACATTTGTCAATGTTCACGCAGAAATTTGAAAACGAAAGTAGAATGCACATTAAGGCTATATATAGAAACTTGGTATATTTACATGTTTTGATATTTACTGTAATGTCTATCTCAACATCTCTATACATAGACGCTCACTCATCGCAAAATTCGGCGATTTTGGCTCCGCGGAAGAAAAAGTGCGGCGTATGAACACAAATTCTTTTTATTTTTCTGTTTTTATATGGGATTTCCTCATGTTTAGTAGTGGATTGTGGTAAATACTCATTAAAATTTGTCGCGGACGATTGCATTCGATAGTGCGTGTGCAATTAAAGGGATAATTATCACTGCAATTAATGTAGTCCTCATTACGCGTTATCAAGCAGACGATAAGAATTACATTCTACATGTATATCTAATCTGGCCTATGTAAGATAAAGGTACCTTGTATCGCTTCCGTTTGTTGTATAAGCCATATACTCCATAAAAACCCATGTCTGACAGCGCTATTAGCGCTTTGATTAATATATTTATTGATGGCTTATAATTACAGGAATATCAAACCATAAATACAAAATGCTTAAAAACATCAATGGCTCTGCGAGTTGTGACAATTTATTTACGGTTATTTGCGATTGATTATGAGCAAGCAATCCGTAAGGACTCGTTAGAAAAATCCATGAATGCAAGGGTGGTATTAAGTAAATTTTAGGCCTACTGTTAGTGTTTCCTTCGTATGTAAGTTGCATAAGTTAAAATTGACGTCATCTTTTAATGGGTCATTTAATCTTTAACTCCGTAGCAACACATTGTATAGGTCATATAGCAGTGGTCAGTCAACCTACTCACCGTTCCTGGAAAGACTAAATATCTGGATTTAGCTGTTAACCAGTTACAAGGCATATACCTCCGTCAGTCACTGACAACTGTACTACATAACAAGGATCGGTTGTAGGAGGAAAAACGGCCGTAGAAATCATTTACCCAAGCTTCACATAAGTATGCTCTGCCCGGGAATCGAACCCGCGACCTCTCGAGCAATAGACTTGCGTACTACCAACTAAGTTAGCCAGGCGACTAGTATAAAAATGAAAAAAATAACAAGAAATATAAAATACATACTTTCTGATGAGTCAATGCATCGTCTTTTAAGAAACACATTTCCAATTCCTGCATACGTGTAGTTATTGCAGTCATGGAAATCACAACTGAAAAAACCATTACCAAATGTTGAATGGCAACCATAACTGAGTTTTTCTCAGGTATATATGTATAGAGAAGTCAATAGGAGGTCCCAGGCAAATGTTGGTAACTATTAAAGTCATAAAAGTGACGAGAAATAAGAACCATCATGATATCAAATAAAGCAAAAAAATTGCATAATAGTGATCTTTGGTCATTAAAATTACTAACTATGAATTAAAAATGCCGCGATAACCATCCATCACACAGATGACGACGGATGAAATAACCCATTTTTCCTTTCAGAGGCCATTTCACGGAAATGGCCGATAAGACTCGTACGTCATCGGAAAATTACGACAGTTGCTAATTTGTATATTAAACGGTGTTCCGGTAAAAAAAACGTAATCATGATAAATGTCAAAGCTTGAAATATGAGCACATACTTTGGTTTACCTCATTAAAGACACAACTTATCGCAAATTTTGACATCTGTGTTGCACGCTTTTTTCGGGCTAGATATAACGGTAGTATTTCAGTATGTTACGATTAATGAACATACTTTCTGAGGCCCTGCAATGACTACATGAACCTAGTTCAAATGCAGTGTTGATAATGATCGTTTCATCACACACTTGAAAAATATTCATAATTGGCAATGATATTTGCTGTTTTGGGTTTGAGTTAAAATCTTTGATGCAACTGAAGTGATTTAAATCTGTCAATACAAACGGCGAGCAATCGGGTACAGCCGCCCGATTAGCTAAGTTGGTAGCTCGCAAGTCTACTGATTGAGGGGTCGTAGGTTTCATTTAAGAGCGGGGCATACTCTCGTGGAGCTTGGTTATAAAATTATTTCTACGGCCATTCTCCCTACTACCAATTATTTTTAATAATGTAGCGCAGTTGTCAGTCCCTGACGAAAGTATGCGCTTAGTAGGTGGTTAAAAGCTAAATCTAGAGATTTAGCCTTTCCTGGAGTAGTGAGCCGGTTGACTGACCACCGTGATATAACTTATATAATGTGAGCAACGGCGTTAAACCCAAAAAAAACCCCCAAGCAATCGAGTGCTGATACCACAGTGGATAAACAATTATGTTTTCCCGACTTGTTTTATCGCCATTTGTGACCCATATATGGCCGGTTTAGAGGGTTTGGTAGCTAAGTTTTGCACTGTGCAAGTACGCACTCAGGTATCAGCTCACGCTGATGAAATCCGGGGTTGCCTCGTGCCAGTCTCGCAAATGCCCTCCTGTCTATGTATCTTGGATCCCTCCAAACTCCCCGATTGCATAACATAGCCAAGAAACACACTTAGAGGCATTTTTTTTATCTTGAATACAAGATATGTCTATCTTTATTCCCTTTAGGCCACCAGTCCTAAGTGCTCATTTGTTATACATAGTGAACAGAATCATTCAGGACAATCAATAAACCCCTGAAAATGCTGTGTTCTAGGTGGTGGAGGAAGTTTTACAACTTCAATAACAACATCCCAATTTCTGTCACGAATGAAAGACCTTAGTACTTCATGTTGATCATTTGAGACAAACATAACTATATCCTTCTTCTAGCCATTTTACTTGACTGTACATTGTATTTTGTTTTATAGTAGGATAAAATGAGTTTATACAAGAGCAATGATTATTTCATAAAAAATGTATAGTTTGCATAAACATGTATAATTTATATTTACCAAACAACCAAATTCAAAATTTACCTATGAACGGGCCTCAATTTATTTCACCTGTCAGCAAACATGAGAAAGTCATGAAACATGTAATACTTGAAATTTTCACGACTATTATGATATGACCACCATACTACAATTTTCATTTGATATCAAGGATTTATAAGTTGTGTCTTTAAATATGCGAGTCACGTGACTTACGGAAACGATCGGTAATTTTCGGCGCGGATTTTAAATCTTTTAGGACATGGCATGTCTTAAAATATTTATGAAATTTCATAATTGAATTAAATCAAGAGGCGGATACTTTTTAAATTTTTTTAACATGTCAAAAACTATTTAAATATAAATACAATATGTCAATAATGTTTTTTTTGCAAAATTAATTTTCTTTAATTTCGTCACTTATATATCTTTAAGGCTGTTATAGTAAAGGTTTGTTTGTCTGTGTTTGTCAACCGGTCAAACAAGTTAGGTCAGTAAGTCTGAGCAGTTTTAACCCTTAAGTAGGACGTGGCTGTGTTCATTTAACAGTTTATATAATTGAAACAAAAACTTGTTATAGACACGTGAGGATTGCCTTATTACCTTCTTGCGCGCACTATGAAAACAATGTGGCAGCCTCCATGATAACACGTTTCATCTATTCAGGTAATAAAAGATAAATACAATGCAACCCCTCTAATCCGGAAACTCTTGAAACCGGAATTCTCTCCAAACCGGAATTTTCTTCAGGTCCCGAAAATTTCTCCTCTTTATTTATATAACAAAAACACCATCTATTCCCGGAAACCCCTGCATTCCGGAAACCGGACGAATTTTAGCTTAAACTTTATATTTCGTCACGTAAAATGACCGCTGTATAACCTGCATGTATTAAACCATAATAAAATCTGGACTAGGTTGTCACAGGGGCGGATCCGAACTTTTCTAGGGGGGAGGGGGTCCGAACCTCGAACCACAACCACATTATACACATTTTGCAGAAAAATGCAACATATTGATAATAAAAACTACATAACCATTAAATCTATGTTAAGCACTGAGAAAAATTACTTTATGCTACTTAAAAATGACTTACAGGCAAGAAATACACTAATGGACAGGTACATTTTCCAAATTCTAGGGGATCCGAACCCCCCTGACCCCCCGCTGGATACACCTATGGTTGACCAAATGAGTAAACCCACAAACTAATAAAGCCGCACCAATTAAATATACAGTGAATATATATACAATTTTGCAATGTGGATGCATGACCAATATATAATTATACGTTTTGAAATTTATGTCATTTATCGGTGAGTTACAGACATATACCCTTCAAAATAGACTATATCCGGAGTTCAAATACTTGAGTTTTCCCCTCCGGTACAAACAAACTTTCACCGTTACAATGAAAACACATGTACAAAGAACAATAGGATTTAAGGGTCTATCAGTTTTTGAAATTGAAAAAATCTATCAAGTGGGTGGGGTAACTAAACATATTAAAATTATTAAAAATATTATTTTGGAAATACTTTTTGTGTAATTCACCCTAAGACATTGTAAAATGTTATATGGACGTCCTATATCAACATTTGGATTTATGAAAAAAGTACTTAAATTATGTGTTTTGACTGACGTTCGGAAGGCTATCTCAAGGTTAGGATAAATGTTTTCATATCTTTCTAAATGTCTTATTTGTTGAGTTTTTTACATATCCACTGTCACGTCAATACACTTGATGCATCACTTACAAAATATATCAAAATTATTTGGAATGTATGGATATTTAAATATATTTAGTTACCTCGCCCACTTGATAGATTTTTTTTTCATTTTCAAAAACTGATAGACCCTTAACCCATAGTTCGTGCTATTTAGCAAAAATTTGTAGAAAAATTGTTTGTACGGGCTGTGCACGGACGGAAAACCCCATAAATTTGATTTCCGGATTAGGTCTATTAAAATATACATGAAAACAAGATGACCTGTAAGATGCTTTGTTGTACGAGGCTCCCATACATCCCTGCGTGTCGAGACATTTTTCCAGACAGTAATTTACTGATATGCCACCAATTATCGTCTGCGTTATATTACAAATACCTCTAGCAGATGGTACAGCGAATATTTCATATACTAAACAATCTGTAATATAGTTAATCGAAGTATTGGAATACAAAAAAGACGTTCGTGCACATTGAAACCTTACAAATCCATACTAATGATTACTGCTTACATATAAGATTCAAGTACGAATCGAGCAGAGCAAAATAATGTGGGCGAACTGTTATTCTACCCTGTATTACTGGCAAATATTAAAAAGATTTTATTTTCCTCCGATCACTATATTTACTGCTTAGTGTTTTAACGAGATTTTACGACGCCTCTTCCACACGCTTATCAATATAAGGTAACACCAGTAGCCTGTTCAATTACCCCGAACATTCCCAAATAGTCCGTAACGTTAGGGTTGGAACAACTCAACCAAAAGGCAACTCAACCCGAGACAACTCAATCCCTTACTAACGGATTGAGTTGTTCTAATTTTGGGTTGAGTTATCCTCGTGTTGAGTTGCCTTCGGGTTGTGTTGTCTCGTATCCGTAACGTTCGCTAACAGTCGTTACTGAACACGCTGCTGTCACTGATTATTGAAACAATGACGAGTCAGATGACGGAACTACTTTATCGCCTAGAAATTGACTGCGTAGTAAATCAGAGACATATGTGTGGCGCCGCATGTTAAAACTGGTCAGCGCATTTTCGTCGATAGTTTTCGATTTGTGGTATAACTTAAGCCTTTCGTCGAAATCGCCGAAAGTATAAAAATTAAAGTGTGAGTTAAAGTCTGGTACTATATACATGATCAGCAGACTTTACAATATTGTACGATAACTTCTAATCATTGAAATCTCCTTCAAGCAGATGATCCCTCACAGTACCCATTTACACCTAGTTGGAGCGGAACAATTGTAGGTAATGAGCAGTGCCCTAGTGGGCGGCAATAAACTTGGTTTAAATCAGATGAACTTGTTGTAGGATTAATTGTTGTATGACAATGATGTTCATGATTAATTGTTGTAAGATACTGGTGTTCATGATAAATTGTTGTATGACAATGGTGTTCATGATTAATTGCTGTAAGACAATGGTGTTCATGATTAATTGTTGTAAGACACAGGTGTTCATGATTAATTGCTGTAAGACAATGATGTTCATGATTAATTGTTGTATGACACTGGTGTTCATGATTAATTGTTGTAAGACAATAGTGTTCATGATTAATTGTTGTATGACATTGGTGTTAATGATTAATTGTTGTAAGACAATGGTGTTCATGATTAATTGTTGTATGACAATGGTGTTCATGATTAATAGTTGTATGACAATGGTGTTCATGATTAATAGTTGTATGACAATGGTGTTCATGATTAATTGCTGTATGACAATGGTGCTCATGATAAATTGTTGTTAGGCAATGGTGTTCATGATTAATTGCTGTATGACAATGGTGTTCAGGATTAATTGTTGTATGACATTGGTGTTAATGATTAATTGCTGTATTACAATGGTGTTTGTGATTTATTGTTGTATGACAATGATGTTCATGATTAATTGTTGTATGACAATGATGTTCATGAATAAATGTTATATGAAAATAGTATTCATATTTACCTGAGGAACAAGAAGTTCTGTACAAAGTACGACCAAGTGCCATGTTAATCCAGTTACAATCATAATAAAGTATCCTAGAATCATAGGATGGTTCATAAGTTATACTTTGTATAGAACCATTGGCTACTAAAATAGATGGATCCATGAGACTTGGTCTTGCTGTTGAAAAACTACTTAATGGACCTTGACAGTGTTCCGATGCTTTGCAGTCAATACATAACTGGGTATTGTTTCTAACACAATGAGCTGAAAATAATGGAAATATTTTCACCTTTACTATACATGTACTTAAATAATGAAACTAATATATAATGTATGGTAGTTGTCAGTAACTGACGAGAGTATGCGCTTAGTAGTTGGTTAACAGCTAAATCCAGAGCTTTAGCCTTACCAGGAACAGTGCGTAGGTTGACTGACCGCCGTTATATGACCTGTATAATGTGTTGCTACGGCATTAAACCCAACAAAACAAACAAACAAACATATTTTAAGTTGTACTCGAGTATAAGACACTTGTAATCTAATATCAAACACTAGAGATTATTCCTCGACTTTGTTGTAAGATCGATATTTACATGTATGAGATCAGAAAACATAATTTCAAATGTGGCTTATCAACAAGAGAAAATGTCATTTTTCTGAGCTCACGAGTTGAATAAAAATATGTTATTCCAAAATTAAGGGAAATTCTATTTCTTTCATGTTTTTCCTCATTCTTTTTGTAAATATATTTTTCACAAATGTATCATGTTTAATGATCTGAGGAAAAGTTTTCTCGATTTTAGAAGATGACAGTAATAATTCTTTAAAAGTATTTTTGAAGTTTAATTTGTTTAGTTGAAAACCCGGGTCGATAGCGCAGTTGGTAGCGCGCCGGGATTTGGAACCTCGTGCCCGAGGGGGTGCGGGTTCGAATCCCATCCGGGGAGGTTATACCCTTCCATGAAAATTTGACAATAATGTCGATTTTCCTCCATTGATTAGATAATATGGAGGAGTTTCCGGCCTTGTGGAAGGGTAGGTGAGTACTGATTATAGACAATGGTCCAGGAAAGCTAGGTTAGGCGCGCTGGACGCCGTAAAATGACCTAACTTGTGTTGACACGGCGTTAACTCCAATAAATGAAATAAATAAATGTTTATTTGAATCAAAGTATAGTCCTATGGTGTATTCACACTCTAAACAAACACTCTATTTATAGTTTGTAAACCAGATATAGAGTAAGTACATACCATGAAATTATAATCATGTGTGACAGGTTAATAAAAATAGGACAATAGTAATAGACAAACAGAAATAAAAAAAACAAACATCAACAAAAACCAACAGAACCTACCTGGGTAGCATATTTTCTCCACAAAAACTGTAGTATTTACCGTCATCACCATTGTGTTACAAGTATGAAGACTACAATCTTCCAATAGCGAATCAAATGTTATACCTATAAAAAAGAGAATCACAAGAACAAATCAAATCTCCGAATCGATAAATTCTAATTATTAGCATAATTGTGACATAACATTACATAATATAACTACCCGGCTGGCTCAGATGGTACATGTAGCAGGTAAACATACTAATCGAGGAGTCTTGGGTTCGATTCACAGACGAGACATTCATTCGTAACGAAAGAATTTCTACGGTTATTCTCTCTTCTACCACTAATTCTTAATCATGTAGGACAGCTGTCAGTCACTGATGAATGAGTTGAGTATGATGTGCCTAGAATATGGTTAACGGCTATATCCAGAGATTTAGCATTTATAGGAACAGTAAGTAGGTTGACTAATTACAGAAGATGAAATTCACAAAATGAGTAATTGTTTGGGCAAAGATTCACAATCTGATAAGTTGGCTTCCGCTCTTCCAGACGAAGAAACCCAATTTATTGAAAATGTTGCCTATGATGATAGTGAAATATGTGCAAGTGCGATGGAGTGTTTTCTTGAGTTAAAACAATTGAAAGACAAATTAGAATATTCAAAGCATACTAAGTTGAGTGAGCATGCGATGTTTCGACAAGATGTGTTAGCAATGCTGGAAGAAATGCGCAAAATCGCCTCAATACAGATGAAACAACAAAGTGAGATTTTTGATCACCAAGAAAAAAGAGATAAATTGTCCGTGTCTAGTACTTCAGTTAAGTTACCAAAACTAGAATTACGTTCCTTTGGTGGAGATAAACTAAATTGGGTGGAGTTTTGGGGATGCATTTGAAAGTACAGTACATCGAAACAAATCTTTATCTAACATTGAGAGATTCAATTATTTGAAGAGCAAGTTGTTCGGATCCGCAATGAGCGCTATATCTGGTTTATCACTTTCTAATGACAATTATGAATTAGCTATTGAAATTCTCCAAAATCGTTTTGGAAATACCCAACAAGTCATTGATCTTCATTATCATAAGTTAATAAATCTGCAAGCTCCATCTAATAGCACGACTAGTTTAAGGATATTCATGGATTTGGTTGAACGACACTTGAGAAGTCTGGAAGTTCTAAAGCAAGATACCAACCAAGATGGTTTTATAACTATCATTTGTTCAAAGCTACCCGAAGATGTTTTGCTACAACTCGAAATGTTGAATGGAGCTAACAATAAGTGAATATAAATACGCTTCGTGAAAAACATAATAATTATGTTGTGGCCAAGGAAAAGGCTGATACGGTACGAACCAAGAACCAAATGATGAACAAAATCATTCTGACAACCGCAAAAGTGACTCACAAAACAAGAATGTCCAGCTAAACAATAAACCCCTTTAATCTACCTAGTCTCTTGTGGTGAATACATCGTGTAATTCAAGAAATATGGTTTATTCTATGCTTTTTAGATTCTGTGAAAAAAACACTTTGGAGTGACGAATGCCCCGTGTATTGCACTATTAAAAAACGTAAACAGAAACTTAGAGACAGTTGTTTCAATTGTTTAAAAACCGGACATAATTCACACCAGTGTAAAAGAGATAAGCTGTGTGTTTATTATGGTGAAAGAGATCGATATCATCGTAGTTTGTGTCCGAAGAGATTCAGTGATTCTTCAACTAGTGTTCATTTCATGGAAATGGTGTTTATGCAGACAGCTAAAACCTTAGTCAAAAATCCTTATAATACTTTCAACCAGGAAGTACGATTGTTCCTGGACTCGGGATCACAAAGGTCGTATGTGTCAGAAACATTAGCTAATAAATTGGGACTTAAATGTGAGAAAGAAGAACAATTGAATATTATGACCTTTGGAAGTGATAAGTCAAAGATGGTGAAACCAAAGTGTCATCGATACAGCTTAAACTTAAAAATTGTGAATTAATTAACATCTCTGTCAATATTGTACCTGTAATAAGTGGTGTCATAAAAAGAACGCCTTTGACAAATTTGACCTCGGATATGAAGCAAATTCTCACCTCAGTTGACCTAGCGGACTCTTTAGTAACTGCAAATGAATTTAGTTCTGTTGACCTCTTGCTTGGCAATGACTACTATTTGGATGTAATTTTATGCATGAGGATCGAACTGCAGAGTGGTCTCTATATTCTTAGTTCAAAACTGGGTTGGGTCATCACTGGTAGAACCAATATAAAGGCTGACGATGATAATAACATAAATATGCTAACATTTACTTATGAGAATGATATCACTGAAAACAACTTACGTGCAAAGAATGACAAATTGTTACAGACAAAACCAAATTGGTCAGATTTTGAAGAATTGGAAGATGTTGAGTCAATAGGAAATCCTAACAAAACAAATAATATAAAGGCCAGGGATATATTTCAAGATTCGTTAAAATTTTGTGATGATAGATTTAAAGTGAAACAGCCTTGGGAAGAAACTGTGACCGATTTACCTATGAATAAAGATTTGTCTCTGGGTCATCTAAAATCTGTTGCGTCAGGAAAGGAGAATAAACCAGATACTTGGAAGAAATAATGACTTTATTGAAGACCAATACAATTAGGGAATTATAGAAAAGGTGCCAATGATAAACACGGACAATCTGATCCATTATAAACCTAACCATGCCGTGATAACACCTACGAACTCAACAACCAAATTACGTATCGTTGACGACGCTTCCTTTAATGTTACATTAGTGTAGTATTCTTTTAAAATTTAAAATGCATAAGAAGACAATAGTCGCTGATATTGAAAAGGCATTTCTACATATTATTAGACTGCAACCGAACGAACGTGAGGTAACAAAATTCGCATGGCCTAAGGGTTTCAATAAATCATTTAGTGATACAACTTATTTGGTTGAATATAGATTCTGTAGATTTCCATTTTACTTGGTGCCACAACTGAGTCATTTGGACTCCTTTGGTTCAAAATAAGTTGTAAAATTTAAAACTGTAAATACATACTGTTAAAGTTAGATGGACAATACATTAATAATTGTTATTTTTTTATCCCGGTGGGGAGTGTCGTGGATTCACGATGAACACTAACTTTGCTTCGGTAGAGCTTTGTGTTATTTCTATGACGGAGCTCATATTAATAAATAAACATACATATTATGAATGCTCCGGCGGAGTCTTGTTGATTTTGCTCCGGCGGAGCCTACTTTAATTCATGCTCCGGCGGAGCTCATAATACTATAAAAACTCCAGTTTTTGTGTAAACTTGGGTCATATTTCTTTAGTTTATTTTGTTAACATATACGTTGTGATATTCATAAAGAATGAAATTAAAACTAGATAAAAGAAAACGTTTGTGTTGTCTTCAATAAAGTTCCGGTGTGGTGGATTTGTTTAGATTTTTATAATGTAAAGAAGTTCGCCACATCTTAACCTATGTCAAAAGAACGAACTATACCTCCGCATCCTGGCGTGTCCAGACATCTTGAAAAACAATATGACGCAGACGACTCTTTGGTTAAATCTCCCATAGTTGAGCAACCTCCATAATAACCTTCATAAAATCGTATTTCATACTCCAAACAGTCTGAATAACGAAGTAACAAACGTTGTTCAGTTTATTTTACTAGCATACCAATACATAGTACTTATGACCAAACCTCTCGCGGGCTTAGCGCAAAACGGTCATAAAATCATTTAAAACATTAAGTTACGACCGTTTTGCGCTAGGCCCGCGATAATACATATAACAAAAGAAACATACTACGTATATATACAAAGTGGAAAGCACACATATTTTATAGTTCGAGTACTTAATCTAACACCAGAAAGATGTTCAAGCAGCAGAATTAGAGTTCACATTTGCTTCTAATACATGCACAAACTTCTCACAGTGCTTGCGTCATGCTTTGCTATTTAACCACCGACAACACGTAAATCACGTGACGCTAGTAATACCATGTGACAAAAAATGGCGATCGCCATGAAAACACCGCGGTAATTTCGTTATTTTTACAAATCATTACTTAAAACTATCATTTTTATCTTCATGTACTTTGAACATCATAATTTACTACAAGAAGGCTCAATGTATAGAAAATATTAAAATGTAAAAGAAAAGATGAAAAAATATGCGAAGCTCTAAGGGACGAACTTACTATTGGTCGCAGTGGTTACTGATTTAATAAAGAGAAATAACTGCTGTGGGAGCACATGCACATGCATCAATAGACCATTCTCGTACCCAGAGTCTAGTTGGATTCTCAATACTACTAGACTCTGGGTACGAGAATGGGCAGCTGCCATCTTGGATTTCTTCTCGGCCTGTTCGATTAACAAGCCTATTCCAAAAAATAGAAGAAGAACACTACCTTAAGTAGAAGATGGCAAATCAATACCTCTAATTGTTTGATTCGGAACCGTGCCGGACGCCTGTACTTTAACCTAATCTCACCTGATGTGTTGGTCTTTCTGTAAGTAACCATGCCATACGTTCTAACAGTTAATAAGCATTGATACATAAAACATGCAACCGATGGTTCCCCATCATGTACTGTGGTTAGACAATCAGTGTTGTTGTCACATCTTTCTGCGCATGTGTCGTGTGACTTATACGTTACACCATAAGTAAAGTTACTGTTGCACTCGGCATGATCAATGTCACAATGGTAACATATCTGAGTATTAAGCCTTAGAGGTTCTGAAATAATAACAAGAGCAGTCCAAGGAAAGCGCGTTCAACCTGTCGGGCAAGGCTTAACCGTTTTCAAATCAGGACTAAGGTTTCCCACGTAAATAAATGAATCAAACAATAATTACAAATTCTAATTAGTAAAATATGAAAAGGGGCATTAAATATCTTGGATAAGTGTTGTAAATACATGAATTTATGATTTTTTTAACCTCACAAGCAAAGCCGACGCCGACGCTAAAAGATAGCAAATGTTCTCATTTTCTTCAAAAGGTCGAGCTAAAACGCTGATATTCAATAAGATGGGACAAGTCAGATTTGAAAAATGCAAAAAATAAAGTTTTGTTTATTTTTGTTTTGATTGATTTTGCAAGTTGCTGTATGTATGAGGCTTGATATTGTGCAAGGGTTTGAACAATCTCAGACTGAATAAAATTTTACACATATTTGAATACAAGCACCTATTTTCTATAGTAACGTATGTTTCTTTACGGACCACACTAATAAAACTTATATTCTTGGTCTGTATTTGTATGTTTGTCTATGATTTAAGCAATTTTTAGAAGGCAATGGGTTGGTACTGGAAATACATACTACAAAATGAAAATTTCAGAACACAAAATCGCTCAAATATGACTTAAATTTTAGATCAACGAATGCAAAATTACAGAAATACATTAATAACCCTTGATACAATGACTTTCCAACTTGGAACAAAGTTCAAAGAGAACTAAAGTATAATAGCCGTGAACAGTCAACATTACTGAATACGTTTTAATAGTTTGTATACTTTACTCACTGAAAAATTCATAATCATGAACGTCTAAAGAAAAAAACTAGTTAGTAACGTATGTTACAACAACACTGTTTAAACTATCATATCCCAGTGTTATCAGTCACACCAAGTTCAACAGTTTAAAACATGAAATGGTAGCATTATCTATTTTCTATGTACTATGTCATATCTATATAATGTTAATAGAATTGCCTTCAAAATTAAGTGAAAACAAATTTAAAATTAAGAGGTAAAAAGGTTACGAATTAGTCTCAAAAATCAAAACAGTTTAATCGTATTCAACGTTCACATAGTAGTTCACTTAAATACACAACTGAAGTTAGAATTGTAACATTCTCCCAGACATTCCATGAGGTACTGGCACACGTATTTCATAAAACAAATCATTTGTCACCCAAATTACATCCTCATGGGTTTGCCATTGGATAAGAGATTAGCGCTGTTTCATGAACGATGTGTTTGCGTCATTAACATGATCGATTTGTAGTTCCATGCTAATGTACCATGTTCCCTTAAATAGTTCTGCAACAAAATCTTCCGCGACGTATTCTGGTTCATTGTCGACAAAAATGAATTCAGATATATGTTGATTGTGTCGTCAGGAATAGCAACAACCTGTGGTAACGTATGTTTATAAAAGTCGAACTAAATTTTTTCGCTGCTGTTAAATTTAACAGACGTGCAGTACAGGATATAAAAGAAGCATTCAGGACTTGAACGTTTGGAGTTTCAAAAAATAAGTGAAACATTGTGAAACAAGCACGCAAACAAGCATCAACTAAGATCCATTTCATATGAAACATACGTTACCAAACGTAACGTATGTTTCAATTCATAAAACCATGGCCCGGTTTCACGAACGCATTCCTATCTTAAATTTCTAGATTAACCTTAAATTTGCTATTTTTAGCATTTTAAAGTTTAAGTGCGTTTCACAAACATTTTACAATTTAATCCGTTCTTAAATAATCTAAGTTATGAGTGAATGGGTAGATTAAATCGAATGTAAACATTACTTAAATATAAACAAATGGTTAACGTGCTTTTAGATGTATGTTTGAGTGGTTCTAGAGACCCTAAACGACCCGAATTCCGACGAAGGGACCCTTAGTGTGATTTAGAAAATATGTCGGAAGATAGAATATATCAGAGTTACAGATTTTCACCTGCTACAATTTATTTCATCGTTGAACTTATTCGTTCCCTCACGTATAAGACGGAGTATGTCAGTTTTTGCACTACTTCAAGACTCAAGTGTTGGCGGAGTTGAGTTTCTGTAGTATTACTAGCAGATTAAAACGAATAAATACTTTAATATCTAGATCGATCGTCATTCTGCTAAGATTTTAGAGATGACAATCATTCCAACAGAAAATTGATTAATTAGTTTTATCAATTTCATTAATTCTAGTTTTAATACACATTCGTCACCAAATCGCATCGTAATTTTTTGTTTACGAGGCATGACTTATTAGGTATGCTAAATTCATTCGTTGTGTCTTTATTTAAGAATCATAGCTTGCAGATTTTAACAAAAATTGTATTACAAACAGTTCAATGTTTTCAAAAGCAAGTAATGAAAGTCGAACCATTTTAAACATAGATAATGCAAACGTTTCTAACCACCATATTCGTGCAAGACATGCAATACATTTTAAACACACTGTCTGGGCAAGCATTGAATGCAAAACCTATTGTAAGACAGCAATAACATGTTAAGCATATAGTTAGGCGGACATCAATCGTCTAAAGCCATTTTAAGCAATTTTTGTAGTATATGTTGTCACTCGACCAAACGGAAATTAACGGACTGATCCGTGCACTACAATTCAAATAATGTTTTTGTAACTGTCTGGAACATTTACACACATTCAAAAAGTGTAAACCAAATATTTAACAAAAGGTTCTTTTATCACCCACTAGTAATAAACTTGACATACCACTTTATTTCTAAGTTAGCCAAGACGGGAATCATATATAGTATGCGATGTATTTTGCAGTTTTTGTTATTCAAATTAGCTCGTCTCTAAACTTAGATAATGGCCCAAAAGATATGAGATTTCGTATGAATCTTATAACTATACCTTGATATCCTCCACTAATTACCTACTTATCACTTATTATTCAATCTTCGCTGATGCACAATATTGTAATTTCGAAAAATACTATACTCCACAAGTACGGCAATGAAGTAAAGGTAAGATAATTGTGCATAATGGGAAAACACAATTGATTGACAAAATAAAAAAATGAACCAAAAGTGAAAGAAAATAAACATTCAGGGTTCGAACCTATGCCAGACAAAAACAATGTTTCTAGGTCAATAGTCTAACCGTTTACGCTATAGAGTCTATCAATAGAACGCGTTGGACATTTAGTACTCTAAGGTAATTTTGTTGGTTTAAGTTTGGGTCGCTTATACCAACCCTAAATTTATACTTATGTAAGAAAGGCTTCGTGAAATCCACTTATAATATTTTATAAGATACTCATAGTTACGGCCAAAATATTTAATACAATCTTAAATTTATTTAAGTTATGAGAGCTTTCGTGAAACCGGGCCCATGTCTTATTAAATCAGAAGCGAAAAAGGACGAATAAATCAGATTTGTTAACATCTAGTAAGTATTGAAGTAGCAAATGAATTGCAAAAAACATCCATTTGAGTATTGCTATGTAGGATTTTATGCTTACATTGCATGCAATGGTTAAAAAACCTTCAGACTTGTTAATTCGTCAATGCCATTGAGAGGCACGCAAATTCAAGTTTTTTCAGCCTGGTTGATGATGTCGTACATTTTGCAATGAGATAATGTCATCGTTTAACCCTTTGCCGCATTGTAAGATAGGTATATCATTTTAACGGTAACGTATGTTACATCACGTATGTTACATTTGATACTTTAGACAGCAGTATCTCTAGACGATTCTGAGGAATGGCAAAAGTAGTTATCATAAAATGAAGAGTTCATTAGAGTGATTAATTAGAAAACATTAATTCAACTAAGATATTTACCATTAGTTGAAAAACCATGGTCACGTATGTTTCATTCTTAAAAGTCTACCAGAAAATTTTGGTTAAAAGTGATGATTAATGAAATGCCTGTGAATACTTAATTAAAATCGTTTCTATTTCATGTATATTCATATCTGATCTTACGTTTTAAAATATTTTACAATTATAATATCGTTTCGAACTTTAAAAAAAATGGATCTTTTTCACGGTCACGTATGTTTCCACACTCTTGGCGACAAAGTTTAAGAGCTGTGTGTAAGTTCATATTTCTGTGGAGCAAGATAAAAATCTTATTTTTACATACAGGAACATTGCGCTCAAAGACAGAAAATTGAGATGGCGACAGTAACGTATGTTACATTTTGGGGTATTTTTGAGATCAGTATGAACACATATTTGTGTATATTTCAAAAATCTTTTTTGTCCCAAATGCCCACACGCAGCATACAACTTTTGCATACTAATTCAATTCACAGCCTATTTGTATTTTTTCAGTAACTCGTGGAACATTAAATGTTCCATCTTATTGAATATGAGCGAAAAATAGATTTTATTGGGTTTTTTAATTTAGGTTTAACGCCGTGTCAACACAGTTTAGAATATTTTATAGCGGCGAGTGCACCTAAACTAGACCATTGTCTTTAACCAGTACTCACCTACCCTTTCATGAGGCAGACATCTTCTCAATATACCTTATAAATGGCGGAAAATTAACACTAATCTAATTTTTTATGGGAGGGTTTAACCGCCACGGATGGAGTTAGAACTCGTAGAGTTTATTCACAATGATGAACATAGAATGTGTTTTTTTTATTCAACAACATTTTTTACAGAATACCAAGGCAAAACAATGCATATCAGAGAAATCGGTCCAATAAGCACTCGGCGATAAACTAGGTCATTCTGTTTCTCCTAGGTAGCGCTGTAAGGCGTTTTTACAACCCCCTCCCCCGAAATACCGCGACACACAAACTAAAATTAAGCAACGAGTATATGTTGTACCTGAGATGCATGTTATTTCTATGTAATTGTCTCCTATTGATGCCAAAGTGCTGGAACAATTCGTATAAAAGATACAGTAACTGCCTGTAGCATAGTAAGTTGTCGCTCTACAGTTGACTATATCTAGACATCGACTCAAACATTGCTGGTAATCTAAGATGACATCAAAGCCACTATCAGTTAGTAGATCACATGTACCACCTCTCGTATCCTCGTGAACTTTGAATTCAAACTCAGGACAATCTTTAAAAGAATTATACTAACTATATACATCAATATCAGATCAAAGCGCTGAACGCACGGAATTTGTTTTGGTTTCATTTATAATAATAATAATTTTATTTCGGTATCAATGACATGACACATAGCATACAAAAAATGAGTAACACAGAATGTATAATGCCATATACCATGCACATCAATACCGGGGATGACACAAAAAGAGATATATCTTTAAGGATCGAAATCATATAAACTGACTTGCATCGACAAATAAATGTCATTGTGCTGATCAATATCTAATTTGCATAAGCACCCAATGCGTTAATGCTGATTTAAATATCAGCAAAATGACTTTTAATTAGGGACTTTAGTCAGTTATCTTTCCCTGATAAAATCTGAAGCTATCCAATTGGTAAGTAGGTCCTTACAGTTGGAATCCTCGGGTTTTATCATTGAATTCCTATGTAAGGATAACACAATATTTCATCTAATAGTTTTCTTGTTAATGAAGATATTAACAGAAGTGATGAAATTTAGATAGTTCTTTACCTTATAAAAATACTCAGCTTGAAATTCAAACAAATTAAATGATGTACAAAAAAGTTATTTAAGATTAATTTTGGCAAAATGATATTGAAAAGTAAGGGTAAAATCCGAGTAATCCAACTAAAAGGACCTACCTATTTGAAGAGTATACAAGGGGAAATAACTGACTAAAGTCCCTAATTTTCAATGAAAGTCAGTTTCTATCATTTTAATCCTCATAAATACAACCTTTCTGTTCACTGATTCACAAAAAATGCGTTAATATCATTATCTATTTTTTATGCGGATCTTGCGGAATAATATTGTTTGTTAACGTTTTTAATGCAAGACTTTGGCCATTGTTGCTTCCACATCGATACAGTTTATCAGTGTTTTAAGAACATTACAGAATAAGTAATGCGTAGATATGTAAGGTAGTGAATTTTAATTTGTATCATTTAAAAAACTTTACTTGTAAACAAGTTGAATGTTAAAATATGTAACCAGTAATGTATGTATTTTGTAATACATTGTTTTTTTTGTAATTTGAGGAGAGAGATAACATAATTAGCTTTTTAAGCTATCTACTCAATCATCGATACTGTAACATTCTACTATTACTGTATTTACAGGTATGCATAAATGTTTGTATTTATATTTACTTCAATAAATATTGTTTAAACCAACTTGAAAGTTTTACGCTATGCACGTGCGTTTATTACGTTCTATGTCAACTAATTATAGATAAAAAAATGTAACTAAAACTAATTAGCTCATTTGCTCATATAGACAAAGCACAGCCATGCATAAACAAAATTAGCACTTTTTCCCCGGGAGTTATTCGCCAGGCATGATCACTTTTTGTGTTCCTACACTTCTTATATCCGAGGTTTATCTGCGTAGAAGATCGCCGAATTTGATCCGAATGAACAATCGAGTCATAAATCTAAGTTGTAAGAAATAGTACACCATCGAAATAATTTGATGTGAATTAAACCGTGGTAAATATCACGGTAACTTGGATATGCCATGGAAATCTTAACTAGCAGATCTCCATTTTTTATTAATAAAACAAACACCGTACCGTCATTGCAACTTTCTCTGTATACTTTGTAGTTGCCTTTATCATATTTGTCTATAAGTGTACAGTCGAACATAGAACACCTGTTTTGAAGACAAGGAAAAACTATTAACCAAGGTTTATTACATTATATATCTTAGGCTGTTAAGCTTAAAAGAAAGCAAGTTATATACATATTTACATGTTACAAACAAACATTAAAGACGTACAATATGAAAAATACATTAGAAAGGTACATATATTGTATATTTACAAGTGTATATTACAATACATTCCCAAATTTTTCTAATCGATCACCCCATTAAATCCCCACTTCTAAACATCTGAAACAAACTAAGAAACATTATGGCAACACTTACTAAAGGAAAACCCATCTGGCACATTCCAGACAAAATTATACCATCATACTCTCAACAATTGTGAACCTATACGAGAATCTCCAACACAGGTACTCATGCAAAAAGTCACTGAGTAAATTCAGAGCAGCCACTCAACAATGTGTATGACATCCGTTGGCAGCCACCACGGCACGACAACGAGATCTCATAGATACAATGAATTATAATGAATTATACTCTTTAGGAGATTGTTCACAATATATATATGACCTAAATATTACGTGCTAGGGTTTTTTGTTAGGGTTAAAAGTCGTGCCAACACAATTAATGGTCATTTGACGGAGACCAGTTCACCAAACCTAGCATTCTTGAACCTTCGTCTATAACCAGTTTTCACCTTCTCTTCCAAATAAAGAAAACTTCTTCAAATACCTTTTAAAAAGAGTTTTCAGGGTATATATAGTCTAGTAACAGGCAACAATTAGGACAGATTCGAGTAGTGCATAAAAATTAACTGCAGTATTTCTTGTCCTCAATTGCCCATGTAGGCTTGTATATCGCGTTATATATATATTTTTTAATGTTTTGCATAAAACATGTTTGCAAATAATGTAGTTTACGCTCGATTACATTTTTGTGTAAAGGGATAAATTATGAATTTTCTGGAAAAGAAAGGTAGTAATTTTATGCTCTATATAAATGACATTCAATTATTTGTCTAGAAAGAGAATTCGGCTAACAACATGTCCTTGTTTACCTTGTACGTTGTTGTTGTAGATCACGTGACTAAAGACTCTGATTTGGAATAACGTGTACATCTAGTCAGTGTTGGTGAGAAGCATTGGTGGTAGCACAAGTTAAGAGTAAAACTTGCTCAGTTAACAGTGGTTGCCGTAAAAATAGCAAAACAAACGTAAGCACAGATACAATGGCAACAAAAACTACCAATATTCTATCAGAAAACATTTTTGTTGCCATGGAAATGACAGTACTTACGATAGCACAGGTACAATGGCAACAAGTTCAACCGATATTCGCTCAGAGAACAGTGGTTGCCGTAAAAATAGCAAAACTAACGAAAGCACAGATACAATGGCAACAAAACCTACCAATAGATCTATTTGCTTAGAAAATATCGATTGTCGTAGGATGACAATACTACAATACTTACGATAGCACAGGTATATTGGCAACAAAAACTAAAAATATTCTCTCAGAAAACATTGGTTGCCATAGAAATGACAATACTTACGATTGCACAGGTACAATGGCAACGAAAACTACCAATATTCTCTCAGAAAACATTGGTTGCCATAGAAATGACAATACTTACGATAGCACAGGTACAATGACAACAAAAACTACAAATATTCTCTAAGAAATCATTGGTTGCCGTTAAAGTGACAATACTTACGATAGCACAGGTACAATGACAACAAAAACTACAAATATTCTCTCAGAAAACATTGGTTGCCGTAAAAATAGCAAAACGTACGATATCACAGGTTCAATGGCAACAAAAACTTCAAATATTCTCTCAGAAAACATTGGTTGCCGTAAAAATAGCAAAACTAACGATAGCACAGGAAAAATGACAACAAAAACTACCAAAATTCGCTCTGAAAACATTGGTTGCCTCTAGAATGACAAAACTTACGATAGCACAGGTACAGTGGCAACCAAAACTACAAATATTCTCTCAGAAAACATTGGTTGCCATTGGAATGACAATACTTACGATAGCAAAGATACAGTTGCAACAAAAACTACGCATATTCTTTCAGAAAACATTGGTTGCCATTGGAATGACAATACTTACGATAGCACAGGTACAATGGCAACAAAAACTACCAATATGCACTCAGAAAACATTTGTTGCCTTAGGAATGACAATACTTACGATAGCACAGATACAGTTGCAACAAAAACTACAAATATTCTCTCAGAAAACATTGGTTGCCATAATGACAATACTTACGATAGCACAGGTACAATGGCAACAAATACAACCAATATTCACTCAGAAAACATTGGTTGCCGTAAAAATAGCAAAACTAACGATAGCACAGGTACAATGGCAACAAAAACTACCAAAATTCCCTCAGAGAACATCGGTTGCCGTAGGGATTGCAATGCTTATGAATGGCAACAAATAAAACTAATATTCGTAGGATGACAATATATGACTGATAGTATAAATAATGAAACAAGTACTTTGGTTCGATAGCATTTTCTTTAGTTAGATAAATTGAAACATCGCATTGAAACAGTAAAAAATCACTCCGCTCAACTTTACTAAAAAAGTATCAATCATCTATCTAATAAAATTTTTAAAAGTATTTTGACTCTCCCTAATAACCAAAAAGCCATGTGATATAGAAACTGTGAACAAATATTTGATAATCGGTGTAAACAAGAAATACAATATGGAAACCACATTAAAGCCGGATTTTTACCAAGATCTGACCATAAACTCGTAGATATCCAACATCACATGGTATGTTATCATTGAATTAAGTTTCATAAAGATCTGACAATAAATGGCAGAAATATAATTTTATTTTAATGTAATTGTTAATGACAGCGCCCACCCGACCGCCAGGGTTTTGCCGAACTATAAGCCGAATTTTATCGCAGAAAAATCCGGCAAAAAATAAGAAAAACTGTACCTATCACTTTGTCTTTTATATTCTGTAGTGGTACAGTTAGTCATATTTCTACACATATCATTACAGGTATAGTCTAGTACCACATCCCTAACAATTAGTACGTTCTGACCACACAAACTACTTTTTTTACAACGAATACAAGACTTTGTGAAGTTTCTATCACAACCTGTTAAATACAAACAAATCATGACTGTGAGCACGTTCCGCAAAGCTAGCGCTTCGTATCGCTAAGTAGCGATTTCGCATGTAGCGGTCCGCTTCTAAGTACATGTAGCAAGTTGAATCGCTCGACACCGATAGGTAGAGAGGTTTTTTTTTTGTCTGCCGAAAATATTCGGAACATCAAGTGCTTTTTAAAATGACTGCCCAGTATAGTGAACGAGGTCTCTTTTTTCAATAAAACTGACTTTTCTTTTTTAATGCACATATTTTGTAGGTGCAGTTAAAGTTAATACGCCTGGTGATGGCTGTTTAGTGTAGTTTTCATTTGTTACAATTCTTAACCTTTTTTTAAGTGAGACGCCATCTTGGATTTGCTAGCTTGAAGCTACGAGGTGTAACGGTTCACCGATATACCGGTTAATATTGCAATACGAATTCTGGAGGGTTTTAACCGGTTCGTTTTTACCTGAACCGTTTTTTTGTTTTTCTGTGCCATATTGATTGTTTATATCAGAATCAGAAATTTTATTGATTGAATAAATGTTAAAACATGTTGAAAACTTGTAATAATCTTATTATGCTATTGTAGGTGAAGCATTTAGTCAAATTAGAGAATAGTTCTTCTCGAAAATCCGTTTCAAATATGTATATGTATATAACATACAGTACATTTTACACAAATTATTCAAACATTTGTATAAGAGATTATTTGAAAATACATACACAGTATGTGCGTAATGTTGACGATATATATACATATACATTAATTCCTGCTTCGGATGTAAATGCAAAAAGCAATACACATTGCAATGCTGTTATCACCGTGTCGTTACAGTCCTTCTTGAAGCAAAACCGCATTTAACATAAAGTCCGTCTTACAAGAATATTTTGCTCATGGTAAAGGCACAGTCAATATTATACTTATGAGTCGTTAGCGCACACGTCTGCATTGAAAAGTTTTTTTTGCCGGACGGGATATACTTTTGTGGAGCTTGATCATGAAATCATTTCTACGGCCATATTCTATCCTACCCCAATGATTCTGAATCACATAGGGCCGTTGTAAGTCACTGACGAAAGTATGTGCCTAGTAACTGGTAAACAGTGAAATCCAGAGATTTAGCTGTTCCAGGAACATTGGATAGGTTATAACTAATCGCCGTAACAATACCTATGTGTTGCTACGGTGTTAAACCCAATAAAAATACCTTTGAAGTCACAATAACGTTGTATGAATGTCTGATCTGGTGAGCCAACTTGGTATGTTTCACAGGAATGGTACGTGCAAGAATTGTCTGCAGACGAGAACGTAGCTCCACGGCAACCATCTATCTCAAGACATCGCTGTTGACAATCTTTATATGAACTAAACGTTTCAGAATTTATAACACTGCAGTTCCCTCTGTGCCCTGGAATCACTGTAAGTTTGTAACTCAGGCAGTCTGAAGAATAAAATACAAGTTTTATTGTGTAGTTATTTTTGACCTGTCAAAAATTTCAATTTTTTTCACGGTTGGTCGCTCAATAAATAGGTAAGCGAAGTTGCGCGACTACTAATTCAATGTGCGACCAACCATGAAATAATGTAGACTTTTTGACAGGTCAAATGAGTGTCTAGTAGGAGAAGTGGTTATGCGTTCTACTATTACAAGTATGATTGACCAAGGGGCAGTGGTTTATCCGCAACACTAATTTTGTTCAAATGAACTACATGTATTGTGTGTAAAGTTTGACCCCGATCTGACCTTTCACATTTGTATCTAATTATTATCTACACCTATCCCAACGAAAATCAGTCGGCCTACCACACCTATTCTACACTTTGGGAAATAATGTATTTAGAATTAGCAATCGATTTACAGCGATTGTAAATAGAAGAATGTTTATGTGTTAAATTTCACCACATAAATGTGTAATAATTACATTTGAGCTTTGACCATATACTCCGATATCGACAACGAGCATTAATTAAATACTACATTTGTAATCAACGTAATGAATATTCTTTCATAAAGGTCAGATCAGGGTCAAACTTAAGGCACTATACAACTTTTATTTTCAATACTGCTTACCACTGGAATGGATTGGTTCATTTTTAATGTTTACATAAACACGTTTTGTTATTTATACGCACTATAAAATGCTTTACCTGAAGAGCATGTTTTACGTAAGGTCACGTGGCCCTCTGCAGGTTCAATGTTGTTACAGTCCAAGTAGGCAGAACATTGGCCTCCTGTCGGTCCAAATGTACACATACTAGTTGTTAGTATTTCCTGACATGCCGATTCACAATGTGCCACTAATGACGTCCCATGAAAGTCATCAGTGTATGCAACGCATGAGTTTGCTGGCCTACAGTTTATACATGTCTGAATGTATGTCTGGTTGGTGCAGTTTGGCGTGGCTGAAGAAAACAGAAAGATTAAACAGCTGTGTCATTTTGACCTTTAAAATAAACATGTACAGCCGACTTTACAATTTAGTACGATAACCCCTGAGCTACATGCTGGAAATGGACCAACATTTGTGTAGACACGGAGTTGAACCCAATAAGAATAATGTATAGTGTTCGGTGTATATGAATACACTTTTAACATTGTATTAAATAAATACAGTCAATCTTAATTATAAACAAAAGATATCTTTGTTTTGTTTGTTTTGTTTTTGTTGGGTTTAACGCCGTAGCAACACATTTTATAGGTCATATAACGGCGGTCAGTCAACCTACTCACTCCTCCTGGAAAGGCTAAATCTCTGGATTTAGCTGTTAACCAATTACTAAGCGCATACTTTCGTCAGTGACTGACAACTGTCCTACATAATTATCATTGGTAGGAGGGAGAATGGCCGTAGAAATACTTTCATGACCAAGCTACACGAAAGTATGCCCCGCCCGGGAATCGAACCCACAACCCTTCGATCAGCAGACTTGCGTGCTACCTACTGAGCTAGCCGGGCAGCTAAAAGATAGCTTTAAAAAAGATTCTGCACTATGCAAGGTTCATTTTGTTTGTAGTATAAACCAGTCACCAATAATACACATAATAAATAGTCAGCAACTACTGTCCGTGCTAAGCACCTGTTTATCATAAACAACTAATGCTACCATACCATTTATCCATTTCTCTATACCGGAGGAGTATTTCATTGGACAAACAGGAATGGTAGAGCAAATTGTATTGGTCAAATATACATGTATAGGTTAAAAGTTGGCTTAGACTGCTGCACCGAAAAATAGAAAATTTACTTACGTTGAAAATTACATTCTCTTTTGTAAAATGTAACCGATAAGTCGCCTGTGTCAGTTGATGAAGAACAATTGTGATAATAACATCCAGCCTCCATAGTATTGTATGTTACACCCCGACAGCCTTCCATGTCAAGACATCTATTTATGCAATAATTAGTTGACGTAACGTTCCACTGAGCGGTTAGGATATTGCAATTCCCTTCATGTCCTTGAAGTTCTTGTAAATGATAGTATGGGCAATCTGAAACAAAAAAGATGAATAGATACATTTATTGTCTTCATCTTTCTCTGTCATTATCACTTTTACAGATCCATAGCCGACCAAGTAACTACAAAATGTATTTTTACAGTGAGATGACGTCCTGGATACAAACTAGCAAAACCGTAAGCAGGTTGTATTGGGCAATACAAATATCATACACAAACATTCCTAACTTTTCATGCCATGGACCATGAAAAGTAAGCCAAAAATAAGCCAAAACAAACCTAGGTTTAATCAGTCAATAGTTTTCTAAAAGATCAGTTGGCGGTAGGATAAAAGATTTTAATATAGCCATCCTATATTTTTATACAATTATAACAGATTTCACCGTAGATTAATGCCCGCCTGGCCAGTTCAGTTGGTAGTACGCAAGTCTACTGATCGAGGGGTCGTGGTTTCGATTCCAAAGCGGAGCATAATTTCTTGGAGCACACTATCTACGGTCATTCTCCTCCTATCACTAATTCTAAATCATGTAGGGCAGTAGTCAGTCACTGGCCAAAATATGCGCCTAGTAATTGGTAAACATCTAAATCCAGAGATTTAGCCTTTCCATGAACAATGAGTAGGTTGACTGACCGCCCTGATAAACCTATACAATGTGTTGCTACGGCGTTAAACCCAGCGAAACAAACAAACACACAAACACCATAGATTATGGAATAAAAAAATGTTTTAACCAGTAGTGCATGTTTTTCTAAACGTTGTACGTCCGTCAAATATTTCTATCTTTGAGCATTCGTGAACTCTGCATTGTTGGTAGTAAGGGTTATAGACGCATGACTTGTTTGTTTTACTCGTACACAGATATTCACAATCCAGTTTATCAACGTCTACATATTGTTGTTTCGGCAAACATTCGTCGTCGTCTATTTTACAATTAATGCAGGTCTGATGTTCCGTTGGGAAGCACTCTGAAAGGAAGAGAATACAATTTTAATTTTACCCCTATGTGTAGTAGACATAAAGCGTTTAATAAGGATTTTACAGAACAGAACAGAACATAATCGCCTTGGTCGTTTAATAGAACCATGTTCCATTTGGACTAAACATATTCCCGGTGACAATACCACGTGACTATGACGTCACAAATGCTACGGTTTCAAGAAGAAAACAGTGAAAAATCAGCTTGGGCTCTAAATTTTAAAGAGCTGTTACCCAGTATTTAAACTATCGACTTTGATTGTCATAACAGTGACATCATTTATTAAACAACGACGTTAATATTACGTTGCGCTGACGTTGTGATTTTTGGTTATGTATGTAATTTTCTAGTAAATTCAATTTTGTAGTTTCTTTCCAGTTCTTAATTAATTTCTTGTGACACTCAGCATCTGATCTGTTCAAAATTAATTTAACATAGGTCAATCAAAATCCGCTTCTACTTATTTTTACAACAAATGCTTTAATCACAACGTCAGCGTAACGTTATATTAACGTCGTTGTAATGAAGGTAATTTTACTTTGAACGCGATATTGTGAAAATCTGAGAACGTTCACTTTCCTTTTTTATTTCATTAAAATGACACAAAAAGTGCGTAGATTTCAAAAATCGCGATAAGAATTTGACCACCGTTCTGCTTTAATTTGAAAATAACCATTATAACTCGGCAATTGGGGAAATCTTTTAGACGTGAAAACCCTAAATTCAGTGATGAAATGTACAATCTTTACGACTGACGTGATATTTGGATAATCGGAACAAAATGATTGTATGCAACAACATTTCAGAAACATTTCGGTATAATAATCATTGACCTTGGCCATTTAATATCTCAAATACGTGGGTTTAATGTACTTGCATGCCTATTTTTAGCGCGAACCATTGTGACGTCCATGACGTCGTGAAGAAAACGACAACGTCGCTAAGGTTACAATAAAAACAAACAAGAAACATGAAGGTATCTGCCTGCCAACTTTTATTATAATCGGTGAACAAAATATTTTTTTCGTTTTTTCCTCCGAGTAAGGTACCGACCCACCTTAAGTTGACGTAATTCATACATAAAGATGACGTCTTTTTAACTTTTTATTTTAACCTCATTTTAAAAAATACAAAAAATATAAGAAATATAATTTCATCGTACATTATCATCGAATGACATCAGATTTTACTGTAAAGCAAGGAAGAAAAAATGGGTCACCTGTGTAGCCACATAACCTCGTAATAAATGTGACGTCATAAGCTGTATTGGCGTATACCCATTCACTGGTATTATAGTATGTACAAGACAATGATGTGGAGTTGTAGAGAGCTCCTCGGCAGTCATCCATATCCAAACACAGCTCTATACAGCTGTACAATGACGTAACATTGTAGTCTGTAGATACGTTGTTTCCCAATGGTAAATGACGCCATAATACTTCTAGTTTGTAGTTCAGGCAACCTGTAATAACAAAACTCAGAAATGTAAAATCTTTAACAAACATATTATGTGTTACTCTAATATTAGCATCATTTAATTCGTTGTATGAAGATACATTCATTATTACAGTCTTACAACCGTGAAGTTACCTAAATATTACATGTACTAGTTAGAGACACGATAAACAATTCAAGCCATTTTACTTTCTAAATTTACGTTCATTTGTGACATCTATAAGAAAGTAAGAAACGTGGTTTTGTCATCGTATATTCTATCAAACTCAATTAATATTTTATGTCCTGTCTCTGAACTATACAACGTCGTCGTACATTCGTTTGTTTGTTTTGATCTTATTTCGATTTTTATGCCGTTTATGAAAATCGCCCTTTTTAGGCTATGTACGCAGCCAATTGAACTAACAAACTTTACTTGGTAATGTAATCCCATTGCTGGTTTACCCTTCAACAAGAAGAATACATTTTCTTTCTTTACATCGATAATCGTCATAAAGTAGTAGGTGAACCTCGTTATTTCCTCTCTGCTTAAACGCGCGTTCCTATCGATCGACGCGATGAACTCTAGTTGCAGCAACTTGAGGTCGTCGACAAACATAATTATGTAAGTCCCAAACGCTTCGATTGAAAAAATATGGCCCATGTATTAAGACCTTTCCGCTATAAGGATCATCGATTTTGATGGCCACAACAGTGGCACTTTACTGTAAGAATAAAAAAAGTACTACTCACCTGTTGAACATGTTTTCCTGAACGCCACAGACCCCTCCCTAGCATCAAGTGCCGAGCAATCGTACGTTGAGCATAGTTGAGTGTCAATGTCGTACGTCGAGCTGATATATCCCGGTGATTCAAAGGTCACTATTCTACAGTCATAACTTGATTCTGGGTAGGAGATATCAGGTAGCTGTACACAACTTGAACTATGTTTACAATCAGTACATTTCTGAATGAATGTATCATTACAGTCTGAAACTAGATTATTATATACAATATAGTGAGGATTTCATACTAGTACGATGTAGCGGTGTAACAATACGATAAAAATTGTATTGCATTATATTACAAAACACAAAAACCTTTGATGTAATATAATTGCAATACGTGTTGGTTTTTGCGTTGACATGCAAAGGATGAATTTATGCACATACGTACCTTTACATAATTTAGTCAAAATTACGAATATATGTGTATTTTCAAATGATCTTTTCCACAAATGTTTGAATGTTTTAGAAAAATGCATTTTTGAAAATGGACTTGCAAATAGAATTATTCTCTTATTTGAAAAAAAATGTTTAACCCTTTTAAGCACATTTTTTAAAGTCCCTCTCTTTCATTCATTCAAATATTCAAATTTTAGAGTCTGAACAAAACAGGACGGCACATAAAGACAAACGCCTGTCCAGGAAAAAACTAACCGGTTAATAACAGTCAGAATTCGTATTGCATATTAACCAGTATATATGTTAGCCGTTACACCATAGTACTTAGAACCGGAACTGGCATCGGTATTTCCTTCAAAATGTACCGGTAAAAATAGACATCGATACTTATATTGGTATTTTGAACCGATCCAAAATGACGAAAAAATCAAAGTTTGTGTCATGAGACATTTCTTTGGCATTCGAGCGTTCATTCGGGAATTGTCTGGACATAGTTGAAAATCCTTCATGCTAGGAAAAGGTTTGCCAAACTTAAGAAACATTGTCCCTATGGTTAAGGAAGAGGTGTTGTCGAAGTCAACATTTTGACGCAAGCCGCGCGTCAGACATGGACCAATTACAATAGCTTACATTGGGCACATATTGCTCAGATGAGTCAAACTACTGGTCTCACAAAATACAAAAATATTCATAAGAATGACCATGAAATGCAAAAGGGATCTGAAAAGAAAATCAAATATGACTAGTAAAATTATTAAGATCTCACTCTGGTTGTCACAATTTAATCCAACAAATGTAGAGGTTGTAGAACCAGTGTCCGTACTGTTGATACAATCATGAAACAAACAATATTGTGAGAACGACTCATAGGTTACCCCGACACATCCATCAACATCTAAACAATTAGACACACACTCGTCTAATGTTGGAATATTAAACGTAAATTGTATGATATCACATCGTCCCGAGTGGCCTGGCATCTCGAATAAAGTAAACTGTGTACAAGCTGAAAAACAAACGAATGAACTACATAAAACTTATACAATACAATGCAATGCAATGCAATAGAACGCAATATATTAAAGTTTTATATATATTCCCTAATAGCCCTAAAAATCATACGATGTCATACAACACGTTAACAATAGATACAGAGCAATCTGAACTGTTCGGTCCGTTACGAGTTAATTAAACAAAAACTATGATAAAACCTGCATACATTTGATAAATATGGAAAGCCATTCTGCCATGCCAATTGCAATTTGCTAAATGACATTTGCTAATGATAAATACGAAATGCAATCTAGTAAATCTAACAATTGCAAAAGAAAACTACTTTGCTTCGTCGAGTATTTACGCATAGAATGACAATACTATAATATGGAATATCACTTCACGGAACCGAGTACTCTATCGAACGTTTGAGTATCGGTTACCAAAATTGATACTCGAGTACTTGTTAAAATTTAAGAAAAAAATTCCATTTCGCTTCCCGAAAATTTTCTTTTGCAAAACGAACACTTCAGGCGATTAAATGTAATCAAAACTATAAGTACAATGGTCAATATAACATATTTCGAATAATAAACACATGCAGCAACTTAGCCAACTCCCATGCAAAAAGTCTGTGTACCAAACAGTTTCTACCCAGCCACCATGATCTTCTGGAATCGCCTACCCAAACAAGTTGTGAGCAACCGACGTTGGAGAGTTTCGCGTCGGCTCTGATGACACACTCAACAACCAACTAAAGACATTACCAGTTTTTACTATATTTTTAAAAAAGAATTAAATAGAAAACTTTTATTTGTAAAAAGATACCCGATTGCTGCGCATGTACATAAGTTTTTCATCGAGATAATTCTCTATGAAAAGTGACGCGATTACTGAAGATGGTGATGACAGTCACTCGAATGAAATGAAATCAATAACATTTCATCTATATCCATTTAAATAGATGCTTACCAATGCCTGTAAACATCTATTTAAACATAAAGAGATACGGAATTTTAGCTTTGAGTTCCAACATTTGGAGGGCACTGTTTGACAAACGTTGAATCCGACTGTAGACACAACACAAAAAACATTATAGCGCTACATGTACCTGATGGGCATGAAGGCCTAAAGAAGTATCGCCCATCAAAGCGGTGCATTGTTTTACAGTTGTACATATACCAACATGTGTAGTTATGAGGACTGTAGGCTGTAGACATATTTGCCATGATATTATTACTGTAACTTTCACAGTTCGACATTCTTGTTATTCCTTGGCTCACAGTGGTACAATCAGGTGATGGTCCGCAATTCAAACATGTCCTTATCTGTGTTGAAGCACAACCTATAAATCAAGATAAGCAATGTATCAGTTTTCTTTACTAGAGAAACATACAATTCATTATCAATAATTTACAAAACGTGTAAGTTTCCAGTGTTAGAAGACGGAAAATTCAAGATAATTAATTTATCGTTATCTTTGTTATTTGACAGACAATTTAAGATAATTAATTTACCATTTAACTGTGTCAGGGTACAGACAATTCAAGATAATTAATTTACCATTTATCTGTGTTATAGGACAGACAATTAAAGATAATTAATTTACTAGTAATCTGTGTTATAGGACAGACAATTCAAAATAATTAATTTACCAGTTATCTGAGTGATAGGACAGACAATTCAAAATAATTAATTTACCAGTTATCTGTGTCATAGGACAGACAATTCAAAATAATTAATTTACCAGTTATCTGTGTCATAGGACAGACAATTCAAAATAATTAATTTACCAGTTATCTGTGTTATAAGACAGACAATTCAAAATAATTAATTTACCAGTTATCTGTGTTATAGGACAGACAATTCAAGATAATTAATTTACCAGTTATATGTGTTATAGGACAGACAATTCAAAATAATTAATTTACCAGTTATATGTGTTATAGTACAGACAATTTAAAATAATTTGACAGACAATTCAAGATAATTAGTTCTTCGGTTATCTTCAAGATAATTAATTCTTCGGTTATCTGTGTTAGAGCACAAACAATTCAAATTAATAATAAAAATTCGGTTATCTATGTTAGAAACAGACAGTTCAAGATAATGTATCAGTAATTTATGCAAGAGGACAGTCAATTTTTCCTTTTATAAGAACTAGCTGTTATTCAAGATAATACATGTATCAGTGAGGATGTTAAGCTAATTATTCAGGATAATTAATTTTAGTTATTTGTAAAAGGGCGTTATTTTAAGGTAATTTATTAATCAAGTAGTATCAATTATTGTACATGGATAAATATACAAATACAAGTCGATAGTAGAAACACATGTCAAATATAAAAAACTTGCGTTATGTAATTTTCATTATAAAACAGCGCGCCTTCGTGCATTTGTACGTGTACCACCCATCTTCTAAAATGGCAAACTAAGGATCTTGATGTCCTGTTTTAACTAGACTTATTGGATCTGTTTTTAGGAAATGTGACATACTAACATATGGATAATTGATAGGGAAACTGATTACATATCTGCAATATCCGTTCTGTCAGCTCATGTGATTGTCTGACCACAAACTTAGGGGTCGCGGTTTCGATTACCGTGTAGGTTCTACAAACATTTGTGAAGTTAGGTCATTAAATATTTCCATATTTTACTTATCTCTGTATCCAGAAAGACAGTTGTCAGTGACCTCACTGATCTGGGTATGAGCTTAGGTTGAAGGTTTATGTCAACAGATCTAAGCTAATAGAACAATGATGTAACTACTTTTCAATAAAATGTTATAGAAAATTTATTTGTGGATAGAAAGTTAAAATATTTTGCCTGTGAATCTAGACTGTAATTCTTATGATAAAAATAGTAACACAAAGCTAACTCCTTAATGTGTATTATGGGAAGTCTACCTTAATTAGAGACTTTAGTCAGTTATCTTTGCCTGATCAAATCTGAAGCCATCCAATTGGTAAGTAGGTCCTTACAGTTGGAATCCTCGGATTTTATCATTGAATTCCTGTGTAAGGATAACAAAATATTTTATCTAATATATTTCTTGTTAATTAAGATATCAACAGAAGTGATGACATAAAGATAGTTTTTCACCCTAAAAATACTTCGCTTGAATTTCAAACAAACTAAATGATTTATAAAAAAGTTATTTAAGATTACTTTTGGCTAGTTGACATTGCAAAGTAAGAGTAAAATCCGAGTAATCCAACTAATTGGACCGACCTATTTGAAGAGTATACAAGGGAAAATAACTGACTAAAGTCCCTTATTACATACCTGTAATTGTATTTTTACATGTTCTGGAGAAGAACGCAATGTCAACGGCACCAGCAATTATTGTGGAATCTGTACAATTGTGATATTCACAAACAGCCGCAGTGTAATTATATGTAAAACCTCGGCAACCAATCATATCCAAACATTCTCTGACGCAATCATTGTATGACGTAACACCTGTGTTATTTGCTATGACGTCACACATTCCACGAGACGAAATGATGTATGCTATTTCGAAGTTAGGGCAATCTAAAACAAAGAAATTTGTGATAATTATAGCTCCATATAGAGCAGTACTTTAGGCACACTGGCACCAGAGTCCTCACACTCGTTAAATACGCACACATACATGTATAATATTTTGTCATCAAACACATTTAAAAATCGGTCTCGTATACATCACCGTGTACGAGTTAAACTATACTTCCATTATATATATATTTCTAGATGGGAGCCCGTGCAAGCACGGGCTTTAGGTAATGACAATAAAGGGAAATAACCGCTGCGGGGAGTTTGGTCTATTTTTAGTTTTACCTAGAACTATTTTTAGACACAAAAAACCCACTATTTTTGTTGATTTTTGTCAGTTTTTGCAAATATAAAGAGGCTTTGTCAAAAAAGAATTGTCAACTTGATATGCCGGTATATAGGTGCTCCAGCGACAAACAAAAGATTTATTCAAAGCTGCGCAGTTTCTTCCACAAAACAGGAAACTCGCAAATTTAATAGTATAGATAATAGATAATAGATAATATAAGGTAGTACACATGTGTGTATACACAGGGAACTATGTATAAGGATGTACGCATTATTTTATGATCATAAGATATGGACTCTGATGCCATTGTTTAGGCACTAGTATTCATTTGGGCGAAGGCGTCATCATTTTTTATGGGAGGCAACTTTGTCACGTGGAAATAAAGCAATTTAATTTCTCAATTGATAGGATTTAGATTAAAATAATTACAATATTTTTTGTGGAAGGGGATAGGCCCTTTTTAAGTTTTAACCCTTCTGTTCTGCTTGTAAAGACGAAACGGAACGAATTTCATCATCACGTTTGCTAATATTTCGTTTGAAAATTATACAAGTTGCCTTACAATTTTGTACATTTTAGTACTTTTTTAATTTTGTACTTTTGATCTGAATTATAGAAATGTTCCACTACAGGACCATAGAAATTTATACATACTAAATGATAAATGCTAGCGGAATCCCTTAAGTGACATTTTTTTATTTTTTTTTATTTTCACAATTTTTTCGTTTAATCATCATATTATTCGTTTTGACGTAAAATTATTTCGTTTTGATTTCGTAAAACGAAATAATAATACGTTTAAATGTAATAATTGTGAAAATGAAAAGAGTATTTCAAAATTTTACTTAAGTACAGAATGGTCTTAATAAAAGGCACAATTTTTTCTTCTCAAAATTTAACAAAATTGTGGGACTTAAGTATTGTCAAAACTCGTATACATTAGCAATAACCAAAATGGTCGTTCAGTGTATTAGTCGCCCTATACGTTTTCTTTGTCAAAAGACAGACAATTCAAGGTGATTGATTTATACGTTTTCTTTGTCAGAGGACAGACAATTTAAGATAATTAATTTATACGTTTTCTTTGTCAAAAGACAGACAATTCAAGATAATTAATTTATACGTTTTCTTTGTCAGAGGACAGACAATTCAAGATAATTAATTTATACGTTTTCTTTGTCAGAGGACAGACAATTCAAGATAATTAATTTATACGTTTTCTTTGTCAGAGGACAGACATATTAAGATGATTAATTTATACGTTTTCTTTGTCAAAAGACAGACAATTCAAGATACTTAATTTGTACGTTTTCTTTGTCAGAGGACAGACAATTCAAGATAATTAATTTATACGTTTTCTTTGTCAGAGGACAGACAATTCAAGATAATTAATTTATCCTTTTTCTTTGTCAGAGGACAGACAATTCAAGATAATTAATTTATTCTTTTTCTTTGTCAGAGGACAGGCAATTCAAGATACTGTAATTGATTCATACGGGTTTTTTTGTCAGAGGACAGAGAATTTAAGATACTGTAATTGATTACGTTTTCTTTGTCAGAAGACAGGCAATTTCAACTTTATCATTTATCAGAACACGCTTTTATTTATGATAATTAACGTATCTGTTGCGAGGTTATGCCAATATTTCATGATAATTAATTAATCATAAAAAGTTGCCAATTTTTGTACATAGACAAGTCTACTCGTCAAATATAATAAGTGCACAATCATTTAATTAATCAATTTAATATCCAACGTTCGAAAAGAATAATCTTGGTTGTGCATTACTTCTTTTATAACACATACAAAAACACCACAGATTGTTTTTAATTTCCAAAATCTGACGAACACGGTGAACCACTCTTTTCAGTTCTTGGCCTTTATTTTGCTATTTTAACCGATACATGAGGATTTTTTTCTTGGGTTGCCATGCAATATTTTGCATTTTTCCAATAGAATGATATTTATAAATAGATTTGGGTATTACCAAAGCCAGCTTATACTGCTATGCCGAAAAGGGTAGAAACGGGCGATACAAAAATTAACTGCCTTGAAAACGTGCGATGTACCTGTGACACAAATCTATAAATAGCTGGGATTATCCGTTGGTATCCTACTTTCGGTTTCAATACTCTGTAAAGAACGTTGTTCAGTTCAGTTCAGTGCAGTAAGTGACCAGAACTACTTGATAAATGATTGATTTTATACTTAGCATGATTTTAATGCCTAGGGACGGATCCAGATTTTTTTTCTGGGGGGGGGGGTGGTCCGAATTTTTCTACGGTGGGTCCAAACCTAGAACCACAATCACATTATACACATTTTGCAGAAAAAATGCAACATATTGATAATAAAAACTACATAACCATTAAATTTTTGTTAAGCACTGACAGAAAAATGCTTCATGCTACTTAAAAACGACTTACAGGCAAGAAATACACTAATGGACAGGTACATTTTCCAAATTCTAGGGGGGTCCGGACTCCCCTGGCCCCCGCTGGATCCGCCTATGAATGCGTAAACAAACCTGCAGAACTGGACTTCCTGTGTAACGTGCTTCCATTAGCTGGAACAATATTGTTACAACTTAAATGTATACATGTATCAAGTGTGTTGTTGAGGACACATATTTGGTTTATGGTGATTCCGTCGCACATTTGTATGCATGGCAATATACCCGTAGATGAGTCTATCGGTGTAAGACAGCTTGTCGTTTCTTGAGCACAGTTGTCACATGTTTGCATTGTCAAAGAGCTAACTGAAATAAAAAGGAATAAAATAGAGCAGTAAATCAAAGTACTGAAAGTACTGTCAAATAGAACAGTAAATCAAAGTACTGAAAGTACTGTCAAATAGAACAGTAAATCAAAGTACTGAAAGTACTGTCAAATTGAACAGTAAATCAAAGTACTGAAAGTACTGTCAAATAGAACAGTAAATCAAACTACTGATAGAACGGTCAAATAGAACAGTAAATCAAAGTACTGAAAGTACTGTCAAATAGAACAGTAAATCAAAGTACTGAAAGTACTGTCAAATAGAACAGTAAATCAAAGTACTGAAAGTACTGTCAAATAGAACAGTAAATCAAAGTACTGAAAGTACTGTCAAATTGAACAGTAAATCAAAGTACTGAAAGTACTGTCAAATAGAACAGTAAATCAAAGTACTGATAGTACTGTCAAATAGAACAGTAAATCAAATTACTGATGGTAGACATTTTTCTTACTCTAAAATGGTAGCCCATTTAAATATGATTTGATTTGCAATAATTTTCACGTAAACTTTGGTTTGCTTAGTCATAAATAGACTGCAAACAAGAGATAAGTAAAAGATGAAGACTCGTTTACAGTTAAATGGTTTCAATTTTTTAAGAAATACCTTTACTGGAGTCGTACTCATTGTATAATACGCACCGAACAAATTATAATGTTTGCATAAACCATATCTGAACAACAACCGCGTCCAGCGCGACTAGCCTAGCTTTCCTGGACCCGTGTCTATAACCAGTACTCAATTACTCTTCCATAAGACCGGAAACTTCTCAATATACCTTATAAAGGTATAAAAGGAGGAAAAGTGACATAATGGTCAAATTTTCATGGAAGAGTGTATGTATAACCGGTTCGGGTTGGATTCGATACCGTAACCCATTGGGGACAGTAGATTCGAAATCCCCGCGCGCTATACCAACTGTCCTTCAGCCGCAGGTTTTATACATGTACTTATTACAACGAGATACCATCATTCAAAAATATTGTCTTTATTCTAATATATTAGCGAACATTCACTTTCTATATTTTCAATAAACAAGCAGTTATATAAAAATTGGGCTGACCCATTTATATTGATTAGGCCAAACTGTATTGCTCTAACACTGCGATATAAGACACTTTTGTTTGATAATATATCTAATATTTGTCTAATGAAATATTAAAAAGAAATGCCAATATTAAGTACTTTTCTATTGAAGGACATTGTCAATTAAAACTAATAAACGATCCGATACACAGCTAGAGTTGATATAAGTAATATGTAATTCCTATAGCGCAATTTAACGCAGGCAGTAGAAACCATACTAGGTTTGTTTAATATATGTACTTGAAATTAGACGTAAAAACTTTGGCTGTATTTTTTCACAGACAACTTAACAATAGTGCTAGTAACATAAGATGATACATTACAAAGTTGAAAGCTATAATTGAAATAATATTATGATAAATAGAAATAAACATAGTTTTATCGCACAAAATTCATTTGTCCATATACAATACAAGCTTAAGGTTTACAGCGTGTCCATGTCTACGCTAAAGACACTTCTTTAATAAAAGTCCACCAACAATCAGATATACTTCTGTCACCATAAAGTGAGAAAGTAGTTCTGACTGGCATGGATTCCGTAGAAAACGTGAAGTTCATGGAATTCGGTTTTTGTGGAAAAAAAGTCTGAAACTACACAGAACTACGACGTGTGAGACATTGCATTAATTAATGAAATATTTTAATAAAGCTTGTAACAATTTAAATAATTACCTGATTGCTTATACAATAAGCGTAATTCGATATTTTTAGCTGTTTATTGAGTAAACTGTTGACCGGGCAATAGTTTTGACTGTTTCCCGCGCGTGCTCTGACGTCACGCAATGTTATTCGAACTGTTACTGAACTGAAATAAGGGGAAGTAACTGCTACGGGATTTAAGGCTTTACCAGACGCTTTGGAATGTATCAAGCGTTCATCAATCTTGATTTAGCATGCGTACCCATGTCAAGTACTGTTAAAATAGTTATTGATAGGTAATAAAACAGTTATTTTATGTGTGGTTTGGGAACAGCCAAACTGTTGGCCCGAAGTGGAGAGTCACCTGTTTCCCTCGGACTACGGCCTCGGGAAACACTTCAAAACACTATTTCCTCCACCTCGGGCCAACAGTTTGACTGTTCCCAAATCACATATGAAATAACTGTATACTTTTATGAATTATCTTAAAATAGTGGCCGTTTTTCAATGTATAATTATCCATGGCTACTTGCAGAGTGGAAGGCTTTATAAATTTGTTTTGTAGCAAATAAGTATAATAGCAGGCAAATTGTTAGATAACATTGACTTTACACGTCCATGTATAAACACTAATGGAACTACTTTCCAGCGAGTTATTCGTCGTGACTTATAACTTATTGTATTACTACATCTTCTCATATCCGTAGACGATGGCCGAATTGTTCCGAATGCAGCAATCGTACCCTTCTTATCTTGTCACTGTGTGATTACATGTAAAGCTACAGCCTCATAAACATAAAAATAGCCGTAAGGGCACCGTACGGGCGCCGTGCGATCAAGCTCCACAAGGACCCGTACGAACTCTTGCGTACCCGTACGTACTGTTACGTTTTTACCAGGGTCTGTGAGATGAGCCCAGAATACACGTATCAGTTTCAAAGTCAAATCGTGAACACAATCGTGGCCGAGTATGAATTAAACTTGCAAATCTTCCAGCTACGGCTCCATAAGGGTGTGTTGTTTTGTGTCATGTGCGTACCGTCACCTTAGCACGCAAGGCTTCCCACGGCCTACGGCTATCTGCACGTACGGGTCAGCAACAAGCCACGATTTTATGGGACTGAAGCATAACAAACCCGTAAAAGTACTATTGACTAAGAACAAAATATTGACCACAGTAGAAGTCAATACTTGTTTAAGAGTGTATGTTTAGTTTTGTTAACTTTACCATTCAATCTCCGTGAACAATTATCCTATATATAGATTGCTGAAAACATAGGTTCTCACGACATTGTACAATAGGTCATGTTTAGATGACCTTTGTGTCGACCAATCGATGTGTAGCTTTCATCTATTGTTCTAATCGAAGCACTATCAGTAACATCGTGATTTCTTTTTAGACCAAGTTATGCGAATTAATTTGACCGTGCGTGCTATTTACAGACTGTGATTGCACAGTTCTTTGCGGAATGCCTTACAAAGACGATTTAATCAAGTCACTAAGCACAAAGATTGCTGGAAATTATCCGTATTTGGAAGTTGATAAAAATAAGCAAATGTGCGAACGGAGGATTTTAGTTGGGTTTTTATCGGATCATTGACCACACAGTGACCGTGAGAGGTCAGTATGAGTATTTACTGTGATCTACTATGATCCTGTATTCTTAGATTAGTTGCCCGTCGAATCAAATAATGTTATTCCGTGGAAAGTATGTTTTATATATCTGGATACGATAGAATTATAACATTAGTATCGATTTTTATTCCACGAATATCTAGTGTCCCGGGGGGGGGGTACGGGTTCGAATCCCGCGCAGGAAGGTTATACCCTTTTCGCAGTAATGCCAATTTCCTTCCATTAACACGGTATATGGAGAACTTTTCGACGTTGTGGATGGGTATATTAGCACTGGTTATTGAAAGTACTAGTTATAGAAAGCTAAATTCGATGCGCTGAACACCGAAATTTGCATTGTAGGAAACTCACGCAATTTTGGTGAGATTTAACTAGCCAAATGTCGTAAGATCTCGCGGCAGCATCTCGTAAATGTGTGACGAGGGTATAATTGACGTATTCTGTCTCTTGTGGAGAAGCTTTCGACGATTTTCGTTTTCTCAGTTACTGTAAGTTACAATACAAAAATGACATACGTCTTATACTTAAAAAATAAGTGAATTTAGGGCATTCCTTATAAATATTGATACCGTATTGCTCTGCGTGCTTGATTCTTAACACCAAACACGTACTAATATGGAAACGTTGTTTTTGAACAATTAAAAAACATTATCAAATATAGAAATAAACCCTGAATAAAAGAACTGATAATTGGTTGACTGACGATTCCTTTGAACCAACGTTAAATAAAACACTTTCTTGTTGGGGTCTCGCCTTTACAAAATACTCTCTATATTACATGTGCATTGTACTAAAATATAAAGGTTTAAGGTGGTATGATACTTCTGAGTTTTTTTAGATTTGCATATAATTTTTGGTACCGTTGTAAACTTGAAGATATTTACGATTCGGATCTACACTTTATTTGGCGTCATTAATTTTTTTTTGCTAACATCGTTACTATGACGTCGTAAACACGTCGACGACCGCGTGCACTTTTTAGGTTAGTCGACAATGGTAAAAAACGTCTATAATGTTTTGCTAAATTTTTTGCCTAAAAATATAAAAAATATGACTAAGTACTTGTGTTTTGGACAAACGAAACAATCCTGTATATTGACGTCAGAAGAACGTTTTTGACGTCATACCGATAAAACTTAAACTGATAAAGCCGAAAATCGTACAGACAACTTTTCTCAAATTCCGCTGTATAAAAGTCTAAACAATGCTTTAAATCATATCAAAATTTAGCAAAATTTTATCGGGCAGATTTTTCATAAAACCGGATGGAAGTGAATTTTACTGGATTTTTTCTGATGTTGTCAAATCGGAAATTTTTGTCTCTTTCAAAAGTTTTAAGAGAAAACGTATATTTACACTGTTCAGATGGTAGATAATAATTTTAGCTTTAAAATGATATTATAATTTTGTTGTTGTGGCGCGGAAAATAAAGATTTAGCAACACATTATAGACGTTTTCTTACCATTGCCGACGCACGTAAAAAGTGCACGCGGTCGTCATCTTTACGACGTCATGGTAACGTTATTAGCAATAATGACGTCAAATAAAGTGTAGATCCGAATCGAAAATATTTTCAAGTTTACAACGGTACCAAAAATTATACAATGTACATGTATGCAAATCTAAAAAACTTTCAGATATACCATTCCACCTTAAATAAATTATAACTTTATAACAGATTGAGTTTTCCGGACAATCCTCGTATATAAGACACACCTATGCGAACCTGTATGTGACTAAATATCGTTGATTCTTTAAAGAATTACCTGGTAGTAGATCATATTGAATGAAACACCATAAAATGACAAAAGCAAGTCTTTTCCAGCGAACCATTTTAAATGTTCCTGAAAAAAAAATTTGATTATAGATACGGTTGGGTTAATGTCTCATTATAGTCATTTCCTGTAAACACATTCACATTCGTCAGGGTCTATAGTCACGTGATCTACAACAACAACTAATCAGGTAAACTTTATTTAAGAATTTCTCCCACCACACAAATAGTTACATTGTAACTGACATCAAATATCGTATAAAAAACTTATATCTTTCTACCAAAATTCCACATGTTTCTGTGAGTTTGATTGTTAGCTCAAACTCATTCGCACAAACATTGCATCGTAAATCATGCATATGATTATGTTACAAATTGCAACTCACGGACTAATTTAATTCGCTGTATTATGGAACAAATAAATGTAATAGCTAATTACATTCAGTGATACATAATCAGGGTAGGTATACAGTCGCGCGATCTTTAGATTGTCAACAAAAACCTGCTTTTCCTCAATTTTTGCTTCAGCCATTTGACAAATTTCATTAGAGTACGCGTATAAACCCACTAGTTACGAGATATAATGCCGCAGTATTTGTTTTCTCTGAAAATTCAGCCGTTGTAGCGTAATTTGATAAACATGTTTTATATCAGATTAATCCTGGCATTTTATTTGATCCAAAATGATGCCAAATGATAAGTTCGAATAAGCAAAAATCCTTCCTAGTCAAGCTGTGCGACCGACTTTCCATTTAATATGGTAAAAGATGCTCGGGTAAGGCACATGGGTTTCCGCCGTGTATAATTAAATCATTAGAAAATAGCAATTACTTCTTAATAAAAAATCTTTAACTCTTCAATACCTGTTGAGCTCTGTGGTCAACTCCTGTAGAAAGACATCCAAAACTTACGGAACCATTAATTCCTACGGTGAATTTCTTTTAAAATAATAAACAAATTTTTACTAAAGTCGACAAACAAGCACTGTATACTTAACTTGGTCGTAAAATGCACATAACACTTTGAATGGGTACAGTGATAATGGCCGCTTTGATCGTCCAGTGAAGCTACGTATACTTACGTCAATATGACTTCATATTCGGCTGACTATTGATGTCTTATAATATATAATTAATAAGAAATCGATTTATTGTCTATATTATTTTTATTTGTAACAGTTCTTTGCATGAATTCTATTTGAAAAAAATATTTGTATCAATTTTCAATACGTGTCTCGCGATTCCATTATTTAAATAGTTAGCATTAAGTAAATAAGTAATTACACAATAATAATAGTCCTATTTATTTACTTTATTATAGTACTAATATATTAAACAATGTAGACAACTCAACTGGGAATTTCTAAAGACACCGACGGTGGAATGTATTTAAACACTGACGTTGGAAACATGTCGATCTTATAATTATGTATTTCAGTCTATATAATTATACCGTTTTTACCTACTTCAATCCGCGTGTTTGATAAATAAAAGTACAAAAAATAAATGTTAATGAATTTCTCAAACTACGAAACCCTGAATGTGAAATTTGTATTTTTTTTTCAAATATTTTTTATATGTATTATATATAATTTTTTTTTGAAATATATTATGAAAATGTAGAGCTCAATTAGTAGCAAGCAGGTCTACTGATAGAGGTGTCGTGAGTTCGATTGCAGGGCGGGCATACTTTCGTGGAATTTGGTCATAAATAATTTTTATATATAATTCTCACTCCTAACACTGATTCTTAATTATGTACTCAGTTGTCAGACACTTACGGAAATATGTGCCTAGTAACAGGTAACAGCTTTTCCAGGAACGATGAGTAGGAAGGCTGACCGCAGTAATATTACTTACACTTAACAACTTTTTTAAGTATACACATTTTCGCTGCAGATAATATCAACGGTTCAACCGTTTTTACGGCTAAAATATTTAAACGAAATTTTGTGAGTCAACTATGGGATACTACATCTTTCATGTGACACTAAAAACGTCAATATCCACCGTGTAGTAACCGACTTCCAAGATGCACGTGCATTTCGTACGTTTTACTTATATGAGCCAAACGGTTAACATTTTCACGGAAATTTTGTACATGTTGATATCTCTAGCGATTTACACTTAGAAAGAACACCTAAACTTTCACAGGTCGTAAGTATGAAACGAATTAGCTTGAAATGAAGAGGCCAGACTATCGAAATGATACAAGCTGGATCATCAGTACCAGAGGTAAATTGAATTAAATTGCTATCGCATGTCTTGCTCGCACCATATTCATCACTGAGACATTCTAAGCATAGCTGCAATGCAGAAACCTTCAACAATCGTGACAAAGTAGACCAATATTTCAGTTTGCCCATACTTTTAAGCGAAACCCGTTGACTGTGAAGAAACTTTTAAGAAAGATTGAACAAACCGGAAGTGTAAAAGACCTGCCAAAGCAGAGAAGACGTCGTATGACGATAAGACGACAAGAATGGACTATGAAACCCCCCCCCCCCGGAATATCATTTAGAACTACATAATCTCATTGCGAGCAAGGTGTCTTGCAGTTATACGAGCTTAAGGTGGGCACACTCGTTTGTGATGTGAATTTGTACTTTGTTGGTGCCAATCTTGTTACTGCTTGTAACAAGTCAGTTATTTTTCAATTTATTCTTCGTTTTGCTAATAAATGAAATACAATTTAATAAACATTTTCTACAAATTTTATATCAATAGCTTACGTATCAACCCAGTTATGACCAAATATATATGTGTATACTTAGAAAAGTTGTTAGGTGTATTCCATTATTTTACTACAAGGTTAACCTCCCCCCCCAAAAAAAAACAACAACATAAAAATGTTATATATTTTACAATATAGTAATTCGTAATAGCGATTTTTTTTCGAAACGAAAATACAAAAAAAAAAACAATAAACTTAACAGTCCCAGTTCTCCGTTTTATTTTGAAGTTATATTTTTCATTGCAAAATCGCCATTACGAAATATCTGAATTGTTCTCTTTTGCATTTAAAATGAAACTACATATAGATTGAAACTGAAAGTAGAATTGGATTGTCAATAGAGACATATTGTATTTGTGCTGCACCCTATTGTTTGTGTTTTAGTAAGTTTTTAATGAGGGTCCGTCCGCTCCATATGGATGCATTATGTGCAGACCACGGAGTGTGACCTTTCACCCCTTAAAAGATTGTTTTTGAGGCCTGAAAATAAATCAAATTTATAAAGGTTTACCCAATATAATTCGTATCAGGGTTTGTATTTAAGTTGGTATTTTTTTTTTATTTTGTGTTTTGCAAAAGATAGGTTGTCTTATTTTTTTCTAATTTAGCACTTAAATTTGGAGATTCCCCTAATTAGCTTATATAATTTACCCTAGGCTGTTTATTTGATGATGTGAATCATGTGCCTAGGTATGTTTGTGTGTTTTTTTGTTGAATTCTACTCCATATACACTGCTGGACCCTATAAACCTTTATAACAGTATCATATAACATGGAATTCACTAAATACTCACTGTACAGTTCATTTTGTTCAACAAAATAGACTGTATGTAGCCTATTCGTATTGAAGTTATCAAATTTTGTTCATGCCGAGCATGAACAAAATTTATATTTTAGTTTATTATACTATTTATTGGTCAATAGAGACTGTATAGAGGGATTTAGTCCATGCGGCCCATGAACTAAATTTGGACTGGATTTCAGTGTTTAATCCTTAGTGAAGATGTCCCACCACAAGTGATACATTTAGTCTTATATTTGTAAAGGGGCTACATGAAGTCTCATATTTTTAAGGGTATAGTGAATTCCATGATTCCACATTCAAATAAGACAGTGTTTTATGATCTATATAACAACGATATCGATATAATGCTAGTGTATCTGAGCCGAACTTCAAGTTGACTACCCAACTACTAGCTAGTAATTCAAATATTTTGTATGGTGATGTATCTGGGCCGAACTACAAGTTGAATACCCAACTATACTAGCTAGTAAATCAAATATCATGTATGGTGATGTATCTATGCCGAACTACAAGATGAATACCCAACGTCTAGCTAGTAAATCAAATATCATGTATGGTGATGTATCTATGCCGAACTACAAGATGAATACCCAACGTCTAGCTAGTAAATCAAATATCATGTACGGTGATGTATCTATGCCGAACTACAAGATGAATACCCAACGTCTAGCTAGTAATTCAAATATCATGTACGGTGATGTATCTGGGCCGAACTACAAGTTGAATTACAATGTACAATGTACAAGCCAACTTCACACACCTATACAATTTTATAGCCTTTTATTGCTAAAGAAATGCCCTTTCTTGTGATATATATTTTAAGTATGTGCAGTAAAATTTGTTGCCGCTGAATCAGCAGTCCGGTTATTTCTGGATCATCCCTCATATAACCAGTAAATACTACGTTGAAATTAAAAAAAGTTCCCGAGTAAATGTGCATGGCACGGTGGACGTATTAGCATCTTTTGGAATAACGTAGTGTACTATAATACCGTAAAATATGTCCCGATGCAGACCGTCAAATGTGTATTTAAGCTTCAAAACCATGAGCTCACTGGATTTTGTATAAATAATGTAGGTATGACAATGTTTAATATGTATGTTACTATGTTCTATGTACACGTTTACCTAATAAAATTCTGTTGTTTTCTTATGATCAGAAAAGCTGAATATCCCTTCCGCCGGAATTTTGATAAAAATTGCAAATATTTTGCATTACACCTAATGAAAAGTTTTTTTTAAAATTTATTTTTTTAAAAAAAGAAGGGCAAGCTTGCAAAAGACTGTGTGCAATAAAGATGTCGTCGATTAATAAATAATCACGGTTTAAAAGATTCCAGCCCTGCGTTACAAAACGTTCCGTAACGATACATTCGGAACTCCTCGGCCATTCGCTGCGAATAATCTCGGACATATTAACACGCTATTTTGAAACTACCGGTGTTAAAGTAAACAAATATATGATCGTTTAGGCATTGAGTGATGTTTCGTTTTTAGTCCGTAAATTTTGAAACATCACTCATTTCCTTAACGATCGCATATTTGTGTATTAGATTAGATTATCCGCAGCGAATGGCCGAGGAGTTCCGAATGTATCGTTATGTAACGTTATGTAACGTTTTGTGTAATTGAACACGCTACAGGTTCAACGCAAACTACCCTATCCTGCTAAATACATTATGCCATTCCATACCGGAATTTTGTTAATCGTCCGCGTGCGGGTAGGTTTTAGAGTCCTTAATCCAGAAAAATTGTTGGTGAAATTTTCTTAAATAATTTTGTTGTTCCGGGATTCGATAACTGCTTTTTCTCATGAAATACTGATAGTTCCTTGTTTCTGTGTGTTTGATTATTGAAAATGTACACGTGTATGTTGTATATACTTTTTTTTATAGAATTACTTTATTTTCACATTAAAATTTTATTAACATTCATGTACTACCAATACTTATTTGTGTGAATACTAGCTAGAATGGACATGTGTTTTTTTGTGAATAGGTACCTAGGTTTTTCAAACTTGAGTTGACGCTTAACAAATTCCAATTTGACATGGCCTTATACTAGTTCTAGAACGCGGACGACTTCTTTATTGTAAGCAGAATAAATTGGAAATTTTGGACCGACCAAACTAAAGATATTCCGAATCTACAGGATTTCCCGAGTGTTTGGATCTCTAGGGTTAAACCATTATAACTTTATCAACTGTTTCATCAACTATAACTTTATCAGTTCATGGTGAAAGTTCGATGTTTCACCATGTTTTTTTCAAAATGGCGACCGGAAGCTCACGTCCTGGTTGGCTGAGCCAATAGTACGTTTAACTAAGGTCCAAGTTATACTTACACTATACAATATTTTTATTTATGCTATTGCAAAATGATAATTGAACGGATTGTTGGGTCAATGTAGATAATAACTCATTTGCATAACTAATTCAATGTTTGTTATTGTGCTTCACTACATGTATATACATGTACATGATTGTATGTTTTAAAAAGGTTAAAAAAATGAGAAATTTAGAAGGGCCGGGGTAATTTCTCTGTTTCTTCTTAACACTCTCCCATACCCACAAACAGTCTTACGTCTCACTTTGTTCTGTAGTTGACACTTTTTTGTTTTCAATTTCAACTGAAAGTAAACACTAAACGAATGATGGAAGTGTGCATGCTTAAGGGTATCTTTTTAAAAAAATGACATTACGACGAATCCCCCACAAATCCGTTCACCAATGAAAGGATTAGCGTTTACTTAGACATACATAATCACATGTTTTGGGACACTATGGGTTATTTTAACACATTAGCCACTTTCCTTATGGAGTGGTATAAACTATTGAGTGACAATGTAACACTCAATCATTTAAGGACCCAGATAAAAATCAAAAGAACAGTTAATATGGAAATTACGCTTTAGGCCACAACAAGTTGATCATGTGTTCTACGGATGTTTCTGAAAAAAAGGGGCGAGCGAGCGAAGAATTTTATTCATGCACTTGCTTTATATAGCGGTTTGACCAAATTTTTATGGGCGAGCGAGGAAATAATATTTTTTTTTGGTAAAAACCGTCAAAATTAAGGTGCGAGCGAATCCATAGAACATATGATCAATTTGTTGTGGCCTTATAATAATTAAGTAGTCGTATCAAGATGATATCATGTACAATACATTTCCTACAAAAAAACCGGACACTTTACCGGTTGACAAAGAAATGTTTGGATATTAAAACTGTATGTTGACGCAAGCCTCTGAATTTCGTCGGTCCAGCGTTGTTGATCAGTATGTGAGAATAGTACTGATTCCAAGAAACGTTTAGCACGAACTAGAAACTATATATAGACCTTTTTATACCCCCGCTTCGAAGAAGAGGGTGGTATACTGTTTTACCCTTGTCCGTGCGTGCGTGCGTGTGTGCGTCCGTCCGTCCGTCCGTTACAAAATTTCCGTCACAGTTTTCTCAGCAACTATACCATGCAGCAGCCTGAAACTTTGCATATTGCTTCATCCTATAGTCCCATGTGGTGTAAAGCGATTTCATGCTCCTTGCTCATCTACTTCCTGTTTGTCGCATATTTTTAGATTTTGGCGGGGGTATCACTAGTGAGCATTAGCTCACAGATTTACTTGTTTGTCTTACAAAACTCTTGATCTAATTTTTTCAGAAATTGAAGAAAAACAAAAATCTTATTATTGATTTTTTTATTACAACCGTACTTATTTTTGCACACAAAAAAAAGAAAAAAAACCCGAACCAATCCAGGTATGAATAAGCTCAACCTGTAAATTATCACACAGTTTGAGAAAATGTATGCGAATTTCTAAGATAATAACAATTGCACTCAGAACTTGCACAAAAATGGGTTTGACAGTCGATTGTAATTGACATATTATATCCCTTTTTATTTCGACCTATCGTATTCATTTTTTTCAAGAAATTCTCGTACGACTAAAACTATAAAACTTGTGGCCTAAAGTGAATATGAATTTAACTTTACAAATCAAATTAAACAATAGAAGCAATTATGCGATGACATAATCAGAGCGGATTTAAATTAGCAAAAGCCGTCTGGCTAGCTCAGTTGGTAACACGCAAGTCTACTGATCGAGGGGTCACGGGCGGGGCATCCTTTCGTGGAGCTTGGTCATGAAATCATTTCTACGACCATTCTCCCTCCTACCAATGATATTTAATCATGTAGGGCAGTTGTCAGTCACTGACGAAAGTATGCGCTTAGTAGTTGGTTTACAGCTAAATTTAGAGATTTAGCAATTTAGGTTATCTGACCGCCGTTATACCGACCTATACTATGTGTTGCTACGGCGTTAAACCCAACAAAACAAACAAACAATAAATTAGCAACAGTTGAAATCCCCGAGCTTAATCTGTCTCTAATGGACGGCTCAATGTTTGGTTTCTCCGTAAATGGTTGCAATGAAACATAAAAAAGTTTTCCAAACCAATTTTGAAATGGAATTCAAATGCTCTGGAATTAAGAAGGTTTTTTTACATTGACAACTGCATGAAAACATGTCTGGACTAAAACCAATTGATTTCTCAAGGCTCAAGTTCGCCCGGTTTTACGGTATCAATGTAAATATGTTGTTATCTCTTGTCCAACAGGATATTTACAATTATCAAATCATTTCACGTTTAGCACGTCACGTGATGTAAGAAGCAATAACTAGACACCGCCTGCGGAAGCTTAAAAGTACATTCAATGTAATTGGATTTGTCATGCGGGTTTTTGCACTTTCAAAATAATTTCGTCTTGAAGGGGGGTAATGGTGTATACCAACAAGATTGTTATGTTGTACATATATATCGATTTCATATCCGCTTTCTTCCATTATCGATGAAATGTGCATAGATTTGATAATGTACAAAAACGATTGAATTGCTTTGTGTATCACTGCACAAACAGAAACATGATATCGGATAGGTTTCGCATGTACAATGTCCTTAGTTGAAACTTTAGGGAGATTGAATTCCGTTCAAAATGACATTCCGGGAAACCGGCTTATTTCATATATATACATATATTCGGCGACTCTATGATATTTATGCTCATTGTTTTACTTTTCAAAAGGTGAACGTATATACAGTACCAATTTTATTCTGTATCAATTTATATTAGTACAAGTGTGTTTAAACATATTACCAAATCTTATCAAAGATGAAGCAGATTCAATGTATACGTAAGTAATAAAATTTCTTTTCGTCATTTACGGTGAAAATATGGTTTTATTCTTTGAATATATATGGTAAAAAAATAAAATCTTACATTTTCATCGTAGTAAAACTATGGTTTCATATTTTCATCTTACTAATAGACGATAAATTACGTCCTCTTGGAGAGAAAAATGACGCCAAGTTATATTTGTAAAAAATTTCTTACAAAATTCAGAATATTCGTCAATCTTGGAACACGACTTTTTATCTCATCTTGTGAGCATAGAAAGTAAAATTTACACAGTTAGCTATGTCACTTGCGATTTTTTTTTCACTAAGCTCACTGGTAACGAAATATAAATGTAAACCTTACACCAAAGACGGCTAATTTCTTATACATGTAAATCAAGTGAAAACTTTCTACTTATGTACTTTACAGATCAACTCCTAAAATAATATTATCTCATAATGATTTTTTCGTTGCAAATGTACTTACATGTATGTATACTTTTATTTCTTTTACTTATTTATTCATTTACTCACCATGTTGTATTATTTTGACCATGGAGAGGATGTGTATAGGCATTATATGCCTGTTATCCAATCCAATCCATTGAATAAAATATGTATTAAATTAAATTAAAGACGGCTAATAATAGGGCTGTGGATCGTTGAGCTAGTGACGATCCGATTCGAACCACGATTCATGCGTAGCGATTCAAGAATCGAACCACGAATCACTTGTTAATGGAGAAGCATACAGGAATTCATGTTATAACAAACGTATGTGAAGAATTATCAAAGCTTTTACCATCTTGAAACTCCAAACATTTCTATTACCAGGCGTTTTATGGGCATTTTCAGTAATAACATTTTTTGTTAAAATGTGTATCAATCGAAATTTGGACACAAGGTATAATTCAGTCCCTACATGAATTAAAATTTCCATAAGAAATGCGACTCGTTTTCAGTGTTAATCAAACTAAAATATTCTTTCATTTTTTTCCAAAAATAGATCGCAATCCGATGATTTCGGACGTGACGAATATTCGTACTCGATTTTCTAGTCGAGATTGCGAAAATCCGAGCACTCGGATACTCGAAGCAGCCCTAGCTAATATCCTCTATATATATATATTTAGCTAATAAATATCAACAATACTAACATGGTCCGAATTTGGAACTTCAGTCAGTTATCTTACCCTGAAAAAATCTGAAGCAATCCAATTGTTAAGTAGGTCCATACAGTTGAAATCCTCGGAATTTATCTTTGTATTCCTATGTAAGGATAACAAAATATTTCATCTAATATCTTTCTTGTTAATAAAGATATTAATAAAAGTGATAAAATTAAGATAGTTCCTCATCCTAAAAATAGTAAGCTTAAGGTTTTGGACCTGTAACTAACATCGGTAAACTTCGGCACTCGGTACAATCCGGTTTTTCCGAATACCTACCTTCGTCAAGTTTCGTAATTGCTATTTTTAGTAATTTTTACCACGTGACCTGGGTATTTCCAGAAGTCATAGGGTAACACATTTTACGAAAATGACGAAACCAGACGCTCTACAGCGTCAACGGTTTTCATCTTGTTATTGCGATGTAAATTGGGTATGACTAAATCACGCAATGGAGATTTTGAGGCGAAATGGACGAAATGGAGAATTGGGGCGAAATGGAGTTTTAATTGTTTAATAACTCTTTTTCTCCAATGATAATATCTATTTTGTTTACTGAAAATTAGCATAGGTGTAATATACTACACAAATATTGATAAACATTAAAAAAAATGCTTAACTTAGATTGATTTATTTCCGAATTCCTACAAATTATCGTACCAAAGTCAGCATATGAAGACAAAATCGTTGTACATTTTCTGTTTTTAATATCAACTTTACCTAATTATAAAATAAACAATACAATAATCAACATTGTTTGAAAGCTAAAGCACATAATATGCCAACATTACTGACTCTGGTGTTAAACTGTTAGTGCAAAAAACGACAACAGCAGAAAACATAGCTGGTACAGGTTTAATGCCCAAATAGTTCCCACAAGCTAGCCAAAATCAATGAAGAGAAGGTTTTTATATGATAATGCAGAGCCTAACATACATTTTTCCATCTCCAATACCAATTTTAGATGATATATTTGTATAAAGTAGTATTATCTGTAATTGACCATTTTGACGTTATTTTTCTCTATAAAATCTCTTGCAGTTTCAGTATAGTAATCTTATACAAATTCTTATAAAAAAATTAAGAAACGGTAAAATTTCTTAAATATTTCATATTGTGGGCAGTTAATACTGCAGAAAATTTTAAAACTAGTTGCATGAGTCTAACTAACTTTAAACTTGAGATATTTGCTTTTAAAGATAGAGTAAAATTTTTAACACTCTCAAAAACTCGGATTTTTGCTTGGGGGTACATGTATACAAAGCTCTGTATTTTTATAAGTATTTGTCCGAAGTGTAATCTGATTGTTCTGATTTATCATGACATGATTGTGTAACAGGAAAAATGATTACAATTTGGAAATAAAACTGCAGAATTTGAAAAAAATGTTTTTTCACTTTTTGTCTCAGCACAATTATATTGTCTTTTTTGAAAACCAAGGGTCACGTTTTTAAAATGCACAAAACTTAAGTTACAAACGGTAAATTTCTTTAAAAATTCACCATTCAATGTTTTTACTAGTATAGATTCAAGAAACAATATCATTATAAGAATTGTGGAAGGTCACCATTACAGTTCCAGAACCTTAACTTTCAAATAAAATAAATGATGAACAAAAAAGTTATTTGAGGTTAATTTTGGCAAATTGACATTGAAAAGTAAGGGTAAAATCCGAGTAATCCAACTAATAGGACCTACCTATTTGAAGAGTATACAAGGGGAAATAACTGACTAAAGTTCCCTGTTGGGATCTTAAACTCAGGCCATAAATAGTCAATGTTAAGAAATACATGAATTTAGTGTGCTCTCTTTAAAGGATCTCTCTATTAAGAAATGTGCATGTTCAAACTTAATGTAAAATGGTTTGAAATGTTAATTGTGTCTAAAATGCATGCTATATTTTGATGACTTAATGGTTGTAAAACAATTTTCGTGTCTGCGATAAATAGACATATATTCATTAATAATTCCTTAATTACAGTTAATGTGAATTGGGTTAAGAGCCACTTACACAGATCAAAATCGTAACATATATAGTAAGGGATGCCCTATTTTCATAGTAATAAATTTTCCGTGTCGTGTGACCTTAGTACAAACAGCTTGAAATTGTAAAATGAAATTACAATCATGTCATCAGGTCATTAACTAGAACACGAAGTCCCATTTCTAATATTAATTAATAAGATTCGTAATACTATCCAATCAAAAATATGAAAATTAGTGCGCATTTAAAATTTAATTGTTCAAAACCGATTACGAATTGATTACAAATAAGACTGAAGTCCAGTTTTCTATAAATACAATATTAGTAATGGGGCAAAATGTAAGGCTCGTGGCCTTCTTGGTGGTGTAGTTTAAACCTGCAGACGCTGCATTCTGATTGGCTAAGACTATGGCAACTGGTGATAAAATATAAAATGATAAAATGAAGACTAATATAAAAAATAATAGAAATGCAGCCAATTGGTCAATGGGGAATCTGACTAGATGCCCTGAAAATCCATGATTGCAAGGTGCAAAGTTGGATTATAATTCAAGGCTCCCGCCCGAACATCCATAAGCGTCAGTGTCCGTGCATTCCTACAACTACATGCATATATCAGTGGTCAAAAAAGTACAAGTGATAAACATAATGATTAGATTATCAATAAAGGCAGTCACTAGCCAATGAGAATCAGGCAAGATGCCTTGAAAAATCCATGATTGCAAGGTGCAAAGTCGGATTCTAATCCAAGGTTCTCTCCAGAACATCCATCAGCATCAGCGCCTGATTGCTTAGATAAAGTATAAGTGATACAGACAAGATCATAAAATTACACTGACATGACAAAATTACAATGACACGGGTGAACAAGATTATACAATGACAATGACAAACATAGAGACATAAAATCAGAGAAATGCCTGATTATACTACATTGTACATGTAAATCAAAAGACAAAAACATAATGATAGGTTTATAATGTTAATAAATACAACATAGACAATGACAATATACACATCAAGTATTGATGTAATAGAATAGTTACAAAACAATATAATTATGTTACTTTGTAATGAATTGGGTAAATACATTATTTTGAATTATAAAAGCTTCTTCTACATATTTCGCGAGAGAAATTAATTCTGATTTATTATTACTGTTTAAAATAAATGAATTTGGACAAACTCGTTTTAATTCTATAAAATTTCTTTATGTAATTTTTTCGGATATGGTCATACATAGGACACTTAAAAATAAAATGAAACTCGTCTTCGACGTCTATTAAATTACACATTTGGCAAAATCGCTGATTTCGTTCGACTCTGGCTTTTGAGTAACGACCTGTCTGTATTCTTAAATTAAGACCAGAAATACTTAATTTAGTAAGATATGTTCTATATTTTCGAGATATAATTGTATCCAAGTATGGTTGTAAACAAAAAAGTCTTTAATAGAATTGTAGAGTTTTTAAGAACTACTTGATTCTTTTTTGCTGTACCATGATTGTATAAACTCGTCAAAAAGCCTCTGTTTAAATATTGGTATAAACTGTTTGATATTTATAGAAAATGGATTATGCCCGATTTCATTAGTACATAATTAATCACACTCGACCCTTTATTATTATAACAACATGTGTATGAATCAATCCCAAAATCAGAACCTACTCTACCGTTCATGATACGAAGTGATGTAGACTTACATAGATCCAGAAATTTAGTACCCTAAGAGTTACTCCCCTTGACCATAGAAATTCGTGGTAATATAGTATCGGTTATATAACAATCATCATCAATGTCCGGTATATATCTATCACACATAATATAATTCTGTTTACACGAAATTCTAGCATTAAAATCACCTGATACTAATACCATACCCTTGGATTCAAAATAATTAATATCATTACGGAGACAGTCATACAAGTCTGTGTATAATACATTTGACATAGGAGAATTATCACTCCACATATACACAGCAGAAAAATATATATCAGATTCAAATCCAAAGTAAGAGCTGTCAAATTTTAACTATAATACACCGTAATAAGCATTACAGCCAGACCTATTAATAAACATTTTGGACCTATTTATTGAATTGATGATTGCTTAAACATCAGTGCTCAAAGATTTTTTATGCTGAGAAAATTGCACAAACAACACTTTTAAGCAGTCTTAGATTGGTTTATTTTACTGGTTTATTCCAAAATCCTAGGAGATTACTTTAGTGACCATAGTAATTAATAAACAAGTAGGTTAGACTGCTACAACGTTTGTCATGCTATAATCAAATTAATGTTTGAATAATTTAACAGAATCGTTTTTCTCATGCTTGGAAAGTAATACGTTTTGATAAAGTTTGATGAAACCAAAAGTTAGTTAATTGACTAATAAAACAAAATTCCAGTTTTCTATAAATATAATATTAGTGAAGCCTTTTATTTATACATTAGTGACAAAGTCACTGTATCAGATGGTCATACATCATTATAGTTCTATGGATTTTTATAAACAGTGATTTATAGTTTAACAATGCTCATCCCAAAATATGTTAAATTACGTAGATTAGCAGCCTATTTGTGTAAGTTTTTATTGATATCTATATAAAAAAATGTATTTTGACATGTTTTTAGAGTGTGGAGCTTGTTGAAATTGGATTTAGCCCTATTCTATTATCCACGTTTAATAAAATTATTATTATTATTATTATTATTATTATTATTATTATTATTATTATTATTATTATTATTATTATTATTATCATTCAAAGATATAAACTTAAATGAATCACTTTTGATTGATATTTTTGTAAATTGTAATTATTATACAGTTTACTGTATAATACGGAAATATATTTGGACGAGTACACAGCTTGAAAAGACATATTGGACGAGCCGATAGAGGAGCATCGTTTAGTGCACATGTACCCAATCGTCCAATTCGAAAATGATATATTATTTTTGGATATACGGGAATAGTGGTCACGTGGTACAAATGCAGATTGTCGATTGGTTAGATTTATTAGATATATAATAATGCACAATAATCAAAACCATTATTATATGTATACTTATTATATATCTAATAAATCTAACCAATCGACAATCTGCGTTTGTACCACGTGACCGTCCAATATATTCCCGTATTGGATCCAAAAATATAATTATATTATTTTCGTATATATTTCACAGAGTGTGCTTAGACTACGTATTTCAAGTGTGGCATAGCCACAGTTGTATATATATTTTATTTTCTTACATCTTTGCTATTGCATCATTTCAGATGGAGTTTTATTGTTTTATATTTCTACACTCGTTGACTTAACAAAGGGTCACCCATCAACAGGAAATGGTAGTGGTGACACAAACCTGTCAGGATTAAGAAGCCGTGTCGCTGGTCTGAAGATTGAAGCAGAAAATATCAAAAACAAAGTAATTGTTTTATTTGATTTTTAGTCTCAGTGGTAGTTAGTTTGTCTTTCTACATGTATATAATTCTAAGGCATTTCATTCAATCAAATCGTCAAACAAATTGTTAAACGATACGAATCGCGATGCCATAGTCGAGATGCGATAATCAGGGAATTAGATAGCATGTTATCTATGTCTCTGCGATAATGCATTTGTACTTTCACGAAAATAAAAAAAAAATTAATGCTTGCCCATAATAAACCATTTATTTTTATGTGAAATATAGTTGGCACAGATAGAGTGAATTTTCAGATTATAATTTATAAATACATGTAATATAGATATATTCAAATTGGGGCCGTTTAAATTGTTATCTAAGGGAGGTAACGCTGTTATTTTTATCAGAAAATGTTCGGGTTTTAGCATGACTCATGTTTGTAAGGATTGTTTCCCTTTGCTAAATTTATATCGCGTTTTTATTCTTTTTGTCATGTTCTTTTTTAAAAGCGGGTTTAACGCCGTATCAACACATTTTTGGTCATTCTACTGCGCCTAGCGCATCTTACCTAGCTTTCCTGAACCCTTGTCTATAACCAGTACACACCTACTCTTCCAAAAGGCTAGAAACTACTCCATTTACCATATTAATGGAGAAAAATTGACACAATTATCAAATTTTCATGGAAAGATATAACCTCCCCAGGTGGGATTCGAACCCGTTCCCCTTCCCGGCGCGCTACCAACTGCGCTATCTTAATAGCCTATGGGTATAAGAATGAATACAAGATAGAGTATGTCTAGAAATGATTATAAAACATTGTATACAAAATCATTAAAATGACCCCATGTTTTGTTTTATTTTGTAATACATTTTAGGAAAATATATTTTACCAATTGATAAGTTAACTGATATAGCTTTTTACCTCAAAGGTAGTTGTAATATAATCAATGATCAGACTTGGGTTATGTTATAGTAGTGACGCAACATATTCACGTGACTTTTGTCGTTCAATTAGCATTAATATTTTAAGCTTCTCGGGTAGCTCAGTTGGTAGCACGCAAGACTATTGATCGAGGGATCGTGGGTTCAATTCCCAGGGGGGGGGGGGCATACTTTCTTGAAGCTTGGTCATGAAATTGTATCTACGGCAATTACCCCTCCCACTTGGTGCATACTTTCGTCAGTAAATGACTACTGCCCTACATGATTAAGAACCATTGATATAAAGGCAGAACGGCCGTAGAAATAATTTAATGACCTAACTCAACTAAAGTATGCCCTGTCCGGGAATCGAACCCACGACCCCTCGATCAGTACACTTCCAAGTTATAAACTTGAATAATACATTCATGTAGAGGCCTAAATTTAATATAAAATGGTTTTATACAGGATTTTTTGCAGTACCTAGACAATTTAGGTCTTAGTCAAATGGCTTTAATTTGCAATTCACAATAACATTCATTAGAACGATTTTGATACAGGCTTTTATTTTCGCAGCTTTTGGAAGAGTGTCATCTTATTCTAGATTCCGAAACCATTCACATTTTAGACAACCAACAACATTATTTGACACCTATAAGTGATGCTGAACTCGAAGCTTCCACGGTACGTACATATAGAGGATACTGGTCGAATTTGTTTGTTTGTTTTAATGGTTTAACGCCGTAGCAACACATTGTATAGGTCATATAACGGCGGCCAGTCAATCTACTTACTCCTCCTGGAAAGGCTAATCTCTGGATTTAGCTGTTAACCAACTACTAAGCGCATACTTTCGTCAGTGACTGACAACTGCCCTACATAATTAAAAATCGTTGGTAGGAGGGAGAATGGCCGTAGAAATAATTTCATGACCAAGCTCCACGGAAGTATGCCCCGCCCAGGAATCGAACCTACGACCCCTCGATCAGTAGACTTGCGTGCTACCAACTGAGCTAGGGGGCGGCTTTCGTCGACATTGATCACGGTGTTAATACCACGTGACTTTGACATAAAAAATGCTACAGTTTCAAGCAGAAAACTGTGAAAAATACCTTATCGACACAGATGTTTAAAGAGTTGTTAGTCTTTTATTGTTCGTTTTTTCTCAACTGTCAAAACATGAATAATTTCACGGTGACTTCGTGCTCTTTGTCTAACACTCGTGATATTGAGAAAATGTGTAATCATTCACCGTGAAATTATTCAAACTTTTACAGTTTAGAAAAAACGAACAATAATTCTTGTCGAATTTACACGATACCTACTCGAGGTTAAGCAAAAATGTGGATAATTTTGCTGCGCATCACATCTCCAGCGCTAGTTTTATACTTTTTGCAAACATCCTGGAAAACGTACAAACATTATTCTTTTCCGTCATGCTACAGTGACCTGTCGTCGTCCTCTATTAAATAGGTTTCCTTTCTTCTTTTTAGTTTTGTTTTATTTAAACCGTAGCATTTTTGATGTCATATTTGCGTTGCGTGTTATTGCCACAGTGTAAGGCTGGTATTCCTTAGTTCCGTGCGCCCTCGTCCGCGTCCATGTACGGGTCCGCGTCCGTATTGTTCACGTCCGTGAGGGATATTTCATATTTTCGTTCAAGTCGTATGTATATGTTACAGGGAATGTGTGTAATCAAGGATTTCACGTAATCCCTAACCAATTCAGGGAATTCGTGTAAGCCCTGGTGATTTTAGGGAATACGTGAAATCCCTGATTTCACTAGGGATTACATGAAATCCCTAAAATAATTTTAAATTTTTATACAAATTCCCTGACTCGATTGCTGATACAGATCATGTTGATCAGCAATGAAATTCTTACATTCAATGTCTTGACAACAAAATCACTGTAATTATATACAGAAATTTTTTTATGCAAATGACATCTTTGTTTTTATAACAATTATCATAATAACAACTTATGACTCGAATTAAAAATTCAATTATTGTCTGTACTACAATTTAATTTTGATGATTATGTTTGTAGAATCATTATTGTAATATATTTAAGTATGGTATGGGATGAAATATAAACAAATTACAGGAATCCAACACATTTATAAGATTCAGCATCTGACATCCTAAACCTGCAAAACCATGTTTATTGTAATTATTTTCCATAACGTGGCTTTTATCTTTGTAGTCTCAGTTATAATTACAATAATGACCGAAGAAAAAAGCAAAACTAGAAAGCATTAAAACAACAAATTATCAAATTTTGAACACAAGCTATTCAGTAGGCATGCAAAGTGAACTGTCTTTAAACTTATGATGGATAGCCTACTTTATATGAGTACAATATATATGACGTTAGCATAGGACAGTATACTTATAATCTATTTGTTACAAAATAAAAGAATACATTTCACACTTTTTTGAAATATATTAACCTAATTATGTTTCAGGGAATGTGTGTAACCAGGGATTTCACGTAATCCCTTACCAAGTTAGGGAATTCACGTAATTCACGATTAAAGAGTTTATATCGTTGCTTTGAAAATTCAAGCTATAATACTATAATTACTTTCACATTACAAATATATCAATGCATAACAGTAAAAAAAAAAAAGTAAAATCTTACAACACAATAAATCATATTTTACATTAAAATCATGATAATTTTGTGATCAGGGAATATGTGTAAAATCGAAAAAAAAAATCAGGGAATACGTGAAATCCCTAGAAAATTTCAGGGTTTACATGTATTCCCTGACATCATTTTACAAGGTTGGGGATTACATATGGTCCCTAAATTTCAGGGATTACATGAAATCCCTGGTTACACACATTCCCTGTAACATATATAATGCGCGTAAGCTAAGTAATTGTTCTTTTGAAGTTGTGAGAGATTCATACGAAGTCTTTTTTCAAAGAAAGTGTGACATTTCACCATTGGCTAATGTTGGGAACTGTGATTGCTTAACAAAATAGACAATGCCTTCTATCTTCAGTGATTTTGCCGCTGAATTCCGTATATTCCATTAAATCGACGTGCATTTGTGGACGCTATGAGTGACATCATAAATTGTCTCGTTTTCCCAAACAGTTTCAAGTACTTTTTCGCAAATATCTCAGGCAACTAACTTTTTTTTGCATTTGAGTGGTGTTTCCTGCACAATATGCATCCGCGAACCCTCCGTGTGCGTGAAATTTTGCTCGCTGAGCGAAACGGCGCGGACACGGAAGCGGACACGGGTCGGACGTATGGAATAGTACCGACGATATTCTTGTTGAACGAAATATCGCGGACACAGACACGTACACGTACGCGGACGACGGAGCACGGAACTATGGTATACTAGCCTAAAAAGTCATTTTCTGAGTTCACAAAAACTACGAATATTCTTTTTCTTTTACGCCGTGCCTTAGTTTTGTTGCATCTTTGTATTATCGTAAGGCGCCTAGCAGGGCAGAGACACAAAAGAGCGAAAACACATAAATTCTGTCGCATGATTGTGTTTTCGCTCTTTCGCCTGCTGCTTGCACATGCGCACATCAGTAGATATCGACTGCATAGCTCAGGCACATGTGAATGTAAGTAGTTAAAATCACTCTATTTTTCACAATGTATTCTAGTACTCTGCTTACGAAAACACAAAGATGCGACAGCATTAAGGCAAAAACACGACATGAAATGGTGTCATACTTTTTAAAAAGTTTTGTTGTATAAATATGTTCTTTGCGTTACATTTCCTCAGGCAAAGACACGACAAATGATTAAATTGTCGTATAATTGTGTGTTTCGCATGGCGCCCCGCGGGACGAAAATACGACAAAAAGTCCGTATTGTCGTACTTTCGTGTTTTCGTGTGGTACCCCGCAGGACGACAATGCGACATGACGAAATTCAGCTACCATAGTTTGGGCATAAAAGAACATAAGCGGGTTAGTATGAACGCTGACCATGTACTAATATTATATTATGCCTATTGTAGACCACCTCATCATTTTGAGTTCAGATCTGGTCTTTAAGATATCAGTACAAAACACTGTCTTATTTGAATATGGAATGTATCATTTAATATGGAATTTACTATACTCACTGTACAGTTCATTTTGTTCAACAAAATAGACTGTATGTAGCCTATTCGTATTGTAGTTTTCAAATTTTGTGCATGCCGCGCATGAACAAAATTTCTATTCTAGTTAATTATACTAGTTATTGGTTGATAGAGACTGTATATAGTGGATTTTGTCCATGCGGCGCATGAACTAAATTTGGACTGGATTTAAGTGTTGAATCCTTAGTGAAGATGCCCCAATACATGTGATGCATTTAGTCTCATATTTGTAAAGGGGCTACATGAAGTCTCATGTTTATAAAGGGGCTACATGTAGTCTCATGTTTATAAATAGTGAATTCCACATTAAATGATACATCCCACATTCAAATAAGACAGTGTTACAAGTACGTGTAAACTGGAGATGCCTCTTTGTAACACTGTGTATCAAAACATGTACTTTGCTTTGTTTTGCAGGTCAGTGCGCTGAGAGTACAAACCAATCGACTAAATGAATACAAACTTTATTTAAATGTAACTATTAGTGTTGGCAGACGGTTTTCACCAAATTTAAGAACGCTTTTACTAAATCACATTACTAATATAGAATCTGTTCAAATCAGTATTTTATTAGCTTTACAAGAAAGTGGTAGCTTTGAAGAATTTCCAGGTGGCACTGTACATACGTCTCAGTTCAATCAGATTGGTGCTAATTTTGCATATAAATGTTATGGTTCGTATATGTTGATAGCTGGGGACGGTTTAAAATTATTTTCTAAACTAAACGAGTTTTATCAATAGAAGACAACAGTATCGCTTACGACAATAGTATCGTCATACGACAATAGTATCGTCTTACGACTACAGAATCGACTTAGGACAGCAAATATATATTTAAAGAAAAGTTCTGAATCTCTGAATTTGAGAAGGAAAATGCTAGTTGTGATCACATACAAACATTACGTTTATTCCATCCTACAGTTGTTGAAATGGTTCATGTTTTAGGGGTCCATTTTGACTGCAAACTACAAACAACTATCCATAATCTTAATGAACAGTATTAATACAAAATGAAGAATTCAAATAGTTAATTCGAGCTTAAGATAAAAATGATGACATTATTATATGCAATTGAATCTCAACCACGGTGACTATGATATTGCAAATAGTACGATGTCAAGAAGAAAACAGAAAACAAATCTGTCTCGACTCAAAGTTTTTATAAGCTGTAAGTCTTTTAATTCATGATAGATTTCAATGATACCTACTCGAGGCTAAGCAGAAAAGTGTACACTATTGGAGGCACATCACATCTCTAACGACAGTTAATATTTTTTGCTAACACCCTGGAAACTATTCCTTTTCAGCGTGCTATAGTGACTGACGTTGGAAATAAGACGCACAGAAAACAGCTACCATAAAAGTTTTTAGTTTTAGGGATTTTATACAGATGAACATTACTATCTTTTGGTTAAAAAAAACTCAGTGTAATATGGCCTTCAGATGTCTATTCATAAAAATCAGTGTTATATGGCCTTGAGACATTTATTCATTACATCGTTCGTTCATTTACTTATCTATGCGTTCATTCAATCATTTATTCATACCAGACTTGACTCAATGATTAATTGAGTAAACATGTTAACCTCATATAATTGTGCAATCAGGGTAAAATATTTCCTTTTTATATTTTTATAGTCTTTCTTTTCAATAAAATGGCAAGTATTTTTTTCAATGTTGTCTTAGTGTTATATTTTACCTATCATATCAACTTGAAGTTAATAGACCTAATTCGGCATTCGCAACTAAAAAGATATCCTAACCGCCTAAGAATGTTTAAAAGACAAGAAGAGACCAATGAAAATTTTAAATTTCAGCAAGTACGACATATAACAAATCTATAAATAGCTTGGTGATTCCCTCACGATCCTACTTTCGTTTTCAACAATGTGTATGCCACATGATTTAATTCATTCAGTTGAATGTTATATTAAGTGACAACTGTTATAAGTAAGTGAATTATTACGTTCTTAATACTGTTTTAGAGACTAAACTTGGTTCTATACTTTTGGCACAATCATTTGCCTGTATATCCCTTTAAAGTATATTCTTCAATCACAAACCTTTCTAATGATAGGTCATATTATCGTACAGAACATGATAAGAAATGACACGTATAAATAAGAAGTAGAACAAAAAGTAGAAACAAACGTTTATTTTTCACAGTTATCTTGATCTCGTTCATAGACACCAATCACCGGCTAGATGCAATGTTATAATTCAAACTCCCGCAGCGGTTATCTCCCTTTACCAAATCAATAACCACTGCCACCACAAGTAAAATTCGTCCCTCAGAGAGCCGAAAAACCTTTTTCATCTTTTCTTTTTACAATTCAATATTTTCAATAATTTTCGTCTTCTCTTAGTAAAATATGATGTTCAAAGTACAAAAAGATAAAAGAAGTTTTAAGTGTCAATTAGTAAAAATAACAAAGCGTGACGTAAGCACTGTGAGAAGTTTGGGCATTCTATAAATAGATAGTATTATTAGCGTCACGTGATTTACGTGGTGGCAGTGATTAAGTAGCAAAGCGTGACGTAATCACTGTGAGGAGTTTGGTTATAATTATGTTTAACAAATTTACGTCTTGGATCTAGGGTACACTATGACATAAAAGGTATATATCAGAGTTTCGAAATTTATTTCCATGAAATTTTTCCATGAAAGCAATTACTGCATCAAATGCATCTTGTAAGCAGGGAGTTGATACAATAAATTAATAATGTCACGAAAACAATGATAGTAAAGATATGAAATGTCGAATGACGTCACAAAAACCATAAAAGTAAAAATATAAACTTCGAATGATGTCAGCAAAAACCATAAAAGTAAAAATACGTCAAATGACGCCACAAAACAACATTTGAAATTAAAATATGAAATTTTAGATGACGTCTCAAAAACCATGGAAGCTGTTGTATATCATCTTATCTTAGAACAACTCGTGAAATCAGAAAATGATAGTTTAATACACAGGCAGCCAGCACGGTACCGAATAAAAAACACTGCATATGTACATAGTGTTTTTGGTTCGGGGTTGTGCCAGTAACGTCACTTTTTTAATCTGTCTTCAAAGCTCACTAGGTAAAATAACAAAGGTAAGTCTTAACTTGAGAGCAGATTTTATACAAACATACATGCCGCTTTTTAATAACGGTGATTTGTGATCTGTCTCATACCAGGCCACCGGCATCGCTTCAAAGTGTTTGCCTAGCATAGTTGCTATGAACGGTTTGCTTAAAGCTCTGAAAGCTTTGTCGGGCGTCTTCATTGTTTGCTTTGCTAACTCAATTTGTTGCTCATGGATTGATAGGTGAAAGGCAATCTCTGTAAACAGATATCCTGTAGAGCGTTGTCGTACAGGACCTCTACTATCTCAATGAAGGGTCACGTCGAGATGACCTTTATGTCGACCAATCAATGTGTAGCTTTCATCTAGACGAAACACTATTAATAACATTTTGATTTGTTAATTTCTATTTTTAGATCAAGGTTTGCGAGCTAATTTACCAGTGGTATTATTCACAGTCTGCGATTGGACGGCTCATTTCAAATTGCGTGACGTAGACGATGTAAACAAGTTACTAATCATAACAATTTCTTCATGAATATTATGATGAGAAAAGGTCACCTGAACGTGACCCTCGATTGAAAACGGCCAGATCTAAATTAGCCAGTAGGCGAGCGGAATATTTTAGATCGGATTTTAATTAGATTGAAAGATAACGACCATATATCTATGGTTCTCACCAAATCTTTAGTCAATACGTTAGTTTTCACATTTTAAAATATAATTCTAGACCCGACATTAAGATAAGCGGATCAAATATCGGTGACGCGGTGATGCACTAATATTGTCTTTACCATGACATACGGGGTGGATATTTACTACATGAAACACCATCATTAGTTATATGTCAATTTGCAATACAATTGTCATTTTCAGAACACTACTTTCCTGCTTTCAAAAATATTTCCATACAATTTTGATAGTTTTAGAAAAAAGTGATATTTAAGTTGAAATCTGTGAATGAGTACCTTTAAATGACCTGTATTGATACTAAGGACGGTCTTAGTTTAATCGAGGACAATCTTATGTCACGAAAGCGAACTCAAAACGAGGACTCAGATACTATAGTTACTGAAGAGCAGTCGGTTTTGTCTAAGTACGTACAAAGAATTTGTACCAGTTTTTGTGACCCTATGTTAACCCCTGAACTTTATCTCCTGAGTCGTGAACGAACCACACCATAATAATCAAAGCACTGAAGACACAACATTTGTTTAGGTTTTTTAGTTCAACAGGGATTGCTCGTATTCGAACCATGATTTCTCACAAAGAACAGTTCTGTAATACTAGTTTGTTGATTAGAGAAAGATATTGTGTATTGTGTTACTCAGCTACTTTCTACAGTGTAATATATGTTTCTTTCAGCCGCATTTCAACAACATATTTCCGTCATGTCAAGGCAGTAAATTATGCGACTAATGACTCAGACCCATTAAATCGTGGCTTGTTGCGGACCCGTACGTGCAGACAGCCGTACACCGTGGGAAACACAAAACAACACACCCGTACGGAGCCGTAGCTGGAAAACATGCAAGTTTAATCCATACTCGGCGACGATTTTGTTCACGATTTTACTTTGAAACTGATACGTGTATCAACGGCTCATCTCACGAACCCTCGTAAAAACGTAACAGTCCGTACGGGTACGCAAAAGTTCGTACGGATCCTTGCGGAGCTTGATTGCACGGCACCCGTACGGTGCCCTCATGGCTATTTGTATGTTTATGAGACGGTAGCATTACTGACCATAAACAGTCATGATAACAATCTTACGTTTTATTGCAAAGCCTTCAACAGAAGTGCTTTGGTACGATGTAGGTCGCACACATGGGTATATAAAGCACTTTCAATGGTAAATCTCGTACACACGTTAAAATCGCACTTTCAACGATAAATGCCGCACACACGCTAAATATCACACTTTCAACGATAAAAGTCGCACTCACATTAAATACCACACTTTCAACGTTCAATGCCGCCATGCACACATTAAATATCGCACATTTTTTAACGTTAAACGACGTAAAAACGCAAATCGTTTGAATAATTGCTAAATACAGATATCTTAACGCTAAAGTCTCAGAAGTTGAGCCCCAGCTAAATGTCGCACATTTTTAAGTAAGTATTTTTCAAGCATTGTTACTTCACATGATAAGTTGTGTAAAAAAATGCTCCATTATTTCACATTTTACCTGAACGTTTACATCGCCCTCAACTAGCATCAGACTAGCGCCATCATCAGTAATTATGAACTAGTGTCTTTGGGCGATGGGCCAAGGGCCGCGTATTATCAAAGGTCTTACGACTGATATTCCTCTTAAACCGCATTGTATTGTATAGCTAAATTATCGTAAGATTTTTGATAATACACTGCCCTTGTTGGTATCCTTTAGCTGCTGCAGAAGTGTTTTAACAAAGTTGTCATTTATCGCGTTTGTGGAAAGTCAAGTTTTGTTTTAGTTGTTTGCGTACAAATGCCATTATATGCTCAAACGTGCAGGAACAAAATGCTTATACTTTGAAGTTCAATGCCCAAACATTTTGGCAGAAATCATGTAAACGTCTCACCCAATCTCCGTAAACATATATCCGACAGACCACTGTCTTATAGGAACTCCTGACATCGCAACGGGGTCACGTCGAGATGACATTTGTGTCGACAAATCAATGCGTAGCTTTCATCTAGACGAAACACTATATACAGTATGTAGCATCGTGATTTTGTAATTTCTATTTTTAGACCGAGTTTGGTGAGCTTATTAAGTTTGACGGTAGTTCCTCACAGGTTGTGATTGGAGAGTTCTTGGTAAATTACGTTACATAGATTATGTAAACAAGTTATTGAGCATTATGATTTCTTCTTGAATATTCAAATAGCAACGGTCAACTGAAAGTGACCCGTAAAATGAAGTAGCTAGATCCAAAGTAGTCAAGTGCGCGAGCGGATAATATTAGATCAGATTTTAAACATGTCGGCTAATAGCTATTTATAGCTAATGTTAACTGTTGTATATAATACCGACTATAAATAAAATAGTGTATCTTTGTTGTATCTTTGTAAAAAGATTGACGTCTTACCATAAGTAGTAAGTACATTAATGGTTGAAAAAAAACTTGGTCATTATTGACAAATTCGCCATTTAGTTTTCATAAATGTTTTCATATTATTTGTCCACGACCAAGCAGTATGAAAATTAATACAAGTCAGATAAGTTGAGCTTATGAATTCCTCACTCCAGCATTTATAAATAATTATCTTCTTAATCTTAACATATTTTGACATGTGTATTATGTCGGTCATGTGAATTTATCCTAACTTGTCCATATGTACGCAGCGATGTACTAAAAAATGATAATGACGTCATCGCCTATCACTCATAAAAAGGAATCGACAGTTTGGGGATTTATCATAATATTATTTAGTGATCAAAGTATTAACACATTAGTTATGTTCGGTTCCATTGCTTTTCTATTGGCAGCATTGCCTTGTGCGCTCTTAGCACCTACCGGATTTCCCAATATGGTTCAACTTAATAGTAATTATGATCTATATTGGGAGGCTAATTCCACATACATAATGTTTGAAGTACAGGTACAGACTAATGGAATGGTTGGATTCGGAATTTCAGAAACCGGACTAATGTTCCCCGGTGATATGATCATGGCCTGGGTAAGCCATGGCCAAACTGAATTCCAGGTAAGTACTTATTTGATATTCTTCAACTTTATGTCACTGGCACTGAAGTCCTTCATACTTATGTTATTATAGAAAAAAACCATAGAAAAAACGGCCCCTTTTTAACAATTGCTTTTGAGTCGTGCCACAGCTTATTGTTATGTACGAGTTTTAGACAAATCAAAATGGATGTTACAAAACTGTAAATGGACCTTCCCATGACCTTACTTATTAGCATATTTAACAAAGGTTAACAGTTATATTTTGTCCCACAAACAATATGTTAACGAAAGAGCACAAGGTTATATTTGTGGGTAAATGTATTGTTATTCAAATAAAAAGGTCGCACTTGGAATGGTCTATTATACTGGAAGTGGGCAGTGTCTCTCACTCGCTGAAAAGTAAAATTACTGAAATAACGCTTAACTCTATGATAACTATAAACGATATGAAGTTGATACTTACCAGTTTTGTAAAACTATATGCCAGCTTTAAACTAGAACCAGTTGGAAGTCCTGTCATATTCCAAAATGTAAAGAAATAGTTTGACCGTGGATCACTGCAAAAACTGCTCAATACCATGTGTCTATTATAATAAGCGAGGACCGACTCAAAAAAAATATTTTAAAAGGGACCTCTTCATTTCTTTGTTTCTTTAATAATATTATATTTCATCTTAAGTACAAATATTTTATCGAATAAGGACTCTAGTGCCAGTGCTTTATGTATCTGTATCTCGATCACGTATTTTATCTTTTGTAACTATTGTTTGTTAGATTTAACGCCGTATCAACATTATATGAGTCATATCCAGGCGGTCAGTCAACTAATCACCGTTCCTAGACAGCCTAAAGCTCTCGATTTAGCTTGTAACCAGATACAAATCACATACACATGGCAGTGACTGACAACTGTTCTATATGATTAAGAATCAGTGGTAGGAGGGAGAATGGCTGTAGAAATCATTTTATGACAAAACTCTACGAAAGTATGCCCGCCCGGGAATGGATTTAAGAGTTTTAATGACAATGTCTTACTCCAGAATTAACAAATATTCTGGGTTTTTTTCATGATTTTATGGGTTCCGTTGAAGTTTTTTCCCCCAAATGTAAATAAAGTGACGTCAATTCTCCTCCAAGATGACGTCATCTATCTTTAAAGTGATGTCAATTTGCCCTTTATAATTTCCCTTCAATTAAAAATATTGAAATTGATATTTTTAACGTTTATTTACACTGCATAACACATTCGGAACAAATGTCCTGATATCCGAGGTATATCTATGTAAAAGATTGCCGAGGTTGTTGCGAATGTGAGTAACACCGCATTTCGTCGATAAGCATTAAAAGGTGGTTATTCTTTCTTTAGGACAGTTATGCGTCAAAGCATGGTCCACCAACGAAGGATGTCTCTCAAGACTGGACTTTATATTCATCATCTGAACATGGACAAACTACAACATTACAATTTGGTCGACCATTAAACACCCATGATGACCAAGATTTAGTTATTCATGTAAGATTGATATTATTTATTTCTATACGAAATTTGCATTGTTTATTTTTTGAACGCCGTACATCAACACTTTTTTTCGGACCACTGTCAAAGCCAACTTTTGACCTAAATGTTTAGCCCATACAATTTGCTCTACAATTCCTGTATGTCCGATGAAATTCTCTTCCGGTATTAGAATGGATAAAATTTATGTTACTATTAGTCCTGAAAAAATAGTTTAATATACGGTCCCAAATTTTTAATATGCGGGCCAAGAAAAGAGTTTATCAAACGGTTCCCCGAGTTGATATATAATGAATCAGGATCAATACTCGTAGTAGTTTATATATATTAATTTTAGGCAGATATTTACAGCATTTAGATTCATAATTCCTTAAATGTTAAACGTACTTCAAACAAAATGAATCCTGCACAGGGCCGAACATGTTTTCTTAAAAGATATTTCTTGTTTAAAATGACTGCACGCGTAACAACTTCCTGGGCATTCATGCAACTAGTTAACCATTCAATTAATTCGATAATGATCTAATTATCTGGTTATCTAGTGGCAAAAATAAGCTACCATAACATATACATGAATAATTTTATATTACAGCCTGGAAAAGTTCACGTCATTTACTCATGGACTGACGCCGATCCTACTGGTTGGGATACTATATCATACCATGGCAATGTTAATAGGGGTTCAATGGAGATAGACCTTCTAGGGGGCAATGGACCCGCTGTAGGAAAATAAGATAATTATTATTGATAATAAAAAGTGTACTTATAAACTGTTGTCTCTAAAAGAAGAATAAATTAGAAAATCATATCTCTTTTCTTTCATGGTTTCCCGTAGTAAATAGAAACATAACACACACTGGAAGATAACATTTTATCTACGAAGTTAGCCAAGAACATAACTAATAAGATACAGTTTTGGGTATATTAAGGGTTATACTATACCCTATATCTCTGCAAAAAGATTTGCACCATTCATGATTACTCAACTTGGTTCCTTTCTTGTCAAACATACGAGAGCCAATAAGTTCAACTCACTGGCACCAGAGTCCATATCTTATGATCATAAATAATGCGTACGTCCATATATATAGTTCCATTTGCATACATAGAATATTATATAATAAAAGTATAATAACTCGTACACGATAATGTATACGGGACCGACTTTTAATTTCGTTTGTTGACAAATATTATATGTGTACGTATTTAGGACTCTGGTGCCAGTGGTTCAACTATCCAATCCACCCTAAAAAAGTAAATCTCTCCTTTATTTCTTAATCATCATATTGGCCATATCGTCTGATGTTGAACTCAACCCTGGCCCAATTCAAGATCTCCTGCATGTGTGGAGGTTGTGGACTTGCAGTCCTTGATACAGACCCAGCAATAGAATGTGATAAATGACAACATTGGCATCACATTGCCTGTGAAGGTGTAGGGGCAGATTCCTACCATTGACTTGTTAACCTAGACGTCATAAGCGAAATATTCCCAGCAACACTAGGCTATACCACTTTTCGTAAAGATAGGAAACAAGGTAAAGGAGTTGGCGTATTCATCCTTGTCAAAAATAAATTTGCAGCCACTGTGCAACATCAACTTGATACACAATGTGAAGTGCTATGGGTAAAAATAAATATCAATGGAACAGAACCATTATTCATAGCTTTGTACTATAGACCCAAAGAAAATGACTTCATGAGAGCTCGAAAAGTCACTGGAACTTTCCAGACCCCTTAAAGGTACCAAATGGATCTTTGGTGATTTCAACACCCCAAATCTTTCCTGGGACTCTGACCACACACCTCTCATGAAAGCAGGCAGTACTAGCTCTCAATCTTACACTAAATTCCTTGACATTATAGATGATTTCAGTCTCTCACAAATGGTTACCAGCCCTACACTGAATGACAACACTCTTGATCTTTTCTTAACTACAAACCCAACACTGGTTACCAACGTCCAAGTCATTGCAGGCATATCAGATCACAACATAATCATCAGCAATGCACGACTAAAGCCTGTCATAAACAAACAAGCACCAAGAAACATCCCATTGTTTAGAAAAGCTAAATGGTATGATTTAAACAATACATAAACACATCAAAGGTTAACATTCTAAAGGATACAGAGTTCACCTCAGTAGAGGATCTCTTGATTCAACTCAAAGAACTCATTCACTCAGGCATTTCTAAGTTTGTCCCAACTAAGAAAATAGGGTCCAAACATAACTTACCCTGGGTCACACAAGAAATAAAAAAAATCCGGAAGTGGGACAAACTTTATCAAAAGGTCAAACGTCATAAAGGTCAAAGCCATTACACTAGGAAATTTAGATCCCTTGGGCACATTGTCCAACAAAACACTAGGTCATCTTATGAACTTACATAGAAAACATCCTTGATATTCAACAGTCAGACTCAAACCACTCAGAGAAATTTAACGCAAAGAAATTTTATTCACTTATCAAAAACAGCAGACTAGACTAACAAGTTATTGCCGCTCTTATATATCCCATCATGCCTGACATCAGTATGGCCCCAAATGGGGTCCTGAAACTTCTCCAAAACTTAAAGGTGGATAAGGCAGCTGACCCGGATGAAATTAAGCCCATAGTCATTAAAGAACTAAGACATGAAATTCTTGATCTAGTGTCACTGATATTCCAGAAGTCCCTACAAACTGGTCAAGTACCTTCTGATTGGACCAAGGCAAACGTCTCCCCTCACTGTTTAAGGAAGGTGACACTAGTGACCCTGCAAATTACAGGCCTATCTCTCTAACATGTATTCAGTATAAACTCTTAGAATATGTTATTGCATCAAACCTATCTACCCATCTCTAACGACACAACATTCTATACGAATTACAACATGGGTTCCGTGAAAGGCGGTCCTGTGAGACACAACTTATAGGACTTGTTGATGATATATTGAGGAATCTCTCAACAGGTAAACAGACTGATCTTATCATATTGGATTTCAGCAAAGCCTTTGACAATGTCAACCACATTAAGTTACTGCAGAAACTCCAAGATCTCGGTGTTTCCAGGCAAGCCGTATCTTTGATCCGGTAATTCTTAATAGGAAGATCCCAATCAGTCTTGGTTAATGGCCAGATGTCTGACCAAGTCCCTGTCACCGCCGGAGTCCCTCTGGGCTCGGTAGTCCTCGGACCTCTCCTTTTCCTTGTTTACGTAAACGACCTCTCTGAGTCAGTTTCTTCCCAGGTGTGGTTGTTTGCAGATGACACGGCTGTCTACCTTACTAAAGCCACCCCTTTTGACAGCCAAAAACTCCAGGATGATCTCCTAATCCTAGAATCCTGGGAAAAACTGTGGGATATGGAGTTTAACCTCAGTAAAGTGCTAAGTGCTCCATATTACACACAGTAGGAAACCTATCCTATTTGTATATAAATTTCATGGTCAAGCACTTTCCCCTGCCTTGTTGCTATCCAATCCTCTCCTATTTAGAAGTTCCAACAGGGTTAACACGTACCATGCACCCTCTCAGTCTCCGTCAACCCCATGTTAGAGCAGATTTCTTCAAGTTTGCCTTCTTTCCCCATACCACAGTTCTCAAGAATAGATTACCCTTCATAATTCAATCTTGACCAATTCAAGCAGGCAGTGGCCAAACTCGATACTAGGCAAAGCAATTGATTTCATCTTTTAGTTGTTCCTTTTATTTACGAGGAACGTGTTCCAAATCAAAGCAGGTGCCCGCCTCTATGTGTTCGTATTTTTTAAGGCCACAATTTTGTCTCTCAATTAAAAAGTGTACAAGAACTCACACATTCATTATGTTGTCCCTGCACTCAGACTGGTTCAAAGATACCTTCAGCCAGTGGATACATAGACATAAACGGTGTATCGCAGCTAATGGTACCTTTGAGAAAGAGTGACGCTTTGTAAGTAAAGGTTATAACATTTTATTGAGACGTCTTTGACGTCAAACATCTGTGGACTCCAGCAATTTGCGTTACCCAACATAGATCAGGAAAGTATAACACGAGATTTAGAATACGCACATGCATGTTTTTTCACACGCATATAGAAAACTACTTTTTACTCATATGTTAAAATTTTCAAGTTTATTCCACGATCGGGTTTTGATAAATGGCGTTTGTCTCATTACTTCTGGATCACCCCTCGTATCTTTTACTTTTTAACATTTAACTGTTTCATTCTACAACTATTTTCTTTTTTTGGCTCTGGGAGAACATTCTTCCAGTTTTTTTTAGTTTTTTCTTTTATTTTTATCTTTGCTTATCACCGGTGTGACCTGCCCATTATACTCGTGAGAGATGTGGCAGTATTATGAGATAGATACTAATGAACTTATTTTCTCAACAAATATGATCTGTGATAATGAAGGAAATAATAGATATAATGTACATATAAATTAGCATTATTACCTGATTGCTTATACATAGGCAAACAAACCAATAAACAAATACCCAACAAACAAACAATCAAAGCTTATATAAGCGTAATTCGCTATTTTTTTACTGTTTTCATTGTGAACTATTGACCGGTAAATAGTTTTGACTGTTTCCCGCGCGTGCTCTGACGTCACGCAATGTTATTGCAACTGTTACTGTACTGATATAGGGGAAGTAACTGCTACGGGATTTTAAGCTTTACCAGACGCTTTCGAATGCATCAAGCGTCCATCGATCTTGATTTAGCAGACGTAAACATGTCAAATACTGTTTAAATAGTAATTGATCAGGTAATAAAACAGTTATTTTATGTGAGATTTGGGAACAGTCAAACTGTTGTCCCTCGATATCAGTAATAGTGTTTTAAACTGTTTCCCTCGGTCTACGGCCTCGGGAAACAGTTCAAAACACTATTCCCACCTCGGGCTAACAGTTTGACTGTTCCCGAATTACATATGAAATAACTGTATAACTATTTATACAGAGTGGATAAGTGCATCAGTTAGCTAAGAAATGTTTGCACATGATCTAATAGCTCGAGTGCAACTTCCATATTTGTAAGCAACCTATCCATTTCTGTCGAAAGAGTATAGATGCAATAGTAGTCGCTTATCAATAAAACAGTGACAAGCTGTGTGAAAAATGATACAGTCTTCTGGTCATATAGTGTATATCGAAGGTTGCCCGCAAGACTGTATGCAGTAAGTGCATTGTGTTAAAGCGCTAGTTACTACAGTCTTGCAGGCAACCCTCGATGTGATTATTACTGATTAAACATTCACTTCTGCTCGTTAAGCCATTGTGGTTGTCATAATTAAAAAACATCACAATGTCGTTATTTCAAATGCTATGTCAGTTTGCAAGACTTTGAGTCAAAAACTCTTAATATGCACGTGAAATGCTAATGCATGTAAATTGCTAACTGTCTCAACTGTCCTAACAAAAAAGTCGCAACGCTGGCGCTAAACATTGCACTGAAATCAACTTACGCATCAAGCAGTGTTTGTAGCGCCGTTAAACGTTGCAACGCCGCTAAACGTCGCAACTGACGTTAAACGTCGTTCGAAACACTAACGCTAAACGTCGCAACCGCCGCTAAACGGCACAATCTCCCTGTCGCTAAATGCTTAACGCCGCAAAAAATTCGACTAACGTCTTACGTCACGACACTGACGATGAACATCGCACTTAGTAGCAAGGTAAAGTATCGAGTGTAATCAAGACACAAGTATTATATAGGACAAATATGACTTCAAAGCAACCACTTTTTTACTCATAGCAACCATCAACATATCCTTAGCAACCATCTTTGCTTTGATCCATAGCAATCCCTCCTATACCCTATGCCAGTCGCCTTAAGGTCTAAAGCATTAACTATACCATCTATAGTAACCGATTAGAGTTCCATAACAACCGTTATTGCACCTTCACCATCATCTTAATGTCCAATGCAGTAACTCTCGCAACTCTTGCAACCATTAACTTTATCTCATTGTCTTTTTTCATCCTCTTCAGATCAACTTTCAAACTCGGTCAAGTTTGTTTTGGATCTAGATAGGTAGATAGGCACTTTAGATACCTTTTACTTGCAATATTAGTGTTGTGAAATTTAGCGGCAGTAGCGACTTTTTGCGGCATTCTGACGCTTAGCGTTATTTTTGCAACGTTTTACGTCATTTGCGATGCTAAGCGGCCCTACTGAGTAAACCATGTAAAAATATACCAAAAATAGAAAGCCATTATCCTGGAATTAAACCATGCAAGTATCCAAAAAATATAATATAAACATAATAAATTACTTTTCTTTATTATCGACGTTTCCATTCATAACATGCATGATAAAACCTACTACAACATCTGGTCGAATAATACAAACAGATTTTTATCAAGTTATGCAACTTTCATGCAATTTCTTTGATGTACAATATGTCGGTCTGTAAAATGTCTGAGAATTGTTATTATTATATAGTGATTTAACAAACTTACAGTACATATAGACTTCAGCAGTGTGTGTAGATCTGTCAATATTTGAATGGAGAAACAAAATCTGCGTTGATTGTATGATATGTAAATATTTTAATGAGTTTAAGGCTGGACCAACAACTATGGTTATCTTATAGCGGAACCCGGGTCGATAGCACAGTTGGTAGCGCGCCGGGATTTGGATACTCGTGCCCGAGGGGGTGCGGGTTCGAATCCCACCCGGGGAGGTTATACCCTTCCATGAAAATTTGACAATAATGTCGATTTTCCCCCAATGATTAGATAATATGGAGAGGTTTCCGGCCTTGTGGAAGGGTAGGTGAGTACTGGTTATAGACAATGGTCCAGGAAAGCTAGGTTAGGTGCGCTGGACGCCGTAAAATGACCTAACTCCAATAAATAAAAGAAATAAATAAAATAAAATCTTAAAGCGGCCAGGTTTACTAACTTAGCTTTCCGGAACAGGTGCTTCAAGTTATAATGTTGTATTTTCATATAATATTGTATATGTTTCATGTTGTAATTGGCTATGTACACATTTGTATACGCTAATAAAATGTTCTATCTATCTATAACTAGTACTCTCGTATCCTATATTCAAGACCGACTACTTTTCTAAGTTCTCCATAAACATTATTAATGGTGTAAATTGACATTATTGTAGAATTTTCATGGAAGATAGAACCATTTACCTCAATAGTTGTTGTTGAAGATTACGTGACAACAGACCCTAACTACTGTTTAGATAAAAATAAATTTACTGTTCTGTTCTGTTCAGACTATTTTCCCTTAAAGTTTTCTTCGGGCTTAATTTAACATTAAAATATCATTATCAAAAGAAAACACATATTTAGTCATTTATCAATTGGAAACACCTCTATTGAACAAAAAACACAAATATCGCTTATATATGTTTTATTATTAATTGAACTGCAAATGAAAGTAGATCGAAACTGAAAGTATAATTAGGTTGCCAGTACTTAAAGCTGATATATAAATATATATTCATTAACTAAGATACCTGATAATAGGGACGTATCGGTGACCAGATATACCGGTCAATATTGTAATCATGACGAATTCTGACGATTTTAACCGAATTTAACCGAACCCGGCTTTTGTAGTAATGGGCCGTACTGATTATTCTAATCAGAATTTTAATTCAAATGTTTAAATAAATGTTAAATTGTGTTAAAACGTGTTTATTCTATGTATAAAAGCAAACATTAATCAATACAATCTTTGACACTTACTGCATGCATGTACATTAAACTATACAACGTTCTTGATTAAAACCGAAAGTAGAATGCAAATGGAAAATCCAGCTATTAATAGATTTGTGACGCATGTACACCCCAGTCATGTTTGTCGATGACCGTTAAAGGCCGTTTTTACCAATTTGAACATTGTAAAAGTTTAAGTACTTCTTTGACTGATTAGTAATAATTCAATATAGGTTAACTGGTACTACCATCTTGTTTTTTTCGCAACAACAACGCAATTGATTTCAAACTCCTCGCAATAACCGCTACGGGGAGTTTGGATTGATTTCAGACGATTGTTTTAAGTCCAAAATGCATAATTGGAGAAGAAAATACCCATGTATTAGGTATCGAGACATTCAGGGTTCGTACCATACTATGGACACAGCTAATTTCCTTAGCAAGAAATTGCCTAAAGTTGACTTTCATGACTCTGAGTTAAAGCACGCATTGATAAAGTCGGCGAACATGTATATACCCCTAATATGTTTATTCTCATATGTAAATAGTTTAATGTGACTAATACTTGAAAATATGTTTGAGCTAACTTCTTAGAAAAAAAATCCCAAATATAAGGAGAAATTTTATAGATTTTTCAATTAGTAATTGTTCCGGGGTCTACAGTCGATTTCTCATTCCAGACAAATAATCGGATGTCATCAAAAAAGCGCACAAATAACAACTACCCATCTTCCCCCGCAAATCCCAATTATCTTAACTTTCATGCCGATGTATTCATTTTCACACAAAGAATAGAAGTAGTTATTTTTTTAAAATATTTTTTTAAATAATCTTCATTTCTGACTGCTTTAAAAATTAACAAAAAAAAGAAATTGTTTGCAATCTAAAGATGCGAAAATTTTACTCTTGAGTAAATGTCCCAATCTAAACGAAAATTGTTTTAAAATAATCTACGTCATTAGATTATGATAACTTCATTTTGTCAACTCACATTTTTCTTCGTTAAATTTTTATACGTATAATTTACTACAGTGTTTCCATTCAACAAATAAATAGATTAAATAAATCCACAAAATTAATGACTTTTATTTAATTTTGTTAACATTCAGAATAAGACAGGCGGCACGGTCCTGGATCTATACGAAGACCTTCACGATATTTTTTTTTGAATTTCGAGATTGTGTCACATTGGAATAATGCATGATATTTGATTACTGAAATATAAAAGCAAGAAAAAGTATAAAAAGTATGTCATTTTCTATATGTAGACAGTTTATGTGGAATATCTGTACATTTTGTGTTGTGAAATGGTTAGCAAAATAGTCAAACACTTAACTAAACATGTACAGGGGAGCATATTATCAGACATCTTACGATCATTGCAGCTATACATTATAGAAGGATTTAAGACAAAAAATTAGTCGTAAGACCTTTGATAATATAGGCCCCAGATTCTTTTCCAAATAAATCTTATCAAAAGCTGCTACTTTGAGGTACGTTCTTTCTCGTACCCCGAGGTTAACAAGATTCTTGAGAATCTTGAAAGCCTTAGGGTACAAGGATGAAATACGTTAGGCACTGATTTAAAATCCATTTTAGATAGTGAATTATAACACGAGAGCATAGTCAAGTTTCTAAGGCAGGGCTCGAATTTAACAAAAAATTCGACTTGCAAATTTTTGCATGTTGATTTTATTTCAACTCGCAAAATGAAAAACGTCACTGGTATTTTTTTTCTCCAAATTTTATTAGCATACATAATAACTATTCATACATGCATATGCAATATAAACAACAATGTACAGTAATTATTCAACTGTAGATAGAACAAGGGCGTTTTTGTCACAGGCTGCCGTTATAAAACAGTCCCCACAAAAAGTATTGTATACATACACATATATATAGTAAAGGTATGTAACTGAAATCATCAACTCAGAAACCACGAAAAAATGACCTATCTTATTCAACGGGCTCCTGTGTTTTTATTTCTGGGTCGATTTTCAAGAACTTGGTCTTATTTATCAAAGAAATGGTTATTCTATCTATTGCATATAAAATCTTATTAATGAAAAGCCAATGAAGAAAGTTATGTGACGTTAAACAGGAAACAATATCAGGTCATACCAGATGTTAACGACCAAAAAAACAGTTTCCTGCGGGAAATGTGTATACAATGTATTTAGAAAAGTTGTTAAGTTGCATATGTGTGTATACAATACTTTTTGTTGGGACTGTTTTATAACGGCAGCTTGTGGTTTTTGTGAGATGGACAAAGAATATCAAACATTTCCTTATTGTGAATCTTTAATTAATATTAATTAATACTATTGATCTAACTGGCCGTTTCGATGCTGATTTGTGCCTCATTAGTTTAGACGGTAATGTTTTTCGTCAATTTCAACTCGCGAAAATTTGCGAGTTAAAATAAAAGTTACTGATCAGCCAAAATATGACCGTATTATTAATATTCTTGCTTTTGACTTACGATGATCTTATCGTAAGATTTTTGGTGAAAAGCGCCAATGTTCACATCATGAAGAAATTGATATGTTAGCGGTTGAATAGCTCAGTTGGGAGAGAACTCGCAATGTAAGCAAGGGGTTCCGAATAGAGTTCCGGTCAGGCCAAATTTTACACCCAGTGAAAATTATACTCATTCACTCAAATAGTCAACGTTATTTATGATGCTTAACGCCGATTTTTAAGATGTTTAAGTTAGTCGCAGCGGTCAGTAATTGTAGTGCCGCTAACGTCGTAACAGCCGCTATTGTCGCAATCGTCCTGCCGTTAAACGTCTCATCATTGACACTTAACGTCGCACTGAATAGGTAGGTAAAGTATCGAACCTAATCGACACACATGTATTACATAGGACAAATATGACATCAAAGCAACCACTCTTGGACTCATAGCAACCATCAATATATCCTTAGCAACCACCCTCAGGCCCCTAGCAAACACTCTTACGCCCTTAGCTATTCCGGCGCCTTACGGTCCAAAGCGACGTTAAGCATTAGTGTTTCAGAATATTCAGTTGCGACGTTTAACAGCATCGCGACGTTTAGAGGAGTTACTATCATACTACTTACTGTCCCTTGACAAGCCTAGATATCACGACATAAGCTTTTAATCAGTACATGTACATTGTATTGTTTGTTTGTTGTTTGTTTGTTGGGTTTAACGCCGTAGCAACACATTATATAGGTTATATCACGGCGGTCAGTCAACCTACTCACTCCTCCTGGAAAGGCTAAATCTCTGGATTTAGCTGTTAACCAACTACGAAGCGCATACCTTCGTCAGTGACTGACAACTGCCCTACATAATTAAAATCATTGGTAGGAGGGAGAATGGCCGTAGAAATAATTTCATCACCAAGCTCCACCAAAGTATGCCCCGCCCGGGAATCGAACCCACGACTACCACGTGCTACCAACTGAGCTAGCCGGGTAACTAACAAACTGTCTTTCTTGATTTAGACAAAGTCAGTGGAATAGTCGTAAAATATTTCATGACTAAAACCTGGATGGTATCTCACCCTAAAAACCGAACCCACGACCTGATTATTAGAAGTCAGAGGCGTTCATTGCATATCTACCACAAAACCATAAAAACAAACATAGATTATGCCATAGACATTTTTTATTAAAAAAAAGGTAAGCAGGTAAGACATGTAAAGAGCTAACAAAGTTAAAATGTATTACGTAAAAAGCATAAATTATATCAAAACATCTTTAACATAGTTAATGTTCATTCAAACTTTTCATACATACAATAAATTAACCATTCATTATCACAATTATATGTTAGACACAAAATTCATACAATTTGAAAGACATGTAATGGTAGAGACTAAACACAATCTCATGGCTAAGCCGTCATGAGATTATTTTCATTTTTTTATACACAATAAAAAAAACCATAACAGTGAACTATTATCGAACAGCACTAAACTGGCACTTAAATAATTTCCGTTTTAAATCGCAATAAAGCTCGTTTATACTCGTCACTTATATGGACCAAGATATTGGTTCTAAACATTTACATGATTAACAAAGTGAGTGTTGAATTTAGCTCTACGTAAACTTCCAAATATGCATTGAGTACCAGTGTAATACTTTCCGACTGTAGTTGAGCTAAGGACAAAACATGTGAAACAATTATTAGGAAAAGCGCCTCTCTTCGTGTTATCAATACCATTGGCACAACGTTTATTTATATCGGTCATTGATTGGCTGTTGACAATGCCATAGGTTTGTTTCACTAGACTCGGTCTTGCAATGGTTATAGGGCCGGCGCATTTTCCTAATAATAAATTATAGAGGAAAACAATTTCATAAAACACACAAAAAGCGTACATTGAGCAAAAATGCTTTACAACAGGTAAAATAAGAAAGCAAATACATAAAAACCAACTTCAAAACAAGTTGGATGGGACAAACACAATGAACATTTAACAATTGAAAGATATCGGGCTTTTTGCGTCGGACGTATTAATAAAGAACTAATATCAACCAAAAAGACGAACAGTTTCATTAAAAGTATGTTGGACTTGCACATGAGTCATTGTTTATAAAGATTGTCATTTAGATTCGTCGGGTTGTCCTAAACGAGTCTATATTATATGTGAAGATAGACTATATCCGGAATTCAATTGTCTGGGTGTTCACCTACGGTTAAAAAAAACATTCACAGTCACAACGAAAATATGTGTACAACCAAAATCGATAGAATTTAATCCGCATTTCGTGCTTTTCAGCAATAATGTATAACAAACTTTTTGTTGTACCGGCTGCGCACGGACGGAAAATCCCATAAATTTGAATTTCGAATTTACCAATTACATACGAAAAATGGTTGGAGCATGATTAACTAATAATTATTTGGTTATGTTTTTGGCCTAATACAAGCAGACGAGGTATTTGAACAAATACTATCACGTTTATCGACCTCGTCTGTTTAAACCAGTCAATGAAATAAAAATACTATTGATAAGAATGTAGGCCATTAGGTTGAAAATTTAAGCTATGTAAACTTGAAAGATAATCTTATCCTCATTGAAAAGAACCATAACTTCATTTTCCCACATAAAATGTTTACAGAGCAGTGAGAAAGAAACAAATACTTATCATCCGTTTTTGATATTTACCTTGAGTAGTTTTGAATTCGTTAATAAAAAGGACATAAACAAACGCTTAATTAAACATGGATTAAAATGTTAAATCTCAATAAATAATCAACTATTAATGTCCCTCTTTTGTCAAGGGTCATAAAAGTACTTTGGTAAAGGAAAATTTATTCATACAATCGAAAAACCCAAAAGTTTCCCAAAATGGATTGGTCATTTGAATTCTTGACCGCAAGTTTGCTTTTATTTGGGAAAACTGTAAATGAAAACGAAATAGGAAATCCAGACCGTTGAGTAATTGTAAGTGACCTTTCCAATAGTTCAACTTCGATTGCGAAATCAAAACTGAGTCCAAACCGACATTAATTTGAACTAAATATTTGTCTCCCGGACGTATAAGACACTGATCATTTTGTAAACTATATACATGTATAGTCCAATAGAATTAACCTGAGCTTGACCTTTATGCAAGAATATATTAAAGACAGTATTTACAATCTATTTTTGTCTTCATTGTGAATTGCGCTTTATCGGAAGCTTTCGGCAAAATACAGGTACTGAACAATTAATGTTGTTTTCATAAGAATAAATACTTTGAAACTGTGCCATAATATTGCTGACTTAATTGTTTCCCCAAAAACTAATGTGTCCAAAATTAAAAGGACAATAACATGCCACTTTTAATAAATTGATTTATAGTCACATCGGTTGTTATAAACACGTGTATAACCGTATACACGCATACGGAAACTCACGATTTAATGTAAGTGAAGTGTGTCATTATTATAATTAGGTAGATCAAGCTCAGGTTAATTCTGTAGGACTATACATGTATTTCGCTTTAACTATGAGGGATTTTTTGTTACACAGCATGTTATCATTATATGTAATTCAAAATTATTGGCTGAATTAATAGCACCGTTTTACAATACAAAATAAAAATCTAATATGAATTATTCACACATATATCAAGGGCGTATCTGAAAAGTATCTCTTTATTTTTCATGAATTTTCGAAAAAGCAAAAACAAAATTACTAATCTCTATGTGGACCTCTTAGTTGTAATAATTTTGTATTGAACAGTTCTTTTGTATAATAACTTCCAAAAGATATAAAAAGTTAAGTGGCTAAGTCTACAAGTTTGTTTCTTATTGAAAAAATTTTAAAATCGAAGTGAGTTACATTTGTTTACAATTTGTTAAAGCCCTTGATAAGTTACACAAAAAGGATGAAATACCCGTAAAATAATTGTATAAGTGCAAGTAAGCATTATAGATTCTAAACGAACATAAATCATTACAAAATAAATATAAAATAATGTACAGACATGGAAACAAATTTACAAGTAACAAATTACTCGTAGTTCGAACAAAAAACAAAACGCTGTTGAAGTAAACATTGCAATGAACTTATCCACGTCAGGGGGTGATCATGGTGATAATAAAATAATTAAACAATTTTAATGTTTTATTGGGGTCTTGTTGGTGTAATGGTAAAGAGATCTACCACTACAAGCATGATTGGCTTAGGGGCGGTGGTTTGTCCGCCAGGCTTATTTTGTAAAATGAACTTTGCAACTTTTATTTTCAATACTGCCCTACCTCTGAAATGGATTGTTTCATTTTTAATGTTTACACAAACACGTTTTGTTATTTTGTACGAATTATTATAAGTGAACATTATACAACAATAAAAAAATCACAGTGATTGCCATTATCAGCCATTTCCCTTCCAAGTGTAACCAAATACAGGTCGTATTCTAGGTCATGCGTAGTATTGTACTTTAAACAATGGACTTGCTCACTAAATAGGTGAATAAGCTAATGCATGAACAGCATTTGAGTCATGTAAACATACCACTTTGATATTTAACCTTTATTTTAAAATGTGTATAAGCACACTATAAATTTTATATAATGATGTGTTTATAAAATAAGTGTAAACTTACTAAACTATAAATTTGTAAAAATAATTCACCCCTAAATATTAGTGTGTAATGAAACCGGCAATGTTTATATACGCAATGTTTACGTGGACGACCTGTATTTGCCTAGTACACCGGGATCCAGTTTCTTTACACATATTAAATCTTGATGTTTCGAAGTACGTGTAAACTTTGATATACATTAAATGTAGTTACTAATTTCACAACTAGTTTACAGCTTAACAAGGATCATCAACTACTTTCCTTTAAGATAAAAACATACTAGCTCTGCAATGAATTTCCAATAAAAGATAAAAGAAAGTATAAAAAAAAAACTACATGTGTAAAAAAATTTGAATCCCAATGTATGGTCAAAAACTACCTTTGAAATACAACGTCGTTAGTATATATAACAGAAGACCAAAAAAAAGAGATTAATACATTATCCCATTAATTCCGAAATATGTCTATGACAGGATTCTACCAATACCAATTTAAGACTATTACTGTAGTTTAAAAACATTAAATATGATTACACGTTGATCAAATATACACCATTTTTTTGCAAAGATATTAGTTACACCCATAAATAAAAATAAGCTTTTACCATCCTTTGATATAAAAAAGTGGAACGAATTTTCAATATGTTCAAACATAGTATTAGTAATTAGAATTTAAAAATAAAAAAGTAATACAAAAATGAATAAACAATAAATAAAATTTAAATAGATAAATTCAAAATTCATAAATAATATAAATAAATAAATAAATAAATAAATATTAAATAAATATGTACTCTCTATCAAATAAAAACAACTATTAAATAAATACAAACACGAACACAAAATTAGCAAAATACGGGACATACAAAATTTAGTTTAAAAATGATTCCTACCTCAAAACACGTGTTTTAAATAGATCTTTTTCTTTTGATTTTTAATAAAATATGCACATTGTATTTAAATAGACATAAACAAAATCTTACCCATTTCAAAAAAAAGTAAAATGCATATTTCTTACCGAATGTCGCACTTCAATAATAGCATTATTCTTGGCGGCCTTATAGGTAGGCATTTTTTGTTTTCTTTATTTTTCCTGCTTTCAAATTCAAATTTCAAACACCGTTAAAAAGCTCATGAACTACATGTGCTCTCAATAACTTAGGATAACAGACTACTTTTTTAGTTGAAAAAAATCTGCAAGAAATTGAAAAATTAGGTAATTTAAGATTGTAACTGGTAATAACTCAATGCGTACCAAGATGGCTGCCAAGATAACAGCTAAACGGTATCTTATCAATAACGATGTTAAGTAAGTATTTTTTTCAGGAATATTTTTTGGTATTTCTTTCAATGAATTTACTTATCATTTATAACAAATGATAAGAAAATAACAGAAATGCAATATTTGCCAAAACTGTTTCAACAACAACGTAAAACGCATATTTCTCTAAACAACTAGATCTTCTAAATGTCTAAATTTTGTGTAAAATACATGAAATGTTTAAAACACAAACACTTCAAAAATAAATAATAAATAAAAAATATTGAAAGACACAGTACAAAAACTCTATGATAAATGTAATAATAAATAAAAAACAAAATGAAGGCAGTGGGTATCATTTTTTACAGAAACAGTATAGTTAGCTAGCTAAATGAATGACCGAAGAGTTCCGAATGTTAGTACAATTTATAAAACAAATTTGAGCGATACCAAAATCCAAGTTTTAATGTTGATACCTATGAGTGTCTAGAAAACTGAGTAAAAATATTCGCATGGAAATGAAAAAGGAAAAACTACAACAACTACAACAACAACAACTACAACAAGATGAAGAATACAACTTAATGAATATAAAATTATTAATTGTACTACCCGCATTTCTACTGATACAGTAAAGTTCCGCTAATAAGACCACTTTTGTTATTTCAAAATCATGCGACTTTTGACAATTATTAAGACCCAAATGCTTAATTTGTGAACAAAAGGGTCTCTATAATAAGACCGATCCGCTATTAAGACCACCGATTCTGCTGGGTTTAATAGCTGAACTTTACTGTAATATGTTCCTGATCCGCATAAACAGTGTTTGGTAACCAAGTAAACTATAAATGTCACATTCGGAACTTCTCGGTCATGAACTAAGAATAATGATTTATTCAATGAAAGGTCAAGGTGCTCCGAATGTGAATGTGAATACTATATGAAATAAACTTAACTTTACTATAACTATGACTATCAGTGATAGCTGTTTAACATTTCAATTAATAAATATTCAAATTGGATTTCAATCAGGACCTGTAAATATGAATTTATTGTACATAATTATATGTATATGTAAATATATTTGAACTTGACATGTAAATCTAACAAAAAAGAGTCCAATTGTCAAAACAATGGGAAGGAATGAAAAATCCAGCAGTATCCATTATTGTCTATTTAAAAACAGGTTTTCATAATATTTGATGATAAATAGCGATGAATAATACTGAACATGAAAATTGAAGACTTTGGAACGGTTACATAATATTTCGGACTCATGTGCCCCCCCCCCCAAAAAAGGGATAAGTCTAAAATCAAATGTACAAAACATACCATGTTTACATAATTAATCCATATGATACATATTTTGATGTAAAAAACTGTTTAAGCAAACTTGAAAACGCTAATCATTCATTGATATGTAAGAAATAAATGTATTTTAGATAAAATTTGTATAAAATATAATATCACATATTCAAAAAAGAGGAATGTATTATCGTATTTGATGTCGTAAGTGACTACAATTGTCATAAGTTTACCATTGTCATAACTCGATACCGTTGTCGTAAGTCACTACCACTGTCGTAAGTCGCTACCATTGTCGTAAGTCACTACCATTGTCGTAAGTCGAAACCGTTGTCGTAAGTTACCCGTACGTGGAAGCAAAATTACATTTGTTGATAAGCATCGATTAGTTTAGAAAATAAATCTATACCGTCACAGCTTATCAATACATATGTTCGCATGACTTCTCTGTTATATGGAGACTTGTACTCTAAAAATACTTGATTGTATACAACAGGTTCTTCATGGGTGTCTCCTGTATACCCAGCAGCCAGTAAAGCGATATTGATGCTGCACTTAAATGAACCAACTAATCTTTCATACTCTACCAACATATCTCTGGTTGATTTATGAGTATAGTGTGTACCAATTCTACCTTCAGATACAACCTTTCTAACGTAATACATGTGCTCATTAACGACAGTATGGTGCAGTTGCAGTGCTTCAATCTGAAAAACAAAAACAACAGACAATGTTATTCCTAATACAAATCGAATAAGTACAAAAAGCCGTAGTAATTACAAGTAAAAATATGTCATATTATGTTACATTAATATATATTGTATTAATTAATAATTATGTCATTGTTTTTGTATGTATAACTGTATGTTTTGCTAATATGTTCAATATCTATTTATTTATTTATTTATTTATTCATTTGTTCATTTATTTATTTTTACTGGGTTTAACGCGGTGTCAACACATTTTGGTTATTTTACGACGTCCAGCGCACCTAACCAAGCTTTCCTAGACCCTTGTCTATAACCAGTACTCACCTATACCCTCCCACAAGGGTAGAAATGTCTCCATATACCTTAATAATTGTCAAATTTTCATGGAAGGGTATAACCTGTACGGTTGGGATTTGAATCCGTACCCCCTTCGAGACACTAGATTCGAAGTCCAGGCGCGCTGTATACCAACTTCACTACCGACCCGGGTTAAATAATTAATAAGTTATTTCTCTTAATATTCAGAGGAAATAAGGAAATCTATTCTAATAGAAATACTGTACTAGCAATCATCTTGATTCCTAATCGCGATATTTACGATATTTGAATGATAAAAACAACTACCGGTTTTTAAAGAGGTTTCAATCAGTACAACATCCTGCATGGTGTATATACTCGAGAAACAAGCAAAGCTCGCGAGTGGTATGTAGACAGTAGATAATTGTATATGTATGAATAAACACGAGTGATGTTAACCAGTAGTATTGTGGCTACCTTATCTCCAATGGGAATTTATATATTTCAAAATATACATGAAGTTATACAGGAATGTCCAATATTTTAGCAATAGTCATAAACGGGGATTTCTAAAATACAAAACGGAAAATCCTGAATTTACCCGCAAAAAGTACGAAATTTATTAGGCTTTACAAAATCAAAGCGCCGATAGCGCTGTCAGACATGATGGGGTTTGGGTAGAGTATATGGCTGTATACAACTCATGGAAGCGATACAAGGGACCTTTACCTTACATAAACTATAAGATATACGCGTGTTTCTTATCGTCTGCTTGTTAACGCTTAATGCGGACTATATTAATTGCAGAGGTAATTATCCCTTTATTTGCGCGCGCACAACCGAATGTAATCGTCGCGACAAATTTTGATGTTGATTTGCCACAGTCCACTACTAAACATGGGGAAACCCCATGTAAAAATCAAACAGGAAAAGAAGTAAAAGTGATGACTTAAACACTCCCATCGTCAAGCTATAACCTCTTTCATTGATTGAATTTGACCATAAAACATTGACTGTTCATTTCCTAACTCTTTGACGATTGCAATTACATGTAATCATTTATGTGACGCTAATCATACGTGCCAACTTATTACAATGAAATAGGATAATGTATATCATATGAAACTATTTTACCATTCCCTCCTTTTTACAGGGTTTAACACCCTGCAATCACAAATTAAAGCCAATTTACTGCGACCAGCGCACCTAACCTAGCTTCCGTAAATCCTTGTTCATAGCCTAGTATTATCCTAGCCCTACTTCCACGAGACCGGCACCATAATCATATTATATAAACGACTAATGTTGCCGAAATTGACACGATTTCACACGGATTAAGTGTGAATTCATTAAATGCCAGAGCATTACTTTAAGCAATAAACCAATGTTCGTCTAAAGTTCATAATTATAGTCGAAAAGTATGAAATTGGCACTCCTTGCATATTCGGAAATTAAGGTAGGAACTAAATTTTAAACTAAAGGAATACTAAAGTTTGAAAATCGAGTAAATAATTAAAGCCACTGTAAGAACATATATTTCTTAACATTAGACACAATCAACAGTTTAAACCATTCTGCAATCTAAATTTAAGGTTAACCAAGTGTCCATTTTTTAAAGAAGTGGGGTACTTTTATAATAGCACACTATTTCAATTATATGCGTATGTTCAATTTATTGGGTCCACAATAGTTTAAGAGCTTAATCATGTAATTCGGATTATTTTTTTTATATAATATGACTTCATCTTAAACATACTATGATCAAAATTATTGTTTCAGGTATTGACAACTAAATTCTACTTTCGGTTTCGATCTACTTTCACTTTGAAATACATATTAAATAAACATATTTAAGCAATATTTGCATGTATTTTTAAAAAAGGTACTAGATGTGTTTGAAATAGACAAATGTCGATTTTCTTTGCATTCCAGAAACAGAGTTACTTTTGATATTGGGGCTTTAAAAAGAACTTCTAGGTCATATGAAATAAGCGACAGATAAAAACGAGTTTGTGGGTCTATTTATGTTATGCTCATAATTGTTAAAATAACTAGGCCGACATTACGTTGTAAACTGACTATAATTTAACCAAATTATGAATGAATAAATATTAAATATATAGTTTATTAATATAGTCTCTCTCCTATACAGGGAACAATCTCCTACAAATACTAATATCGATTTTAGTTTATACTAAATTATTTAAACTCGATTGTGAAACAACTTAAATTAATCACTTTCGAGTCCACTTCCTGGTCCCCAGTACTGAGCTAGTAGGATAAAGTTTCTTGCTTAAGGAAATAACAGGGGGTAAGGAATTTTTCACTTTCCTATATTTTTCCGGTTTTTTACTTTTTATGACGTGTAAAAACACACGGATAGAAGCAGTGAGTTTCCGATTGAAGTTAGACCAGTGACAAAATTACCAAAAAAATTTCCCCCATACAGCTAATAATGAACCTGAACCTAGTTCAAATCATGAACCCAACTTCGAGATATTTTTTGACTGGCCGAAGTTGAGAAATGTCAAAATGATAAAAAAACATGCATCGTCGTATTTATAGGACTAACCTGAACCATGAACATGAAAGAGAGAAGAAAATATTCCACGACCAACTTTAACTAAATGTGTTAAAAAGTGCGGTTAAAGCCGTACTTTAAACCGCACTTTGGTAATAAACTAGTCCAAGTTTAAAGCCAGCGTTTTGTGATAATTTAATACATATCTTATTGCATAAATTGGATTGGATAACAGGCATATAATGCCTATACACATCCTCTCCATGGTCAAAGTATTACAACTTGGTTTTTAAATGTGAATAAATGAATAGGTAAAAAAAAAAACACTATGAGATAATGCTATTTAGGAGTTAATCTGTTAACTAAATAAATATATAGTTTTCACTTGTTGTACAAAAACATAATTAAAATGAATACGAAGACAAAAAGCAAAAAAAAAAACAGAAAAAGAGAGTCACTCGAATCTCCTAGAACCGTAGATGAATGAAGCAACAGCGTTATGTAATTGTTTATTAATAATGAGAGGTTGATTATCGTCTCCATAAAGAAGTAGTTGAGAAGTTATCTCCTTTGTAATAATGTTTAAAATTTCAACTACCATAGATACAAGAGTTGTCTTAGAATGGAATATGTAGGACAATGAAATAATTGTGATAACTTAAAAAGAAAGAAAAAAAGTAAATGTCTACTTACTGTTGGTGAGACGATTGTAGTAACATCCAATGGAGGGACAAAGTTGACAGTATCCAAAAGATCAGTTAAGTCCTGTTCCAGATGCAGACTATTCTCTGTTAGCAACTACAAAACAAAATGTAATAATGAAGCTTAATGTCCATAAACTCTAAATACGCGAACATGAAGTACTTCCCCCTCCTAAAGTTTTTAAGCATGAGTGTGTGTATTGTGCCGTTAATTTACTACAAGTTTACCCGGTTATACATAAATGTATGAATGAGTGAATAAATCAATGAATGAATGAATGAATGAATGAATGAATGCATATTTTTGATATCTTCTATGTGCATACCTCGTCGTCAGTCAAGTCGAGCATTCGTAGTATTTTATCAGTTCTATGAAATACGCGTGTTCCATTTATGAATTGACGTATTTAGCATTATTACGTATTAAATACACCAAACATTGCATTAAACGACCCTGGTTGTAATCTGAAAATATTTCATGAGCGCCTAAGTTGCGTCAAACACACAAGAATGAAAAATACAAACGCAACACAAGTATATTGACGAAGGTGCTAAGCTGAATGGAATCCAAAAATGTTTTATCTATTTGTTTTGAGTTGATTTGCATTTTTAGAGTGTTATAACTATGAAAAATGTTCATGAATAACTGCGACAGTTTTAAAGTTTGCAGGCCTACAGTCTAATGCTCTTCTTTATCATTGCCTTTGTCTTGTAAAATACCATACGACAAAAATGCAAAGAATGTTTTTGTCAATCTCTAATTTGCATGACTAACAGTTGTAGGTTATATAACTGATAGCTAGAACCCTAAAACTTTTCAGAGAATGAATCCTGCTGTAAACATTTTTGGGGCATTTAGTCAGCGCCTAGAAATGTTGATGTATGTGTTCTGGCAATGATGTGGGCTGTTCCCTCCCCCAATATAAAAGCTAGCGACTAAGGGAAGAACACTTCCGGCTGAATTATTTGTAAATTGGGACCGTTTTATGGACAGGGGAATAAAAGGCTTTCGTGGAGCTTGGTCATGAAATAATTTCTACGGCCATTCTCCCTCCTACCAATGATTTTTTTTAATTATGAAGGGCAGTTATCAGTCACTTACGAAAGTATGCGCTTAGTAGTTGGTTAACAGTTAAATCCAGAGATTTAGCTTTCCAGGAGGAGTGAGTAGGTTGACTGACCGCCGTTATATGGCCTATATATTTGTGTTGCTACGGCGTTAAACCTAACCAAAAAAAAACAGCGATTATCATCTAAATAGTGCTTAGTATAGTGCGTACAAAAAACAAAACGTGTTTTGGTAAACATTAAAAATGAAACAATCCATTTCAGAGGCAGGCAGTATTGAAAATAAAAGTTGTATAAATCATTTTAACAAAATTGGCATGACGAAAACCCCACTACCCCTTGGTCAATCACGCTTGTAGTAGTAGACCAATTTACCATCACACCAACAAGACACTCAATAAGCATATAAAATCATATATGTTATTGTCATCCTGAGCATCCCCTGTCGTGGATTTAGTTCATTTTATTATTTACATAAACAGTGTTTTGTTTTTTGTACGCACTATATTTGATATCATCAATATTTTTGTTTTCAAAACAAAATGGTTATGCGGTAAAATGAATACAACTTTAGTTAATTATTTACTTACGTGTAACTTGATTTTTTCAGCTTCTATTTTAAGACCGGCAGATCTCTCCCTTAGATCAATCAGTGCTTCCTGGTATGAAACTTCAAGTTCGTCGGATCTAACTCTTGATAGATTGGCACATGCTCCAAGATCAAATGTTTCTAGCACTTCTCTTTTAGGTCGTCCAGCTATGAGGTTGGGACAATGAAGGACTAGGATAACACTGATCAGTGCATTAACTGAAATAAGTAAATCGGTTCATGTTGTTTTTCGAAGGATAAATGTCATTTTTTAATATAACAGAGAAGCTTGATAAAAAAGAAATAAAACAAAAGTATAATTTATGTAAGTAATAAGAAACAAATACAAAAATCATAATAATAATGATAATAATAATAACTATTACTATTATATAAATTATAATTATTATTAATATTACATGTATTTTATAAATTATTATTATTATTATTATTTTATCAAATTTAACATTTTTGACAAAATTGCATGACTGCTTATGATAACAAAATACAAAATCAATTAAAATTTAAAAAATCTTACTGAAATTGACTGTGCAAATCATTATTTATTTTAAAAATTATAAGAAATGTAATCGAATTTGAAGTAGTCTTTATTATTTCTAATAAATGTTCGAAAATGAATTATAACCTTAATTCCATTCCTTATATAAGAATAACCTATCGGATGGGACTCATGTTATAAATTTAGAATTTGGAATTGAAACACTTAGTCAAAACCGGATTCAGCCTTTGAAAATAATAGTATACGAAAAACTCGTCTCAGCTGTATCAAGACCAACAAATGTTAACTCCCCCGCAAATTACGGCGCGCAACCCCCTAAAAAATCATCTTTTACAAGGAAAATTGAAATATGTATTATTTATATACATGTATATATACATTGTCATTAGTACATGAAGGAAAAACTCATTCAATCCTAACCTTGTCAGAGATCATAAAATAGCATTAAAATGTACATAACAGGATAGGCGCCTTTTTGAAATCTTAATTATGAATTTACTGTTGAAAAAACAACCATATTTTAGATACCATTCGATGACGAATAGAAATACGATTATTTGGAAAACCTTGAAATACTACCAAATTTTACCCATTTAATACAAACTGTTTATAAATATTTACTTAATACGACGGATAAGTAGTAAAATGTATACACACGTACGTAAAGCGAGCAAGTATTGAACAATGGTGTAATAGCTAAATAAATCACATACTCAAGTTTGTAAATAAAATATATCGTAACATAATGGATTGTTCTGGGCAATTAATCGGTTCTGACACCAGCTCACTCGAACTCTTAAAGATTATCGAGTTCGAGAAATCAAAATTAAATTTACTGTACGTTTGTGACTTGTACACTCAAATATTAAATGAGTTAAATATAACCTCAATTCATGTATTATTGTTCAATTTCATTCGGCTGTCGGTGGCGCATACATTAACTTCGCTGATTATAAATTTAATTTTATCGATCGCGTGTATTAAAGTACTGTATTGAATATTTAAATCAATGGGGTAAATGTTTATGCCGCAGACAGTTGATTGAAAAATTAACAATACTTATAATTAAATGTACAATGAAATTCCATTACTAAGACCATCTCATTAATTACGAAAATCATACAAATTTAGACGATTTATCATCGTGAAAAGGGGACAAAAATGTCCCTTTATTATGACCAGTCTAGTAGTATCAAGGCGGTCTGAATAGTGGAATTAAACTGTTAATTAAAGGTGGCATATTTCTGCCATCAGATAACCCCATAACTAACTAGTTAATTAAGAGGTTAACTAGTTACGGTTACTATAGTTAACCTGTTAATAAACTAGTTAGTTAAGTGGTTATCTGATGGTAGAAATATGCTACCATAGTTTAATAACTATTGTAATGTGTTACTTACATATATTAAAACTTGGCTCCATCTTTAAGTGAAATACAAATTAAAATAAATAAATACAAAAAATAATTTAGTTAAAATTTAAACTTTAAACAATGCTACAATTGTACAACAATTTAATGTTCTCTTTGAATTATTACTTTCAGTAATGAACAATGAAATGAAATCTCTGGACGATTTATATAGAAACTCGGAACCAGTTGATGTGGTCGGAAACCCACATAGTTATTTATTACAAAGTATGTAGGTTTTAATAAAATGATTGAAAAATTTCAAAAGGTCATCAACTTCCTCGTCCATATTTAGTATTTCCATGATAACATTACGGAAATAGTGACATCCAGCATATAACGTTAATGAAAGGAGTGAAATTACAGCTGTTGCATTGATCGTTGGCATATTAGTTAAACATGTATGAGTAGTGTTCAATTGTCAATTATTATGCATCATTACATATTTATTAGATTGGATTGGTTAAAAGTAATCTTAATTATTCAAATTCATGCATGTCAGTATGTAGTGAGTGGTATCCGTGTTTCATTGTAGGTTGCGGATAAAGCATGGGTTGAAAATTTTATCGAATTTTTCAATGAATGAATTATTTACTACATTTCTACCGGATATTTACTCGTACATGCTGTTCAACTTTTCTTAATCTTTTGTTTGGCGTAGGAATTTAAAAATGTGTGTTAAAGTGCCATTATCAAGAGTAACACTGTTTTTGGACAGTAAAGAAAATAGACATTTATCTATTTCAAACACATCGAATGAATTTTTTTTTAATCTTTCTTAAAAGTGTTAAATGTATATATTGTATTTCAAAATTTCAAAATGAAAGTAGATCGAAACTGAAAGTAACATTTGGTTGTCGATACTTGACACACTGATTTTGATCACATTATATTTAAGATGAAGTCATATTACAGAAACAAACTAACTTACTCAGAATTACATAATTAAGCTCTAAAAATAGTGTGTATCCTGTACAAAAACCCGCATGACCTTTCACACGAGCTGTAAATCCTATTAGACTAACGATACCCACTTATACTAACATTTAAGTACTTCACAGTTTCAGTGTGTTGAAATCAAGCTGTAGTGGTACTTAATATTCACTACTTGATACTTAATTGGATAATTAATTTCATTTTAATCAAGCTTGTCAATAGTAATAATTATTGATGGGGGCGTTGCCGAATGGTTCTGACGCTGGCCTTGTTAACTTGTTAATCATTGGATAGACGGATCCGCATATGTTCAAATCACATACAAACTATACGTCATGTTCTCCTTGAGCAAGATACTGTATCACTAATTCTCAATAAAGGGGGACAAGAAAGCGGACTTGTGGGGGCAGCGTACTTACAAGTACATGAGAAATCCCACAAGGCATTCCTCGCCCATTCACTTAGAATAGCCTCGGACATTTGGACAACATTTTGGGACTACCTTTGCGTCACATGTCCAAACAAATTGTTTTACCTGCAACGTGTTCTGTAATTACTGTCAGCTAACGTTACGGGTACGGAAAAACTCAACCCGAAAACAACCTAACCCGTGCATAACTCAACTTAAAGTTGTGACAACTCAATCCGTCAGTAGGAGATTGAGTTGTCTCGGGTTGAGTTGTTCCGACACTTCCGTTGCGGAATGTTTTGGAAAGTTCAGGGTAACTGAACACGCTGCTGGTGTTTAAGTTAACAAATCCAAGCTTTAAGCGATAAATTAAGTCTCGTAATTGGTTTATAAATTTGAAATACACGATTTAATGATATCCGTGAACCGTATTTGGTCATATATTTATCATATAAATATATTCTGATAAAGCTTTGAGTGTTCACGACAAGAAATGTTTAGCATAACCGTTATGTGCTTCTCCAGTACTTCACTGCAAGTACATGTTTATATCAAAAACAATATTTGTGGCGGACTTCTCACGAATCATTCTGAGATTACTAATTAGGGAATTTAGTCAGTTACCTTTCCTTGATAAAATCTGAAGCAATCCAACTGGTAAGTAGGTCCTTACAGTTGGAATCCTCGGATTTTATTACTGAAGTCCAATGTAAGGATAACAACATATTTCATCTAATATCTTTCTTGTTAATGAATATATTAACAGAAGTGAAGAAATTTAGATAGTTCTTCGCCCTTAGAATACTTAGCTTGAATTTCAAACAAATTAAATATATTATGAAAAAGTTATGTAAGATTAATTTTTGCAAATTGACATTGAAATGTAATGGTAAAATCCGAGTAATCCAACTAATTGGATCTACCTATTTGAAGAGTATTCAAGAGGAAATAACTGACTAAAGTCCCTTATTCAAAAAACGTGTCTAGTTGTTCCTAATGGAACAATCCATTCTCAGAGGAATGTCCGGTTTTCCTTGAATTCCCATGTGTCTAGTCTGGATTACCTGCCCCTTACCACTACCGACAAAGTACGACTGGGAACCAGACAAATATGTGTCATGATTTTAGACACTCGAACGCAAAAAGGTCTCCGATAAATCTTTTGATCGACTAAAATCAAACACTTTGCCCTGCCCTATAGGTGTAAGGGGTACCAGATGATCCGTCCCTAAGACTATTCTCCCCCTGGACGATCCGTCCCCAATCACATTCGTCCTTGGACGATCCGTCCCCAAAATTTCATAGTTTAGACGATTCGTCCCCATTTTATAAAAGTGTATTGGGGAATTGATTTTCAACGAAGATTTATATTCTGATATTCATTGTCTTATTATTTTGTTAATTTAAAGTAGTAAATGGTTTATTCATTATCAAATGTTATTTGTGTATTTTAATAGAAGTATCAAATATACATAATTCGAGAGCTTAGCAGGAAAATTATAACCATAACGTTTATAAATTGTATTGTCACTATAAATTGTATTTTTTCCCCAAGGACATCCAAGTTATTTTGGAAAAAAAACTAAGTTGAGTCAGTTTTCTTATTTGTCCTAGGTATGCAATTCATGAATGTTTCAAGTAATATAATATATATCGTGTTTGACACAAAAAATAATAAGTTTTTTCAAGTTTTAACACCTTATGAAAGAGAACGATCATTAATCATGTGATACAGATTTAATCCAATTAACATTTGAAATATTGTGAGTTTGAAACATTGAACGATTATTTTCATGTTTTTTTTTTTAATTAATAATGCTGTTTTAAATACATAATAAATCCTCACTTCATATGAACATAATTATTATAGATATTTTTCTTTCCGGTTGCCTAAAAAAAGTAACAAAGTACCTTTAACAACTATATTTATTAAAGTTACTTTGTTACTATGTGGAGCGGTTAATATTAATATACATGTATATATTACTGGAATTTTCTTGTAAAAAATATGCATATACATAATTAAACACAAATACACATATAATTATAATACCAAGTCGTATTATTGATTAAAAGTATTCATAGGCATAGGCGGATCCAGCGGCGGGGGGGTCAGGGGGGTCCGGACCCCCCCCCCCCCCGAGAATTTGGAAAATGTACCTGTCCATTAGTGTATTTCTTGCCTTTAAGTCATTTTTAAGTAGCATGAAGCATTTCTTTCGGTGCTTCACATAGATTTAATGTTTATATAGTTTTTATTATCAATATGTTGCATTTTTTTCTGCAAAATGTGTACAATGTTGTTGTGGTTCGAGGTTCGGACTCCCCCTAGGTAAGTTCGGACCCCTCCCCTGGAAAAAAATCCTGGATCCTCCCCTGATAGGGCTACACACATAAGGGGACGAATCGTTCAAACTTAGTTTAGACAATCCGACCCCAATTTCGGGACTGATCGTCCAAGGGCGAATGTGACTTGGGACGGATCGTCTGACATTCGGTGTTAGCACTTTTCATGTTATAAGTTGCTGAAAAAGGGTAAAACACCACTTTTTAATAAAAATCTGAGTTAACTTTCATTTCGCAGTTATTTAGCCAAGTTGAATTAATCGATATTTTCAAAAATTATAGTGTTTAAACAAAATAATGTTTCGGAAAAGCGAAATAATTGTGAAAATAAAAAGTTATCAAAATGTCACTGTAGGGGCTTTACCAAATGACCGGTTGACCGACCGACACCGACCGATCGGTTGACCAACTGACCGACCGACCGACCGACTGACACCGACCGACCGACCCACCCACCGGCTGACCGACCCACCGACTGGTTGACTGAGCGACCGACTGACCGGTTGACCAACCGACCTACACCGACCGACCGACTGTAGCAAGCAAGCGTCACAAAAAAAAGATATAGTTTCAGGGAAAAGAATTCCATCCATATCAGATCAGAAAAGAACTAGATAACAAGTATCTTGTTTTAACACAAAGTAATTTGTTGACCAAGGGATAAAACTCTTCATAACCTAAACGTCGGGTCTAAATTAAGTAAAATTTAATAAACTTCCCTATATAATTTATACATGTATTAGGATTTTTTCTTATTGCCAAATCGTTGCTAATTGTTGGTTGCCAAAACTGGGTTGTTATTTAACAGGTTTTTTTAAAAAGTGTGGAATCCGTGTGTCGTCGTGTATACAAATATTTGTAAAGCATGTAGTGACTAACTTTAAATTGCTAAAAATGTATGTTGAATTGAACCCGTAAAATCTAGATTGTGAGGTAAATCGTTTTGCCACTACACCAAGTCCTTACATGCCTCAAAGTGTCCTATTACTAACCATTATTGTAACATAATTGTTGATTTACGCTAGAACGTGCCGTTAAAGTTGGAAAACGTCAGTTATACGATCATAGTTCGTTCAGAACCAGTTCCCGATACGTGCATTTCATTTTAATCTCGTCCGTAGTCCGTTTGTATCGGGATCATATCGGGTAAAATTGCTAGTTCTAGATCGAACTGTAGACGTTATAGCGTTGTACGAACTGCATACGAACACAATAAACTTACTAAAAACGAGAAGAACGTACCGAGAACCTAATGCGAACTTTAAGAACAGTATGTAAACGCGTTACAAACTGGTTCAGAACTTTATATTTTGATTTTATGCATTTAGACGGGATAACAACGCCCTATGGACGTAATCAAGTCGAGTTAAGTCTGTGTGCAAACGGAATGAACGAGTTACAAACGGAACAGATCGGTGTGTAAACGTACTGTAAATTGAGGCCCGATCGAACTACGACAAGTCACGTCCTTAGTACGATGCTAGTACGGCAATTCCATTCGCTGTACGTTCATTCCGTTGTCAGTACGTTGTCACCAGTCTAATTGCAGAACGGGGTGGTCGCAACAAATTTTTGAGTCCACTCAAAGTTCTGAAACCCCATTCTCGTTCAACCCCGTCCAAACTCGTCCATCACGTTCGTACACAGACCGTAGAAAGTTTTTCAGAACGTAGTGAGAACGAGTTTGGTGTAACGGGGGTATTAAGTAAAAGGGTTGTATTGTTCCTCAAAATATCACTTTTTCGAAAATTTGCTTATCCGAAAATGTGTTCACTTTGGTAAAGTTTTTGGTAAAAATAATCCCCAATTGTAGTGGACAATTACTTCTTTCAAATAATTAAATCGTTTCATTCAAACCATTTTTGTAAGGTGTACATACAAATTGAACAAAAGTAACGAAGTATCATAACGAAACGGTTGCACATTACGATAGGAATGTGCTAGTGTCCTTATTGCATGCATTTTCCTCAGTAGATAATTCTTGCCCCCGGAGATGACTCACGTATTTTCCGTATAAATACGGAATACTTGTTATTCATTAAACATGTAACACTGTCTTATTTGAATGTGGAAAGTATCATATAACTTGGAATTCACTAAATACTCACTGTACAGTTCATTTTGTTCAACAAAATAGACAGTATGTAGCCTATTCGTATTGAAGTTATCAAATTTTGTTCATGCCGCGCATGAACAAAATTTATATTTTAGTTTATTATACTATTTATTGGTCAATAGAGACTGTATATAGAAGATTTAGTCCATGCGGCCCATGAACTAAAGGACTGGATTTCAGTGTTAAATCCTTAGTGAAGATGTCCCAACACAAGTGATACAATTAGTCTCATATTTGTTAAAAGGCTACATGAAGTCTCATATTTTAAGGGTATATTGAATTCCATGTTATATGATACATTCCACATTCAAATAAGACAGTGTTATGTTATTTATTAAAGTTTAGAGTTTAAAACTTGACTGTTGCAACGACATCACGGTGAAATTAAAGTGAAAGTAGTAAAAATGCGATTTAAAGTCTACTTCCATATTCATGTTCAGCCTATTTTACAATCTTGTACGATAACCCCCAATCATTGAAACCACCTTCAGACAGTGCCACAGTACCTATTACACCTGGCTGGCTAGGAAAAACTGTATAGGGTAATTTCTTGCTCAAAGAAATTAGCAGTGCCACTAGTGGGGATCGAACGCGGGACCTCTCGATTCCTAAGGACTAGTCTTACCACTGGATCGCTGATACTACATTGTCGTACTCTTAATGACTCAAATATTTTACATTTTATCGGTTTTCAACGAGCTGTTTTGATGTCTTTCTTTTTTATTTCTTCGAAATGTGTCGTATTACGTAAACAACGTTTGTTCTACTTCTATCCCCTTTCCTACGAACATTTTATTTCTCATTCATTGATGAAAAGCTGTGTACATTATATTTCAATGACACATATAAAACTGATTATAAATTCTTCCTACCTAAAGTGATAAAACTATTTTTGTCATGGGTAGACGAACATATCCTGCACATGGATAATAAAATACATACCTTCCCTCCTCAAATAGATTGTTAAAGTGTATTTTCAGAAAACCCATGTTTATATACTTCGCGTATTAAAGTTGATGCCCACAAAATTAGAGGGCTATAATTTGATCAATTTAATTGCTAACAACAAATCAAATGTTATTGAACGATTATATTGAACTCTCCGATTGCATAATTACACGTGGTTATAGCACACTGTAAGTATTAATTTCCGCGTTTTATATATAGAATTTTGCAGTAATAAATATTGTGTACAGGTCGTATTCTAGGTCATGCGCGTTTTTTGTACTTTAAAGAATGGACTTGTCCACTAAATTGGCGAATAAGCTAATGCATGAACAACATTTCACTGATTTAAACATGCCACTTTGATATTTAAAATTTATTATAAAAGCTTACAGGCACTTATAAATAAATTCTATGTAAAGGTGTGTTAATGAAATAAGTTTAAACGGACTAAACTGTAAATTGTAAAAATAATATACCCCTAAATATCAGTGCGTAATGAAACTGGCTATGTTTGTATACGCAATGTTTACGTGGACGACCTGTAGGTATTTAAGCGTCGATATCTCATCTGGCTAAATATATGCTACAGAACATCTAATTTTGGAAGAGGCGCGAGCTCAAGCTCTAAAGATGTCTTTTTTTTTATTCTTTGTATTGTTAGCATTTTTTAAAATTTTCTCAATAGTTTGTTTTATTTTATTCAATATCTTTTGGAAATAGAATTAAGATACTACACAACAAATATAAAAAATAATTCAGTTTCACTGATAGTGTCGGTTGCACTACCGTCATCATCGATTGGTGGCAAAATCTAACTAAGACAATACAATTTTCATGATGCTCGGGGACTAGGGCTGTGGATCGTTGAGCAAGTGGCGATGCGATCCGAACCACGTATCATTTGTAGCGATTTACGAATCGCACCACGAATCACGTGTCTATGAAAAAGCATACAGGAATTAATGATATAACAAAATAAGTGAAAAATTACCGAATCTTTTACTAAATGGGAAACCATATTCTCCAAACATTACTATCAGACGTTTAATGGGCATTTCAGAGATAACATTTCTTTTTCAAATGTTTATCAATCAAAATTTTGACTCAAGATTATCTGGTCCCTACAAAAATTAAAGTTTTCATCAGTAGTGCGACTCGTTTTCAGTGGTAATTAAGCTGGAATGTTCTTTCAATTTTTTTCCCAAAACTAGATCGCGATCCGACGATTTCCGACATGATGAATATTCGTACTCGATTTTCTGGTAGAGATCGCGATTATCCGAGTACTCGGGTACTCGCCACAGCCCTATCGAGAACACTGTGTTTTACGCAATCCGTTCACGATTTAAACGAGAAGAAAAGTAATAAAAGGTTTCTATCGGGATTCGAACCCACGATTAAAAGGTTTGCAGACTGACTGTTTACCACTCGGCCACTCAAACTAAGATAATCATTACAAATAATACATAATACATGTATATCTGTGTTATGAGCTTTACGTGAACCACTGACGTTTCCCGAACAATAATTATGTGTTATGTGACGTTTTAATTCATGCAATGGGACAGTTCAATATAATCGCACAATAATAAAATGTGCTCAATTGTAAACAAAGTTATCCTTCGAAACTGTGTTTAACAAAAGTGTATGAGATCAACAGACAATGCATCGTCGGCTCCACTCATCATCGGCAGCCACAGTACTTTCACCCTCCATACGTAACGCAGCATAGAGGAGTAATGCGTCGTTGGATAACCGACGATGCAGACTATGTTACTTCTAAAACATCTTGGCTTGATAGTGGTGGGTGGGGTATAAAAATTACAAATATCATCGAATGATGTTAACTGTCACACAATACGTGAAATCAATGCTGTGTATGACCACCACTGGCGTTAATAACAGCTCTACACCAGGAGATGATGCTGTGAATCAACTTCCTGACGAGAAATTTGTGCCCACTCCTCGAACAGCGCACATGTCATCTCTTCCTTGGTCAGTGGTTGTACCGGTCTGTCACTGATCCGTCTCTTGATTATGGCCCATGCATGTTCTATCGGATTAATACCCGGGGATCCAGCAGGCCGATCTATGCACTCTATAACCTCGTGTTCTAGGTAATCTCTAGCCACTAAATTTTGATTAGGCTTGGTGTTATCACCCAAAAGTATGCGTGTAAAAATCTCATTTACTTAACGTACACCCGTCAGAGCACTGTTTTGGACGATGTACAAGTCTGCATGGTCATCATAGAAGACACCACCTCAAACCAGCACTGATGGGTCACCTAACTTATCGTTTTCTTGACACAGCAGCCCCGGAATCTCTCATTAGTTTGTCTCCACACACGTCTCCTGCCATCATTAAAATCAACACAGAACTTGGATTCGTCTGTGAAATGAACAGAGCGGAGCCGGGTAAAGCTGAATGTTTCCTTAGGTGACCATTTGGCCAAGACTTCTTCTTTGGAATTCTGCGGCCAGGTTGTTTTATCATTGAAAACCCATGGAATGCTGTTAAAATCTGACTTACACAACGATTCGAGTTACCCGTTTACATTGATTGGGCATGGGCTGCATTTTTGCATGTTTTTCTCTCGTGAGAGTTAAGAGAATATGTAACTATTATTTATTGATGATGAATTACTTTTTTTGAAGAATTACAGTTTATTTTCAAGATATTAGGTCTTTGGCCTATGAATCAACATACATAAGTACACATACATACATACATAATAAGAAAAAAATGTAAAATAATGTATTTCTAAAGGCAGTACAATTTAAATGCATAGAATGTGAATATATATCTATAGTACATCTTCAATGCAATAAAGTATATTGTATATACAGTACCCACCAAAATTTGGAGACATTTTCAGACTGTAAGCATAAGGAATAGCTTTTATCTAAAATTTGGTGACTGTTCATTTTTAAATGCTTTCTAGTTTTGCATTATTTATTGGTTATCATTAAAATTGTAACTGAGACTACAAAAATAGCATAAAAGCTATGTTATGAAAAGCAATTAAAATTAACAGTTTTGCAGGCTTTAGGATGTCAGATGCTGAATCTTATGAATGTGTTGCATTCATGAAATTTGTTTTCATTTTATCACAAGCCATACTTTGATATATCAAAAGTAATGACTCAGCAAAAATAATCATCAAAATTCAAGAATTGTCGTAAATTTCTTCTGTCTCCAAACTTTTGGTGGGTACTGTATTATTACAGACAATGGGACCAATTTTAATTAAGGCAATGAGAACTGACATTTCAATAAAATTAAGAAATATGTCATACTGTCAAAGCATCATCAATTATAACAAATTGATTTAAAAGACCCATAAAACAAATAATAAATGAAGTTTTAACTGTTTCAAATTAAAAAAAAAATTCTTTGACAGAAGATTTAAAACAATAAAATATTATTTAGTTGTATTAAATAGGTAGGTAGACTTTTCCATAATTAGGCACCAAAACAAATGAATGATTTTTACCATAACTTTAAGTATAGGTAAAGCACATGCACCCTTTTGACTGAGCCTCGTACTATATGAATGAATATTACTTTGTGGCAAAAAACTGTTTTGTAAGTAAAGGGAAGCTAACCCAGGTCTGATTAGTAAAAACTTGAGACAACATAATGTGCTGAACTCTCTGGCAGCCAGCAGATAGACTTGGATTGCAGAGGCCCGGTGTGCTCATGAGTCAAGCCCTAAAACAAATCTTATAAACTTTATTTTGTGTGAAGTTTGTTTTTGTAAAGAACTAGTTAAGCTATGATACCAAATAGTGCATACAAAGTAAAAATGACGCTGAATTAAGGATAAAAAGAGAAGCTTTTTATGTTCTGAGAAAATCATTTTCCTATAAATAAAAATTGAACTAGGTTTTATTGTTTAAAATGGTCTGTGCCATGGCACCAAAAGAAAAATTTTGGTTTAAAGTTGCTCATATTTATTGGAAGAGGTACTTTTAATTTCAGTTTCCTTACAATAAATATTAAAGTTAGAATTTGACTTAATTTTAGATTTAGAAAAAAACTAATTGATTCTATTGTTCCTAAATGCAATAATAATTTGTTGTCTATAAACCAAATATTTACACTGACTAGATCTTCAGACAAGAACTTTTTCAACAATGAATTTATCCTTATCTGCCAATAAAATTGCTGAATCATCAGAATGTAATAAAACAGTTTGTTCTTAACTACCTTAGACATGTAATTAACATAATTCTAAAAGAGGGCCTAGAATAGAACCCTGAGGCACACCAAAAAGTACTATGAGAAGATGTAGATTGAAAAATAAGAATTGAACCACATTACTACATTTGTATGTCATTACTGAAGCCACGTGATTAATGTTTCAAAAAAAGAATGGAGTAGTCAACAGTTTTAAAACTTTTTTGCAGATCTAACAGAACCATTCCTACTATATTCGCTTCACACATTTCAAATCTTATAAAATCCGTTAAAATTAGTCAAACATTAAGTAGTAGAGAAACAATCTTTAAAACCACATTGAAATTCAAACAGTATTTTTTTCGTCTTTGAGATAAGGCTCAATTTAGTCATAAACTACTCTTTCAAATATTTTGGAAACAATATTTAATAAAAATAGAAACAGGACGGTAATTACCAACACAGGTTTTTTTTTCATTTTGAAAAAAAGTAGGACAACTTGTGCTAACTTTAAATCATCGGGTATAACACCCTGAATTAAAAGAAGATTGATAATATGAGTCAAAGTGTTGAACAATACCAGAAGCACCATCCCTAACAAAACGAGATGGAATGCCATCTAACCCAGTAGCATTTTTGGCACTTAACTGAATCAAATATTTTATAACTTTGTTCCCAGTTAATAATATAAATGAACAACTATTAGAAAAATATTCTTTTAAAAAATACAAATGGGCTAGTTAAAAAAAGGCTAGTTTCAGTTTTTCATGAATAAAACATATGCAACAGAGTTTATGACATTCTTTTTGTTCTTCAAAGGTGTCTCCTAGTGTTTTCTAATGTTTTGTAAAGTTTCATCAAAATTGAACCATCAGTTTAAAAAATATTCTAAAATAATGGGCCAAAAATGTCAGGAGTGTGACAAAAAAGTGTGACAATTTTAAAGATCCTGTTTGTTCAAGACAATGTAATCTATAAATGCTGAACAACTGGCTCATGTTATGTTATTTCAGTGATAGCTGTATCTCTTAGGCTTCACCAAATGCTAAAATTTAGCACCTAGTGCTTAAACTCTTCATATTTTATGTAAAAAGTTAATGCATGGTCGTCAGAAAAAAAGCTGCCTGAAAATGTATATTTTTTTCTATAAAAGCTTATGGTACCTTAAACAGTTACCTATTAAAGGAATTTATAATACTATTATCATCTTTTATGTTTCTAGTCTCAGTAATAACATAAAGATCATCTTTATAGTGAATACATTTTTTGCCACACCCTTAGAAAGATAGTCACTTAATTTGGCCAGGAGTGTGACATCTGGTGTTTATTGCAAAATGCTGTCAATTTCATCATACATGTATAATCCACTTTGTCTTTCCCTGGAAGCATATGTCATGTTTTGATCATGTGTGATGATCATCAGTGGCACAAATGAACTGTTTATGAGCACATGGCTTACATGTGAATGTCAGGAGTGTGACACAATTTCCAGTTTTACTGTAACATCATTGAATTGATGCTTTTTCTACACCATTACAGATTGTTTTAGCTTAAATAATGATTAAAATGGAAAAAAACAGATTTAATAAGGCATTTATATGAGGATAGGAGCAAAAATAATGACTCCAAAGCGTGACAAGGAGGTCAAAATTTAATAAAGTCAGTTTCCTTTAAATTTGTACCAGAAACTTTCTCTTATGATTGCTATTTTTATAAGTATTTGTTTCCTTTTGTAATTAATGCTACTTTCATGTTATTGATGTTTGAATTAACCTTTTTGGCTGAAAAAAATAGAGAAATACACGTTTAAAACCAAAAAAGATAATTTCCTAAATGTGAACATTGTTGTTTCTTTTATGGTCTGTATTTAATTTATGTGCCTGTTAAATAAAAATGATGAATGGGTCAAAATATAATTTTTATCATTTAAAAAATAGCCTTTCTGTACAAAACTAGGTTGCTTTTTGAATTCTGAACTCTTACCAAAAAGTTTTTATAAAAGATGCAGAATATTATCAGAAAGTGAAATGAATTCATGTAATTAATCAGTCTATTAATGTCTAATTACTGTCTATTAAGTGCAAGCAAGAGGTTTCAGTTGTCTCTCATCTCATCTCAATAAAATATAAAGCAGATAATCCCTTTTTGTACTATTTATTAAGTAAAAAGTTGCACTCCTGACATATGCTTTATAAACATGTTGTTTTGTGTGCATTGTTTTTAAGGTAGCACTCTTCTTTATAATGGAAAAATCAATTAGAACTATTATATCAACATGAATAAAAAAAACACTAGACTTTGCAATGACTAAATATGTCCGAAGTGAAACAATCTACATTTAAGGAAAATCTTTACCATAAATATACATATTACAAACTTATGTTTTATTTTTCTGGAAAGCATGTCCAATAGTGATCATAAGTGAGAGGAATCTCTATCTCATTTATCATGTCTTCATTACATATATGATAAAAAGTGATGTCAGGAGTGAAACACAAATTTTGGCATTTTGACATGTGTCTTATTCACTCTGTTTACAAAGCATGTTTCATTATTCATTCTTTTTCTCAGTATATATCTTATTGGTACAGGTAATGCTATTCTTATTTCCAGTGATATATAAGTAATTTCTGCAATGTTTGTTCTGAAATTTTCTTGAAAACTTACTGTTCAGGTTTATATGGTATATATATCAGAAACATTCATTAAGTCTACATTATGCATACTGTTTTCAAATGTTTTGTAAAGTTTCATCATAATTGTACCATCAGTTTAGAAAATATACTAAAATGATGGCCCAAAAATGTCAGGAGTGTGACATAAAAATGTGACAATTTTAAAGATCCTGGCAGTCTTGAAATGATATTCTTTGGAAGTTATCCATCCTTATCCTACTTTCTGGTTGCGGACTGAAAATGAAATTTGTACTAGAGCAGTTGGAACTTGCATCAGAATTGCTTAAATTACTCATTCATTGTGAAATCAGGAGTGTGACACATATTACTTATACAGAGTAGCTTCTTAGTTTTTACCAGTTGGAATTTTTATAGGAACAGCATTAAGAATTTGGATTTAGAATTCAAGAAAATGCTTAGAGCAAAGCTTATAACACATCAATTTTACGTCAAGATACAGCAGATATAAATAAAATCCATTCCTTATTGTGCCAAGTAAATATAGCCCATAATATTGTTATGAAGATAAGTTAAAAAGTTGTTTAAAATGTGTTATATGTTGTTGACAGTTGTCAGATTGTTAATTTGATTTTTATTGTTAATTAATATTCATTTTTGATTTTGATTTTAGACAGGATATTATTTGTGTCAGGAGTGTGACATTTTAATAAAATTTGGGGGTACTTTTCGGTTCTGTTTCATCATGGTTTCATGTTAGAATTTACAAAAAAGTTTGCTTTGTTGTTAATCAACATCCTTTAAACCACCATAATTTGTATTTCTTATCATTTTTTATGTACTGTTGTATCCATAAAATGAATTTCAACCACTCTAGAAGTGAAATCTTGTGGTAAGAAACAGTAAAAATTTGAAATTTTCCAATTAAGTAATAAATTTAAAGTTTTAAGCGCTTATTTTGAATACTTTAATATATATTCTAACAAAAAATAACTCTTAAATCACTAAAATAACATACAAGTGTTTGTAAGTGGGTAAATAGATCTGCCTGTCAGTTTCACTTTTTTTGCTTGTTATTAAACAAAAAAGCTGTGAAAAAAATGATAATATGTCATGAATGATTAGCACATGAATGATTTTGAAAACTTGAATGACTGTACAACATAAAACTATGACCGATGTACACATTTATGAACTTTAATTTTTTAACATTTTTTTTCATTTTACTTGCCATTTTTTTAACTAGCCCAAATGTGATACAAAATCAGACTCAATATTATTTAAACTAACGAAGGGAGCTTATTTACATCCATAGAGGCACCTGTGGACTAGAAATCATTTAAAATTTAGCCATAATTATTTTATCAAAACAAGTTTTACTATCAATATGCAGGCAAATATTTGTACTAGAAGAAAATGACTATTTTTTTAGAATGAGTACCAAGACTAAAATTAAGAGTTAAGAGTTTCCATTTGGAGATTTGGAGTCATGTTTATAATTTTCATGAGTTTCATTAAAATAATGTTTCTTTGCATTATCAATCAAAGATTGGTTCATTTCTAAAAAAAACCCTAAAAATATCAAAAGTTTCAATAGTTTTCAGCTGCCAATTTCTGTAAAAATCTTCATCCCATTCCTTAATAGCTGAAAGTATTTTTCCATCATTCCAAGGCTCAGTGTTTTGTTTCATTCTTAAATTACTTTCTAGGTCGGTGCAATATGTGATTATATAATACTATTAAAATAGATGTAAGGCCACAACAAATTGATCATATGTTCTATGGATTCGCTCGCACCTTAATTTTGACGGTTTTTACAAAAAAAAATAATTTTATTTCCTCACTCGCTCACAAAAAGTTGGTCAAACCGCTATATAAAGCAACTGAATAAAGACTTTTTTTTTCTTCGCTCGCCCGCCCCATTTTTTCCCCAGAAAAATCCGTAGAACATATGATCAACTTGTTGTGCCCTAAAAAGAGTTTAAAAAGTTTCCCCATGCTTCAGACATACATGTAATATATCAGATAAAAGAACAGCGCTCAATAGACAATAATTTTGCTTGAAAAATATCTTTAATATAGTTCTTATAATATATCTAAAATTTACTGTATTATGGGACTGAATTTTGATTTTACTTTTACTTGTACAAAATGTCTTTAAAAAGTGACAACTGCACCAAACTGGGAAATTTTGTCTTTGTCAGAGACTCAGATTAAATCACTTGAATGTAATGTTACTCACTCAAGTAAAATCTTAAATCAATTGTTTGAAATTGAATATTTCAATAAAGAAAATAATGCATTTACATAAGAAAATTTGTAAGAATTAGAAACTTTAATGTAAACGTCACCATGTATAATTGTTGCATGTTCATTTAAATGTCTAATAGATCACAGAAACAGTGTCTGAATGTTCATAAAAAATATGTGTTTTAGGAGGCCTAAATACTACACCAAAAAATATGGATTTTGTCTACGGGTGAAGTGAAGTTATCCATGTAGCATCTAACTGGTTATGAAGAGTTTATTACAAATGTTAAAAGAAATAGCACTCTGTATAAACAGACAACACCACCATGACAGTTCCTGTCGTTGCGTTGAATGGAAAAGTTTTAATGGAAACTACTGTATCATACACTGAATCGTCCAACCATGACTCACTGATACAAATACATGCTGCATTAGATCTTCTGGAGATAGAACGTATTTCTTCAATTTTAGGTAAGATCTATAAATCTGAATGATGAAGACCAGGTTTGGTAAAAGAATTAAAATCACACTTGACGTTGTTATCACAGGTAATTGCTTGTAGTTGAAGAAACATGACCGGGACAATGATGTATATCTCCACACAATAAAACATACATGTAGATTGAAATAATATTCCTCCGACGAATTACCCAGGGCGCAGCCTAAGTTCACTGAATTGAAGCATTTGTGTTTATATAAGACTGGTAAAATACATCTTGTCCATGACTGATAGGTAACAGAATAGGACTGTCAAAAATATAGTTGTCCGGATACTGTTCAAGAATGCAGAAATGTAAAATGTCATCTTGTATAAAACGATTTAAACTCAAAAATAAAACCAATATAATCATTTCATCTTTATATGTTATAGTTACTGCACTTGTATGTATTTGTCTTCTATTCCAAGTTTTGCAAAACATCAGGAAGTAAACAAATGCCTCTCTAGGTCAAACACAACCACTATTTTTGATCTTTAAATCAACTACTGTTGTAGCCGAGATAGTAGACACCCTACAGCACACACACATAAGTGGTCTTGGAGGCATCACTTTAAATAATTTCTTGCGATGAGGACAGTTGTAGAAATTCTTCGTTATTTCCAAGATCTGAAGCCGAGTTCTAGTTGCTGTTTACATACTCGAATCATGACTGACCAAGCTCTGAAAGTGGAGGAAAGCAAAACTGTTAGATAAATTCTAAATAGAGAATTTGGTTGTCATTAGCTAAAAATAGCTTCGATCACAGTTTGTATAAGATATAGTCTTGTGATAGAAAATATCTATCCCCAAATTATAGCATTAAGTCATACAAAGTCACATTACTGGTAACAAAAACATACATGATGTATAGTATAGTTTGTTCTTATGAAGAACCCTTCTAATTTTTAAAAAAAAGGTCACGTTGTCAAACAAATTCAGAAATCAAATTGGTTTTAACTGTTGATTATGTCTCTAATGCATGCCATTATTTAGTAATTACACAGTTGTTAAACTGTTTTTTTTCATGATTGTTGTTAATGAACATACTTTTGTATATTGACTTTAAATTAACAATTTTCTCTTGTGCTCATATTGTCATTTTGTTTGTAATTGATGATTGACATGCCTACAATGTATTGTACACACTTTTTGTACGCAAAACAAATATTGTGATCAATTGAACCAATTGCAACGGGTGCATTTATTAATTTATAAAAAGTACTGAAAGTTTTAACTAAACTTAAATTATTTACCAGTTACGAGTACAATCTCATGCAGTGGAACGGCTTTCTGGTTTTTTGATGTATTTTATTTTGTATAATGCTTTCACCAATATCTTCTGACTGATCTAGTTATCATGTTATAAAAAGAAATGTACTGTGAATGATGGAAACATCTAAATTTCCAACTTTAAATACTTTCATCATTTACAAATAAATATCTTATAATATTATCAAATACAATTTCAGTAATAATGAATTTTAAAATAACAAACAATGTGAATCATTTACATTTTTCAATAATAAACATGTTTATCAAACCAAATTAAGAGAGACAGGCTTATAAATATAAACACTAACCAGTTCTAGAAAGAGCTTCAGCTAATGTAAATGCCAGTATCTGTTTTGGTCCCAAACTGTTCCTACATAACTTCAGATACTGATCTTAGACTTATTCACAGAAACAGTCATGACATGTCGTGCTTCAAACAAATTAAGAAAAATAATAGAAGTTGCCCTAAGGCAGTAGTTAGTGTACACTTCTTCACTGACATGGTTTCATTTTGTCCCTAAAAGTGTCTTCCCCACTCCAATGTTATCAAACCAAGAAAAGGGATTTTCTGACTGTTATTAATTAGGTCGTTAAAAGAAAAGATCACAGTAATTAGTTGTTTAGAACTGCAGTAAGTAGTTGTTTAGAACTGAGAAGTACTTCTTTAATGAACTTTCTAAATAATGAATGTCAGATAAATATGATCACGAAACCCAACCCAATTAGCAATTTTAATTTAAAAAATGTTTCCAAAATGTTTCTGCAGCCATACGTACACCATGTAATTGAAAGCATTTCTTACTTTGAATAGAGTTGCACGTTCACCTTTCTTGTTGCAAGGTTCCCTTGCCCGTGATGCATATGCCCTGGGCAGTACAAAGATAGATGTAGATGGGTAGAATTTCTGTAGCAGATAGTTCAGGACATACAGGGTCTGAAATTGATTTTCAATCATTTTATCTGGAAATTCGATGCTTTTTTCAGTGCAATACGACTTCAGCACCGCGACATTTCATTACACATTGGTGCTTAAGGAAGTACGATTGTCAAGAAGAGTTGTAAGTTCTTCGTCAGAGACTTCCGGAAACAGTTTATATTCCCTGGTTGAGTCTTTTGACATGTTTACGATTGGTTAATCAATATCAATGGGCGCTTCATTGATCTATATTAATACATATCAATGGGGCGCTTGATGCATTCAATGAATGGTCGAGGTTTTCCGAATGGTCTAACTCCCTGCCTGCAGCAGTTACTTCCCCTTAGGTCAGTACATTGTACAGTTACAACGACATCAGACGACGCGTAGGAAACGGTCAAAACATTTGACCGTTCAACAGTTCGCAAACTTGGAGAGTTGTTAAAGTTTCAGAAATCAGTTAAAAATCAACTTTTATTTATTTAAGGAATCAGGTAATAACATGAATTGATTACTTATGTATTAAAATCCGTAATAATGTATGTTTATTAATGAAAAATACATGGATCCATAAGTATCTAGGATTTATTACAGTGTTTTATAAATGTTTTTATCAGGCTGTTGTTCTTATTCGACGCTCCATCATGTTGAGGCGTAAAGTACGCGTTTTTGCGTTTTTGTGCCAACTAACATGTTGATGAGTTATTTGTCAAATATATTTATTTTTTACTTTTACTATATTTAAGAAATAACTTACAGTTGTCTATATTTTGTTGTCTAATAAAATATAGGCACGAGTTGTGATGCGCGTATGATTAAATCACGAGTGCTTTAGCACGAGTGATTTAATAAGCGCATCAAACGAGTGCCTTTATTTTATTAGACAACAAAATATAGACAACTGTAAGTTATTTCGATTCTAACATCGTAAAATACATCCGTAGAAAAGATATATTTATAGAACTATTTTTAACTGTCAGAAACGTCATGCTGTTGAAATCCACCCCAGTGCAAAGGCCGAAAATAGCATTTATTTACACAATTCTCACGGATAGGTGTTTCTTATTCCGAACAAAAAATATCAAAATGTTAATTATAGAATAGAAACCAAATTGTAGAAGTCAACCCTTATAAACTCGGGCGCCATTTTCGGCTTTGCGCATTTAACGTGGGGAGTAAAATTTCAACAGCCGTCACGAGCTATACTTTGTTGGATAATAAAGCATAGATGACGTCACATTAAATAAAGAGTGAAAACGCACGTGCCTATGTTAGAATGCTTGATAAGTTTTGCCGTGAAAATCCTTATAATTCCGACCATATTGCTGCGTACGAATTTTCAGATAAAATTGATAGATAGATATTTTTTTAGAAAAAATAGACAATATGTGTATGATTTTACAAGTATACGATACATTCATACTTGCGTCTTCAATGAATGTTTGCTTATAGAAAAAAAATATTTCTAGATATTAAACATAAATAGGCGATCATGTCTAATATCATATACATACGTAAAATCAATGCTTGATAATAATTAATTTTTTTACTGGGTTTAACGCCGAATCAACACAATTTATGTCATTTTACGGCGTCCAGCACACCTAACTTAGCTTTCCCGGACCCTTGTCTATAACCAGTACTCACCTACCCATCCACAAGACCGGAAACTATTATCTAATAAATGGAGGAAAATTGACATTATTGTCAAATTTTCATGGGATGGTATAACCTCCCTGCCTGGGATTCGATCCCGTACCCCCTTCGGGACACGATATTCCAAATTCCGGCGCGCTACCAACTGCGTTATCGACCCGGGTTAAAAATTTCTATATTTATTTTCTGAAACAGTTACGATTGTATCAAACAACTTGTAATATTCCATTACATTAAAGAACCATGAGCCCCCGCTCGCCATAAAAAATATTTTTGGTTTGAACTAGGTGCATCCATAAGTTTGTTCACACAATTTGGTATGGACCTGTTTGATTAATTTTGTATCTAAGAACCCCTTCCGATCAGCTCCGTAGTTCAAAATAGGGATGCTTAATTCTTAAAAAGATCTAGTTTATACCTAGTAGAAATCTCAGTAAATTTTGATTAATAACCTTAATTGCTTATCCACTTAGAGTTGGTGTACGCTTGTGAACGACCTATTCGTAGTGAAAGCAATACCGAGATATGTGAATTTTAAAAACAATTTCGAGTTGTGTCCAGTTGTTGTTTTATTCAATATTTTGATTGCGATTTTAACACTTCTTAAATATCACTATTTTGTTTTATTAACATTAGCTATCAGTTTCCATTTGTCTCAATAACTACTAAGGATATTCAATCCATTTTGAAGCTCGTCGCTAGATTCCGCAAAAAAAGCGTACTACAGTAATAAATACAACTTTAACACTTCGATATTAATACCCTTACACATATTTGATATCACATACTCTTCTGAGTCATTTTCATACATGTACATAGAGAAAATAAAATGTGACAAACCCAATCTGCGTAAACACATATCCAGTAGACCACGGTCGTACTGGATCTGTACTTTTTCCCTTTGAGGTCACGTCGAGATGAACTTTGTTTCGACCAATCAATGCGTAACTTTCATCTAGACGAAAACACTATTAATCACATTTTGATTTCGTAATTTCTATTTTTAGACCAAGTTTTGCTTGCTAATTTAACCGCGGTAATATTCACAGGCTGCGATTGGGCGGCTCATTTCAAATTTCGTGACGTAGACGATGTAAACAAGTTACGTATCATAACAATTTCGTCATGAATATTATGATGAGAAAAGGTCACCTGAACGTGACCTTCGTTTGGAAAAGGCCAGATCTACATTAGCGAGTATGCGAGCGGTAAAATTGTAGTTCGGGTTTTAATCAGATTGTGACAAACCATACCCTTGTTTTACCCCAAGAAAACATTCAAAAATATCATTTAGAGTATGTTCATGTTTTACTGTAGATTTCAAGTTGCTATACACATAGTACTATTTAATTATTGTCATTTTGCACCTGACTCCATATGTAATAAATTTTGCAATAATTATTTTCCCTGCTGATGAGGTAAATTAAGTATAAGTCAATTTTTCGTTCCATGGGATGCATCCAAATTCATATTTAACCCAAGAAATTATCAATTAGTTCTATTTACTTAATTTATTCATGGACTTTAATTCTAATTAGAAAATTGTAAATTACTCATATAGACCTAGTGGTTAGTTATATATTTGGGAGTTAACAGCCCCAAACCAGCAAATATATCTAGAATAATAACCTTTTTCTTTAGGTACCGAATCCTCAAGTAGGGCGTCACGTAATCAATTAAAATGTAGATTATGGAAAGCCTTGACTGTCTTATACGCACATTCACAAACGTTGTTATGTTGAAATAACATTACATTTGTATATTAAGTAGTTTGTTCATAATATTGAGTGCTCTCTTCATTATACTCGGTGGTTTGTTCATTATATGAAGTGCTTCTTTCAATATATAAAGTGGTTTGATCATTATACCCGGTGGTTTGATCATTATATTGAGTGCATTCTTCAATATATGAAGTGTTTTGATCATTATACAAGGTGCATTCTTCATTATACTCGGTGGTTAAATTATTACATTGAGTGTTTTCATTATACTCGGTGGTCTGATCATTATATAAAGTACATTCTTCATTATACTTGGTGGTTTAATCATTATATAAAGTGCATTCTTCATTATACTCGGTGGTTTGATCATTATACTGAGTACATTCTTCATTAAACTCGGTGGTTTGATCATTATACTGAGTACATTCTTCATTATATTCGGGGTTTTTATCATTATATGAAGTGCATTCTTCATTATACTCGGTGGTTTGATCATTATACTGAGTGCATTCTTCATTATACTCGGTGGTTTCGTCATTATACTGAGTGCATTCTTCATTATACTCGGTGGTTTCGTCATTATACTGAGTGCATTCTTCATTATACTCGGTGGTTTGATCATTATATAAAGCGCAATTTTCATTATACTTGGTGGTTTGATCATTATATTGGGTGCTTTCTTCATTATACTCGGTGGTGTGATCATTATATTGGGTGCTTTTTTCATTATACTCGGTGGTTTGATCATGATATAAAGTGTATTTTTCATTATATTTGGTGGTTTGTTCATTATATTGGGTTGCTCTCTTCATTATACTCGGTGGTTTGATCATTATATAAAGTGTATTTTTCATTATATTTGGTTGTTTGTTCATTATATTGGGTGCTTTCTTCATTATACTCGGTGGTTTGATCATTATTTAAAGTGTATTCTTCATTATACTCGGTGGTTTGATCATTATATGAAGTGCATTCCCATTATACTCTGTGGTTTGATCATTATATAAAGTACATTCTATATTATATTCGGTGGTTTGATCATTATATGAAGTGTTTTCTTCATTATATTGACAGGACCAAATTAATGGGGTTATTTTTATTGTGCACCGTCATGCCTCGCAAGCGCGCCAGTGTTCGATCGGAAAATCTTCTAAAGTAAAGACACGATATCCGGAGTAATCTTTTGTTCTTCAAACAACGTTATTTTATCCATTCCGAAACCACATTTTCCTAAGATTTTTTGTATTTTGTTGTTTTTTTAAATGTGAAAAATGCACTCGCCAGTTTCATGAGAACAATAGCATACATAAAAGCAATTAAATCGCACTTTTGGTAATATATAAGGACAGTTTTACATAATATAATCCTCAATTCACATCATATAAAGACAGCTTGACTTAGCATAGGGTACCATCGACACAATAAAATGACCAAACCACCGAACATAATGAAAAAAGCACTCAATATAATGGTCAAACCACCGAGTATAATGTAGAAAGTGCTCAATATAATGACCAAACCACCCAGTATAATGAAGAATGCACTTAGTATAATGTTCAAACCACCGAGTATAATAAACAATACACTCAATATAATGTTTAAACCACCGAGTATAACAAGAATGCACTCAGTATAATGACGAAACCACCGAGTACAATGAAGAATGCACTTTATATAATGATGAAACCACCGAGTATAATGAAGAAAGCACTCAATATTATGATCTAACCACCGAGTATAATAAAGAATGCACCTTATATAATGATCAAACCACCAAGTATATTGAAGAACGCACTTTATATAATGACCAAACCACCGAGTATAATGAAGAAAGCACTCAGTATAATGATCAAACCACCGAGTATAATGAAGAAAGCTTTCCATAGTAGATAGTCACATAAAATGTACCGAAAATGTTAAATGTTTGTGTAGTGAAGCAAGAATAGACCGTCGAGTCTTTTTGAAGAACTGTTCTTTTGAAACATTTTTGTCATTGTTTGAACGTTCTGACCTTATCTAACGATATACAAGTGGATATTGCTATATACATTTTAAATGAAAGAAAATCATTACTTCAATATCAACATACATATTTTAGCTCACCTGTCACAAAGTGACATAGTGAGCTATTGTGATCGCCTTTTGTCCGTCGTCCGTCCGTCCACATTTGTTTGTAAACACTCTAGTGGTCGCAGTTTTGGCTCAATTGTCATCAGACTTGGTCAGGATGTTTGTCTAGATAATTGCTCGGATGAGTTTGAGCATGGGTCACCTGGGGTCAAAAACTAGGTCACCCAGACTAAATATGGAAAAACCTCGTGAACACTCTAGTTGTTGGAGTTTTGGCTCAATTGTCTTAAACTTGGTCAGGATGTTTGTCTAGGTAATTGCTCGGATGAGTTCATACATGGGTCACCTAGGGTCAAAAACTAGGTCACACAGCCCAAATATAGAAAAACCTTGTGAATACTCTTGTGGTCGCATTCTGTATTCAATTGTCATCAAACGTAGTAAGGATGTTTGTCTAGGTAATTGCTCGGATGAGTTTTAACATGGGTCACCTAGGGTCAAATTTTGTATGTGGCATTGTCGTATGGATTTTTCGAAAAATGTGGTCTTGGGGGAAAATTTACCCGTTCCACAGCTCATTTGATTTAACATGGCTTATTAAGAAAAACCTTTACACATAGTATCTGCTATTGCAAGACCTACAACTTAGGTACTTGCTATGTAGACTTGTCCATTGAACCTTTAATGAGATTGTTCAAATTCTTGTCAAACTTGGTCAGGTGAGCGATTTAGGGCCATCATGGTCCTCTTGTTATGTATATTAAACACTTTTTTTCGTGTGTACACAAAGAACGAGATACCGTTACAAGATTTTTTCTACTATACTTTATATACATCAGTGATTTTGAACCATTTGGAATCCTTCAGCGGAATCTGGTGTCGTCGTCAGCTGAACATTGCGGCTGCAACCAGAGAACATTTAAGGCCAGTTGTTCATTCTGTAACGAGTCTCTGATGCTCTTCTTATTTGTTTGAGTAAAACTCTGTACAAAATGATGGGCTAACAAGTCACTACTTGATCAATATGTTTTTTCTTGCTAAGAAACAAGAATAAGTTCGACAGAGAGCATTGACGCGTGTCTGCACATATAAATTTGGTATGATCCATTTAGAGGGAATATTTATAGATAGTATAAATAAATGTTTGTGTGAGATCTTGGTCTGCTAGAACTATATATTGTTGATTTAAATACGAAACATATCAAGTCAATCTGTGCCACAGTGGTAAGGTGATTGCCAATCTGATTAAAACCCGATCTAAAATTTTCCGCTCGCATAATCGCTAATTTAGATCTGGCCGTTTTCAAACGATGGTCACGTTCAGGTTACCTTTTCTCGTCATTATATTCATGACGAAATTGTTATGATTAGTATCTCGTTTACATCGTCTACGTCACGCAATTTGAAATGAGCCGTCCAATCGCAAACTGTGAATAATACAGCTGTTAAATTAGCTCACAAACCTTGGTCTAAAAAAAGAAATTACGAAATCAAAATGATATTAAAAGTGTTTCGTGTAGATGAAAGCTACGTATTGATTGGTCGACATAAAGGTAATCTCGACGTGACCTTCAATTGAGATCTTAGAGATCCTGTACGACAACGCTCTACAGGATATCTGTTTACGAGATTGGGTAAATGCTTATTACACAAAGTCCGTGAAATTAGCTATCTATTGTCTATTCACTATTCAAAAGTTTATTCGCACAATAAACAGCTGTGTATTGAGAAATCTATTCACTCAGAAGTCTATTCGGATTCATTGTATACATAGATATACGTACGTTCAAAATCTGTTCGGAAGTCTATTCACAAAAAACCAAATAGACAGCTGTCAATTCAGAAGTATATTCAGAAGTCATTTCGCGAAAATATAGCTTTGCATTCAGATTGTTCCTGAGGTTTATTCGTGGGGTGTGAATAGACAGCTGTATATTCGGAAGTCTATTCGGAAGTCTATTCGCAAAAACTAAGTAATGCAATAAAAAAGACTCAAAAGTCTATTCGTTGAATATGTAAAGAGACAAAAGTCCATTAAAAAGTCTATTCAGTAGTTTTTTCGCAAACGCATAGCTATACATTCAGAATGTTCTCGAAGTCTTTTCGGGAAGGGACGAAAACACACATGTCTATTGAAGAGTCTATTCAGAAACTTATTCGAAATAAACATAGTTATGCAATCTGAATGTGCCAGACGTCTGTTCGTGTAATCCGAAGCGACAGATGTCCTCTCAAAAGTCTATTCAGAAGTTTATTCATAAACGCATAGTTTGCCATTTAGAATGTTCAAGAAGTCTATATTGCAGTGACAAAAAGACAAATGTCTTTTCAAAGGTCTATTCAGAAACCTTTTCGCGAATATATAGTTATGTATTCGGACACTTTTTATTTTTACTTTTAGTTGATACAAAAAGTATATGCTTTACACAAAAGTTCGCATGAGTTACTGGAAAAGGGTATAACGTTGACGATTTATGTAGTAACCATAACTGTGCGTGTAGTGAAGGCGCAATACATATCGCTTGAGCTGGACATCGTGGATAGCAAATTGTGTATCGATATATCGAAAGGCAAGTATCAGTGATATATCGATATGTCGAGACAGACAAGGAGTGTAATATAAATCGAGACAGACAAGGAGTGTAATATAGAAGCCGCTCAAACTGTTTTTTTCTTGTTTTATCTTGTTTTAATACTTAACAGAAAACATGAAAACTCAGAAATATCAAACGAGTCCTTGACTAGAATCGCCACCTTCATATGGTTTATAGCTTTATAAAATGCTAAATTGTATCGATATTCCAAATTGCAAATCGATATTGGATCGTTAGTCAAAATTCGGTAATACATCGATATCGTGAGTTCCGATGACGGCCCGACATATATTCATAAATAATATTCTGAGAGAAAAATACGTATATCTATAATATTTGAATAGTATATAAAGTTGAAAATGTGAGGAGATTCGAACCCAGAGGCAACAAAAGTGAAGTTATCACTGTCCCGCACACGTAACCTCTTGGCTATGGATCATTTAGTAAACCTGTGTTGTAATTAGACTAAATAAACAGAAGATAATTCGTAAAATGAGCTGCTCATCCTTAACAATGATATGAGCGACCTTTGGAAAATCACAGGTCGTTGTCGAACCAATTTTTTATACCAATATGTTCTATGCATGTACACAGACGTTGTTGGAGCACTAAATTTACTTTGACTTTTCAACCCCGAATAAAATTAATAAAGTGCCTTTACTTTAGCGCTTTAATTGTAGTAATATGCCTGAATGATTTTTTTATTAGAACTTTAAATTCTAAATGTTAGAATAAATGTTAAAAATGTGTTTATAACTTGAAATAATCTCAACGTTTACGCGAACGACCTGTACATGTATTGTATTTGCATGTATGACTAAGTAAACGTTTATGGCAAAGTCATTTTCGGAAAATGAACGATATCTGGGTCAATATAAAATGAAATATATATAGTCATACAAGTTTTATCTTAAACATAGTGAGTTTAATAAATATCCTACTATAAATCAATAAACGCAACTTTTAAGTATAAATCTTGTATAAAGTCACAGTATTTGGTAAACAAATAATGCGTTCAATAAACTGACCTTTATATCTAAACCGAAAGTAGATAATTCAAGGTAGATATTATCCATTTGAAGTGATATGAATGTATTTAAACACAGTCACTAATTCATTTTATCAACTTACACTTACTTTACACAAAAAAAGCTTATTAAGATAATGATTTTGTCACATACAAGTAAAATACTATATATAAGGGCAGGCAAAATATAAATAGGGAAATCCATTTCGTAGGCAACTATTATTAAGATATAACTGGAGAAATCCCAATAAACCATGTTTCGAAAAACTCCTTTTAGCCAATCAGAGATAATTGCGCGGGAATCGATGTATTTGGGATTCCCGAAAAAGTATGTGTTCTAAGCAGAACAAATAATATAATTGCAAGTCTGGCCAATGAAAAAACGGGGACCCTGCATTCATAACTTTAACTGATTTGAAACTTTCAGACTCAGAGATGGAAATTCCTTATTTTGCAGCATATAAGTATAAGCAAAGGGTAGCATGCTACAAAACGTTTCAAAGATGCTTAGATACGAAGGTAAGAATGCGACTTTTTTGCAAATATATGTACTATCAATAAGCGTGCGAATACAAAAATATCATATTTTTGTGAAATAAAAAGATAATTTAATTCTTTCTAGACACTTGGAAATAATGCTGTCCTTAAAATATTTCAAACCGTAAATGTTACATCTATAGTTCTACACAAGTTGCTTATATCACGTGATCAAATGCGACCCTTGAAGGTAGCCTCATATGGAATCGAAATAATAGCAGCGCTATATTTTGTTGTTGCAATTTTCATGCCGGTTAGAAAAATATACGGGGATTTCATAGGTTTTCTACGTGAATCTGGTTCTTCAACATCGGTAGCTAAGGTTTTTTAAACTTTCGTATAAAATGACTTTTCACTGTGCAAAGAGTTTGCGTTGTATCCATTGATAGACGTTTTGCAATGTTGAAGTCTTCATCCAGCAGTTGTTAATATGTACCCGAGTGATTGATGTAAAACATGGAATACTTTAAAGAATGTTAAATATTTGAAATAGAAATGGGTTCAATTGTTATGCTATCTATAGGCAAACATAGCATGTTTACAATGAACTTGAAGCATTAGTCACTTGAATTAGTTCGGACGGAACTATGTTCTAGATCTTTATCAAACAGAAAGGTGGAACGCGTCATACGCTTGAATTCGCGGTGCGAAGGCACAAGCAATAATTTTATAACGGGGAGCCGTTACATGACTTCAGGGCCCACAGTTGATTGTCGCTTATTATAGTTAGTAAATGAATAAGCTCAGGAAACTTCATGTATTTGATTTTGTTATCCTTTTTATAAAAAAAATGTTCTTGTTGTATAGTATATGAATACGGAGATTGTACTTCACCCATAGACAACTCAACCCGAGACAACTCAGTAACGGATTGAGTTGTCCCAACTTTGAGTTGAGTATTGCACGGGTTGAGTTGTCTTCGGGTTGAGTTCTAACAGAAATTACTGAACACGGGGCTGAATAGATTTTACGCACTCAAATAGATTCACCATATGACGGCAGAACGTTGGGTGTACCGCGCGTATAACTCTTGTTTCGCCATCTTGAAAATTGCATCGTGAGTGCAGCCCAAATTCAATTATTAAATGTTACAAAAACATTTACATGCATGTGATAGAATTATTTAAAGGAAAATACAAAACCTATTATTCATTACATTCACGAGATTTTTAAAAACTGTTCATAAGATAATAAAACGATGTTCTGTAACTGTCGTCACGCGCCATCATATCACCGCAAGTTAGATGAAGATCCGTTCGACCGGTACAATACTACTTATGGCACTTCGTAGCCAGAAAAATCCGTGAAATATGTTGGCATACTTTCATATATTATAATAATGAGACTGATCAATTATATCAAAACTATGTTTTAAGTCAGCTTGTCGGTTTGTCGTTCGGTCTAGAGCTGTTACTTGTCCGTTCAATTTCTCAGTACCTATTGTACGGATTTGATTTAAACTTCACACAGAGGCCGGGTATCAAGAATGTATTTGCATTTCCTATTTTGTTGATGTTTTGCAGGGTTATGGCCCTTTTGTGAAATATATTATCGGCTCATTTTCTGAGCACCTATTGTTCGGATTTGATTGTAACGTCTTGGCAACGACCAATTTACATTCAGTGATAGGTCTTGTAAAATCTGTTTTTTACTTTATTTCCAGGATTTATATGTATTTGCTTGTTCGTGTTGGTTGGATGTGCATTGACCAAACGGTGTAAAGTATTAAATGAGTATCGCATGGATATTTCGGATGAACTCTGCAAACCATGCAGTCGGAGCTCGATGCCCAATTTGGAAACGCTCAGTTTCAGCGAAGTTGTTTGTCCCAATGTCACAAATATTACTCAAGTTTTTGTGAAACAACTAGAAGATAAATTGCGGACAGTAGCAGCCCTTTTGAGGACAGACGAAAGAAAGTTTGTAAGTATAGATTTACATGTACTGTTGATAAAGTATACTTAACGAACTTCTAAGTACACCGATTTCAATGTTGTTGGAAATTTTTAGTTTTCAACATTTTTGTCCGATCGTTTATGGAAATGTGTATAGGACTATACTGTCGTCTGCTTGCATGATGTTCATGCTTTTTAATTGATGCAAAATTGGTTTTGTATTGCATGTGCTGAAAAGCGTAAATGTACACGTGCTTCTCGTACAAAAATCCTGTGTATTCATTTTTGTGAAAATCGTTAGTGTGTTGTTTAAAATCCGACAGTAGCCAAATCCAGACGCAAGGAATTTCAAATCATTGGAAATCAATCGAGGGTCCAACGAATTCAGTATGATAGTCGCATACCTCTAACTTTCGATAAAATTACTCTTGGCTCTATAGGAACACCCACTTTCCCAGATGTTAACTTGCACCGAGAAACTCAAACATTTTGATGTTTCGGCTTCTCTCCTCTCACGGTATCAATATACATGTACTACGTTTTTTTTCCATCAAATGTTTTATTTAAATTTCCTTTTCTTATTACAGACAAAAGACTTAAACGCAGACGACACTTTTGTTCCAATGGAAATAGAGGACCTAAAATCTGTGGATGATTCCAAAATTGCTACTTATCTTAGAAACTCAAACAAGCCGGTAAGTTCTTACATCAGTCAGAATAGAACTGTTTAGTACACAAACGGTCTAACTGACCTTTGTATTGAGACGCTAAGCATTATGAATAAAAATGATTAAGTAATGTTTAGGCTATTTTATCGCGTCCAGCGCACCTAACCTAGCTTTCCTGCACCCTTGATTATAGCCAGTACTGACATACCCTTCCACAAGGCCGAAAACTTCTCCATATATCTAATTAATAGAGGAAAACTGACATGATTGTCAAATTTTCATAGAAGGGTATAACCTCCCGGGTACTTAGATTTACTTATGAATGTACGTCAGGCAAAGCAGATTTATGGCGGCACCCGATGTATCGTACAATACATTGGACAACTATGATCTCAAATGAAAATTTCTCACTGTAAATGCTTAAATCAAGGGATCGTAGTGCAAGAAATACAGTAAATACCTCATACTTGGCGTTCGGTTACAGTATCCGTAGCACAGTATGTAGTGCGCCGGGATTTGTTATTGTTATAGATCACGCGCCTATAAGCAACCCACGTGTTAAAAGTTTATTTGGGGAAATCCGTAGATTTTAGATTTTAAGTAAAATGAAACGAAATGGTTTGTTCACTCTTTTAAGCTGCCTTTTGATTACTAAAAACGTACTGATTTTTTCCATAAAGTTTTTACTGCGTATTATGCCGTGTATCAACGAATGTCTACATAATTAATGGTCTCTTCTTTCAGGAGGAAGTTTTACACAAGATATATGCCAGGATTATTCTCCTTTCTGCTCATATTGGACTTTCAAGATGTTTGGTGGATGATTTAAAAACTTTAACTTCTGAGCTAAGGATGGAAATGAACAAAAACTTGTTAGATATGGAACGCCAAATTATACCCATATCATGTCAATTGTATGCTTTCACTGAACTACTTGGGGTATCCAAGATCAAGAAAAAAATTTGCAGGTACGCCAAACGTATAAAAGGACTTGACACGGCAAGTGACGAAACTGACTTCATTCTTACAGTCTTAAAAAATGGCGCCAAATATGCTAACGAGTCTGTGAGTGACTTGCAAGCATTACCTGCATACATTAGGCAATGTGAATACAAAAGTTGCACCGAGGGTAAGATGAAGTTGTCATGTAATGAGGATAATAACACTAGCGATGATCGGAGATCGAGAAGACAGAGGGGCGACAGAAAAGACAGACAATCTAGGAAAAGTAAGAATAGAAAAGGCAAGAAAAATAAACGCGGCAAAAAATGCAAAAATAATAGTTCTTCTAAAGATCAAATAAAGAAAAATAAAAAATGCAGACGAAGACGAAATAAGACCAAAAATGAACCTTAAGATTTTTCCGGAAGTATACAATGCTCAGGACTTAGATACTCATATTTTAAAATATAAACAAAGGAAATGGTTGGAATTCTATACAAACTGTCTCATGTAGGTGTGTTCATTGTCACTTCTCACGAGCACTGCCCTAATTGTATGCGTAATTATTTCCACTTATTCTTTATTTGTTTATAGATTGGTCATTTTATTTCAATTTAAAAAAATATTTTTCAAATCATCTTTTTTTCATTCTACACTTTAGGTCATATTTATTAGTAACAATATGAATTAATAACTCGTCGAATTTTATCTCTATCGTTGATCGAAGACTAATGGTTGTGATCATTTTATAATTTGAAATTCATTTTTATCATATGACGTCATGATTATCCATTGAATTACATACTGGCTATGTATGACGACAAACTCGTCCACTCAATGACAAAACCACGTTATGTATGGCGCCATTATCGTGAATTAATTTATCACTGACGTCACTTTGTTCACCAAACTATTGAGTGATGTCACATTCCTTCATAATTTTACCATGCCAATTCAAAAATGTCTCATTCATATGACGTTATTTTTTTCATGTATTTACCATCATCATTAGATGAATCTCTCAATATTTTTTCAAGTTCCTCATTAAAACATGACGTCACACCAGTATGACATTCCGAAGCTAGTCATAATCTGTACTTTACATAATCATACTTTACACTAAAATCAATCAGTAGACGATTTGCTTTTCCATTAACTATATAGCAAGGCATTTTTTCATTTTCACGTCTCTATTTAGGCAAAAATGGGGCTTGTTGTTTCAGTATTTTTTTATTTCAATGAGGACATTGTCTCACTATTTCATCGATTGCAGCTATTTGTTTTTCTATTTTAGCAAGCATTTTTTCATGTGGTTCACAATTGATTAAGGCAGAAACAGAGCTTATTGTTTCAGTTTTGCATTTACTTTATTATTTCAATTGAGATTTTGTCACAAATTGTATTTACGTCATTTTACTTGTTTAATTAATTGTGTCTGAAGGTCTAAAGATTTAGAAATATTAGCATATACCTGCCCTATGTTCAGTAATTACTGTTAGCTAAAGTTACGGGTATTGGTAATCTCAACCCGAAGACAACTCAACCCGTTCAATACTCAACTCAAAGTTCGGACAACTCAATCCGTTAGAAGGAGATTGAGTTGTCTCGGATTGAGTTGTCTATGGATTGAGTTGTTCCGACACGTCCGTTACGGAACGTTTTGGAACGTTTAAGGCAACTGAACACGCTACTGTGTGTCTATTTTATTTTATTTGGACAGTACATGAATGGAGATAAGCTGTTATGGACGTTACCAACCAGTTATCTAGACCTTCAAGTCTGCACTGGCTTCGCGTTGTGCATCTGTTAGCCTACTTCGTGTTATTGAATACAGTTTGAATGTAGTTTTAATCGTTATCGGTAATGTTTATGTTTTTAAAGATGTTTCACTAATTGATTTCATGTTAAAGATACATTTGTTGTTCTCACACATAGGCTTTTTTTCCAATGCGTAGTATTTATTTGTTTCTGTTCATTTCATGACTTATTTATTTCATCATTTTTATAGTGTTCAGATTTCCATTTTTATTTATTATTTTTGTCATTTTGTCATATATTTATTATTAACACATTTTTTGTAGTTTATATCCTATTTGTGCTTCTTATTTGTTTGTGTTATTTAAACAACATTCCGTATTTTACAAATTTGTTAATAAATTCAATTATATGTGCACTAAATCTGAAGCTTATAGTTTATAATTGGTTATTCGTCGGTGCTTTTTAAGAAATCTGAGTTTAAAAGCGTACCCTGATTGAACAGAACAGTTACAGACAACTTAGTGCCTTTATTTGAAATTTGTTGGCTTTGTCTTATAATCATTCCGACAAATTAAATACTGTATTACATGTAACAGTAGCGTGTTCAATTACACAAAACGTTACAGAACGTTACATAACGATACATTCGGAACTCCTCGGCCATATATTTGTTTACTTCAACACCGGTAGTTTCAAAAAAGCGTCTAAATATTGCCGCAGCAAATGGACGAGGAGTTCCAATGTATCGTTACGGAACGTTCTGTAACGTTCGCGGTAACTGAACTCAGCCCTGATAGTGGTTTATAAACGACTTATGTTAACCTTTTTAAATACTTGATACATTCGGTTGTTATATTTACTGCATTTTTAACATTTGCATTTATTGTATTTTTTTATACAATTTGTTGTTTATTAATTTATTTTTATTTTTACTTACACTTTATTTATATTGATGTTTTTACTTAATAAAGATGTTGCATTTACATACCGACTTGTTTTTCATTATCGGCCTGTCATATTTGATGGGCCGTTTTACTCAAACGGGTATACCCAAAATGAGTAATTCCACTTGTTCGTGGTGGAAATACACATGTACCACGTGACTAAGACATCACAATGGTACGGTTTCTAGAAGAAAACTGTAAACATCCGGCCCGACTAACAGTTTAGAGAGCTGTAAGTAATCAAATTATTTTTAGAGTTACATGGTAGACGCAGCTAAGCAGAAAAGTGAAAATTGTTTGATGCTGCCCATCACATCTCCAACGCCAGTTTTAAACTCTTTGCAAACATACAGGAAACCCTACCAAAAAATTGTTCTATTATTAAAAAGACGACAACTTGTCACTCTAGCACTAAGAATCAAAGCGCCGATAGCGCTGTCAGACATGGGATTTTCTCAGAGTATATGGCTGTATACAACTCATGGAAGCGATACAAGGGACCTTTACCTTACATAAACTAGATAAGTCTAGTTTATGTAAATCTAAAGTATAGTTTGGCTCTATGACAGTTGGCTGAATCCAATAGACTACAAACGGAAGTTCGGTGTAAATAGAGGATATTCGCGGACTTGGTCTAACATCAATTTTTATCTAATCGAGTGAGCTCAGAAAACATATTTTCATTTATGGAGGAAATACCAGCGTTATCCTACGATACATTACTCCGCTTATGCTGTGTTATGTACCGTGGGTCATTTGTTCAGGAAAATCTCGTAATTACAAATAATCAATGAGGCAATTTCATTGGTTCCACAGGAAACCACTGCGGAAAACTATCCAATGAAATGGCGTTTTATATTTAAGGTTTGGTTTACCATTCAAAATGAGCAAATATGTGACGTTGGTTTCTATTTCAAGTAAGAAAATCCCAGTATGACGTCATTGATATTAAAAAGTTAATTGTAACATGCGATTACATTGGAAGAAGATAGGTCTCCCCTGCCTCATGCATATTCATGAAAACGAGACTTTCCCAGTCAAATTGCGCACGGTGCGTATGGAAAGTAACGGAAGAAAGTTCTGTGGGTGCCGGCGATGCATGTTGATTTATGTTAGGATATTCATTGTTTAAAAAATAATCTTGACAAGTCTTTATAGCCATTAAATTTCCTTTTAACAACATCAAAATCTCACGATATGTTGTACATTGAAACACTGTGTGTCGTTGATTGAAAATCTGCATAACTTTGAATTTACTCCCTAAGATCTAAACATATCAAAGGAAAATATTTTCGCTTAGCAGGCAGAATGGATTCAAACCCACGGTAGCAATACCACGTGACTGTGACGTCACAAATACTACGGTTTAAAGATAAAAATAATGAAACATCAGCGTCGACTTAAAATTTCAAAGAGCTGTAAGTCTTCTAATTTTTGTCAGATTCAACCCTGGAAAACTTTTCCTTTTTAATGCTCTACAGTAATAATAATAATAATAATAATAATAATAATAATAATAATAATAATAATAATAATAATAATAATAATAATAATAATAATAATAATAATAATAACAATAATAATAATAATAATACAATAATAATAATAATGTCTTTATTTAAAGATAAGAACTCCTTAAGCGCAAGGCTTATCTACCAGAAGGACATCTAACAATAATGCAAAACAATATAAACAACATATATACATGTAAGAGCATTAAACAAAAGACACAAAAAATAATGAATTAAACACACACACTCTCACACCCCACACCCCCACACTCACCCCCGCACCCCCACACCCCCGCACCCCCACACACAGTGACAAGTCCCTTTTTTTATCAGAAAAATACAGGTAGGTTCTCCAGGCTATTTGCAGAAAGAATAAGACTGGCGTTGGAGATCAGATGTGATGCGCAGCAAAAAGAATATACTTTTCTGCTAAGCCTCGAGTAGGTATCGTGTAAATCTGACAAGAATGAAAAAATTCTTACAGCTCTTTAGAACTCTGAGTCGAGGCAGAGTTTTTTCTGTTTGTTTCTTGAAACCATTGCATTTGTGATGTCATAATTATATGGTATTGGTACCGTGATACATGTAATACTTATAGAACGTAATATTTATGAATCATAGGGATACCTGATTTTATACATAATGCAGGGAAAAACCGCTGATTCAAATGATAGCGTCTTAAGAAGTGAACAGAGTTTAGATATTTATCAGTTTTAGTCATGTAATTAACTTAGGGCTCTGTAAAATCGCCTTTTTAAACCTTTTAGTATTTTACGAATAAATTCACTTTCCAATAGTATAATTAGACGATTATCACACACTGTATATATTAAGTTCCTGGTTTTATATATAGACTTTTGCAGTAAAAATAAAAATGTGTAGTCTATTCAGTGTCGATATCTCATCTGGCTGAATAGTCGCACGGTTTAAGTAAAATGCTGCAAAACCTAAATCTAATTTTGCTCCGACAGCGATTCTTGTTATTTCATGCTCCGGTGGGGTTTCCTGTTATTACATGCTCTGGTGGAATTTCTTGTCTCTCATGCTCCGGTGAAGCCTCCTGTTATTTCATGCATCGGTGAAACTTCCTGTTATTTCATGCATCGGTGAAACTTCCTGTTATTTCATGCATCGGTGAAACTTCCTGTTCTTTCATGCTCTGCTGAAGCTTCTTGTTATTTCTTGTTTCAGTAGAGCTTCCTGTTATTTCAGGCTTGGTTAAGCTTCCTATTACTGTATGCTCCGTTGAAGTTTCCTGTTATTTTCTTGCTCCGGTGGAGTACACATTAATACATAAACCCATGTGTTTTGTTGTATAATGTAGTTCTTTTTTCTTTTATGTGGTTTAACGTTTTTGTAATGATATATGTTTATTATTCTTACAGAATGGAAATTAAAATTAAAATACCTAAAAGTAAATGTGTTGTCTTTTATTATGTCGCTTACAAGTTTGATGATAAATGCACGTATCGGACGATATATTCTAGGGGTGTAACGGTTAACTGGTTAATATTACTATACGACTTCAGACGGTTTTTAACCGGTTCGTTTTTCTCTGAACCGGTTTTTCTAGTTATGTTCCATACAGATTGTTTTTGTCAGAATCTGAAATTTAAGTGTTTGAATAAATGTTAAAATGTGTTCGGAAATTTGAAATATTTTCGTTAAGTGAGAAAGTAATTACCTTTGAAAGTCCATTCAAAACCTTTTTTCTAACTTATTCAAACATTTGCATAATACGTGTAGATCATTTGAAAATACAAATACCTATATATGTACAATGTTGATCAAATTAAGACGATGCTAGTGCGTTAATTCATGCAATGCATGTATGCGCAAAGAACAATAATTAATATGTACTACAATATATTGCAATACGGTTGTTACACTCCTAATACATTCGTTGGATTAGTTTCTGGGTTAGAAGGTAGTATTAAAGTTATACTTCCTGTTTTACAGCGACCTAACCCTAGAATTATTTTTTGTACTTACAGACTGGTCAGAATGAGCGTCCAATGATATGAGTCGAAATACATTTAACATACATTTACCGGTAAAAATACAAAAGACGATATACATCAAACCAAACCTAATTTTCTTTAAGTCTGTTTACATCAAATTTCAAACGGAAACATGCAAACGTCAGTAGTGCACTAGTCAACTGATCGAGGCGGTCGTACGTTTGATTCCAGGACAGGGGCGTATTTACGTTGAGCTTGGTCGTGAAATAATTTCTGCGATCATTTTCCTTCTACTATTGATTCTATATAGTATACGCCTAATAACTGGTTAACAGCTTAATCCAGTGGTATAACCTTTTTAGGATCTTGCGGGCTACATGAACCAACTGAGCCAGCTTGCCGACTACTGACGGATGTAACGTAGGTTTTAGTTTTGAAATTTCAATGCTTTACAAACTTAGAGCATAATTTATTACAAAACCGTACACAGATTATTTTATGACAAAAATTCGATGGGAAATCGCCTTCCACGCAAAAAAATACTATCCTTTTTTCTAAAATTAGGTTTGACTAGAATGTTACAAATGATGCAATATTATACAGACAAAGTGTTGCGGTTACCCAATCATGAATGCTTCAAGAATACATATTTGATTGACATTCGCTTGACAGCTTTTAGTCATTAACGTATTATATATTAACCCCCCCCCCTAAATAAGTATACATTTATGTATTTTATTGTTTTGTCAAATTTTGCACAAGTAGCTAATATTTATTAACGTTGTATTCATTCTGTAAGGAAAGCATTTTAAATTGAAATTGACAAAATAAAAACTCATTTTACCATTTCAGACCAAATTATGCATTGTTTAAAATTTGGGTCAATTGTTTTCAGAGATTTAGCCTTTCCAGGAACAAAATGTTGACTGACCGCCGTGGTATAACCTATATTCCTATAATGTGTTGCTACGGCGTATAACCCAACAAACAAACAAACTTTGTTGGGTTAAACGTCATAGCCACACATTGTATAACAGCGGTCAGTCAACCTACTCACTGTTCCGGGAAGGGCTAAATCTCTGGATTTAGCTGTTAACCAACTACTAAGCGCATACTTTCGTCAGCGACTGACAACTGCCTACATAATTAAGAATCATTGGTAAAAGGGAGAATGACCGTAGGAATAATTTCATGACCAAGATCCACGAAAGTACGCCCCGCCCGGGAATCACATGCCCTTTAAGAAATGGTAACTTTTTAAGCATATAGTTGAAAAAACTTTATATAAAAAAGCAAACAGGTTAAAATAATTTTGTGTCTCTCATTAGCTCTACGATCGTTTTTATGTCAGCTTTAAATGAATGAAATCTTCATACAGTGGCTTTAACTTATAACAGGAAATGTTATATCAATACAATAGAAATATTTTATCACCTGGTGAGTTTTCATTCATTCACGTACGGCAGATAAAATATTAGCATGATAAACCAGTGGTTTTAAAAATAGCGCGTGGGATTTCTCTGCTTTTGATGTTCATGTATATTTAATGCGTAAACTGAACCGGATTTTTTCAATCTATTTTTAACTTTACGGTAACATGTGTGCTTTAATTATCGCGATAGTGATGTAATACGTGACTCTTTTATGGCTCTTATAGTAAATGCTTTGTTTATTTTGTTTGAAAATAGAATAATAGAATGAAGGATACATACATGTATAGAATAAATTAAAGTAACCCTGACCGCAACGTGGGGGAAGTAAATAGTGAGAGAATAGAGTAGGCATTTTTATTTAGTGATAATATTCAACAGGGGCGGAATCAGGATTTTTCTGGGGGGTCCGAACTTTTTCTAGGGGGGGGGGGGGGGTCCACACTTTCGACCCACAACCACATTATACACATTTTGCAGAAGAATGCAACATGTTAATAATAAAAACTACTTACCAATAAATCTATGTTAAGCACCGAGAAAAATTGTTTCATGCTACTTATAATTGATTTACTGTCAATAAATACACTAATAGAAAGGTACATTTTGGATATTCTAGGGGGGGTCCGGTCCCTCCCCCCCCTAGATTCGCATATGTTCAATCTAGCCCTTTTAAAATATTCATTCCCGTGTTCTTTACGCCATCCTGAAATAAAATGTGCAATGTAGAATGTGATGTAGGCATCTTGGAATCCAACCATTCAATGACACACACAGGTTAAAATCACTTATAGAAAAAAAAATTCTGTTGATGTTATTAATAATGTTTTGTCTAAAAGATTATATTAATCAATTTATTTATTTTTTTGGTTTAACGCCGTAGCAACATATGTATAGGTTGTATAACGGCGTCTAGCGCACCTAGCCTATCTCTTATAGACCCTTGTCTGTAACCAGTACTCACCTACCCTTCCACAATGCCAGAAACATCTCCATATACCTCATTAGTGGTGGAAAATTAACATTATTATCAAATTTTCATGGAAGGATATAACCTCCCCGGGTGTAATTCGAACCCGTACCCGCTTCAAGACACTTGATTTGAAATCCCATCGTCGGTTATCCCCAGATACATTACTCCGCTTATGCTGCGTTATGTACCGTGAGCCATTTGGTTAGAAAAATCTCGTAGTTATGAATAATTAATGAGGCAGTTTCATTGGTTCCGCTAGGAAACCACTGCGGAAAACTAGCCAATGAAATTACGTTTTATATTTAAGCTTTGGTTTACCATTCAATTTTTAAAAAAAATCAAAAGCGGGTGATGAATGACGTTGCCGTATACGTCATTGTTATTGATGAGTATTTAACTGTAACATGCGTATTTCATTGGAAGCCTCATGCATATTTATAAAAACGAAATTGTGCCAGTCAAATTGCCTAAGGTAAGATTCTAACGGAAGAAAGTACTATGGTTGCCGACGATGTTGAACTCCAGGCGCGCTACCAAATGTGCTACCTACCCGATTTAAATACTCAAAGGTGCGGATCCAGAATTTTTTTCTAGTGGGGGGGGGGGGTCTGGGCTTTTTCTGGGGTGTCCAAGTTTTCGAACCACAATCACATAATACACTTCTTGCAGAATAATGCAATATATTAATAATAAACCTACATAACCATTATTCTGTGTTAAGCACCGAGAAATTTTGCTTCACGCTACTTAAAATAACGTACAGTCAAGAAATACACATATGGACAGGTACATTTTGGAAATTCCAGGGGGGGGGGTCCGGACACTCCTGACACCCCCCTGCTGGATCCGCCTATGAACACAACATCAGTCACATGAACGTGATTCTCTTCCTGATGTCGGGCGACCCTATGACAGTGGTATATTGATTTTTTTATGATATTTACAGAAATTATGTAATTATTATTTCAATATAGATCTCTTCATGCAACATGAACCGTTCAGCAATTCCCTGTCGGGGCATACTTTCCTGAAGTTTGGTCATGAGATAATTTCTACGGTCATTTCCCCTCTTACCACTAATTTCTAAATAATGTAGTGCAGTAGTCAGTCACTAACGAAGTGTGCCTAGTAACTGGTTAACATCTGAGTCCCGAGATATAGCCTTTCAATTAACAGTAAATAGGTTGACTGATCGCCGTTATATGACATACATGTATGTGAAAAGTTAAAGAGACAAGAAATGAATACAATAAATAAAAAAGAAAAAGTAGTGAAAAGCTTGTCTAGTGCCCAGTCGTACTTTGTCAGGTAAAAGTACGTCAGGCAAAGCATGATAACGACCGCGCCCTATGTAGTGAATTAGGTATTGGATAATCATAATCATTTTTTCAAATGAACATTTCTCACTGCACAGGCTTAAATCAAAGGATCATTGTACAAGAATTACAGTGGGTACCTTGTTTAGTTGTTCTGTTACATTTATGCTAAATAAAGAATCCGAAATTCTTATGCCTTTGGGGTCGCGGAATTGGGTAAGGCACTGTAACCAGTGTAACAAATTGACTAATGACATATTTACTCATAGAGTTATGCACTGTCTGGAAGTAGAGGAAGTACGACAAAAACTATGGTGTTATATTTTGAGTACATATGGTAGTGACATTTTTAAAGTACTAATAAATAATTCAGTTTTTGAACAATGTAAATGGAGAACACAATGTCATGCACTTGATGCATGGTAATAATCAATGTATGGGTATTCTTGTGAGTAAGCTGTTTGACTAACTATATTGAAAACTTAAACATTGATAATTTGTGGCACTTTATGATAAGCGCTATTATAATACCTGTAACTGAATAACATGTCAGTTTATTAATGTATACCATAAATAACATCTAATATTGAAACATTGCGAGACGACGCCTATAAAGTGAATATCACGATGTGGAAAAATTACAAAAAATCAAGATGGCGGATCTGTAATACGTTAACTCGAGATCGCGTTCGCTCGAGCATTTTTTGAAGTCCCGTCCGATTTCGAGCGAACGCGAATGGACTGTAATTATGTAATTATTTTTCTCTGTAATATGGTCATGCATGTATACAGTTTGTAATGTTATGATGTAATATTTTGTATTTTGTACTCTTCATTTGTGGAGGAATAAAAGTAAAAGTTTATTATTTCCGTTGAAATTACTTAGAGACTTAATATCTCTAATATTTTGTGGAAGATTATTCCATTAAAGAAAAACCTGTACAGGCAAATGACCTTTTACAAATCTCTTGACCTTGGGAATATACTCTCTGTAAATTTACTCCATGGAGTAAATTTACAGAGAGTAGATTTTTATTGTATCCATCTGGATACTGTATTTTGAAACTTGGTAATATAGTAACGGCCACAGTCAGTGAATGATATATTTTGATAAGTTACAAACATTTTTTAAGAACGTAGGAAAGAGAATGGTCGTAAAATTTTATATCGTGACCAAACTTTACGAAGGCCCCGTCTGAGAATCGAAGCCACGACCCCTTGATCTGTTGACTTTCGTGCTATCGACTGAACTAACAGGGTGGATTTTTATCACCTGAACCTGAACCTTAGGGTCCATTATCAAAAGTAAGAAAAAGTAAGACTCCAAAAACTTATCAATTATAATTTCCAAACATCTCTAATGAACAATATTTTTCAATTAAATGCAAATATTGCTTACATATGTTTATGTTATTCAAAATGAATGCAGATTGAAACCGAAAGTAGACTTTGGTTATCAATACTTGAAACAAAAGTTTTGATCACAGTATGTATCAGATGAAGTATTGCTGTAGAAAACTGCTCCAAATTAAATAATTAAGCTCTAAACCCATTTAGGATCGTGTATTAAACATTAGCGTACATGTATACATAAAAATAACGTGCTCTTATAAAATATCCCACTTTTTTAGGAAATTGACACTTAGTCAAATTCAAATTTAGAAAGCAGAATATTTTGAACAATTTATAGTGTCTCCAATGCATATTATATTTCGATAACTTCATGGTTGTAAAACAGTTTTCAAGTCTACTGTGTTAAATACATCTTCATTTAGCGATTTCAGGAGTGAAAAATCGTAAAACGATTGCTTTAGTACTGTAATATGTTTTCACTTTCAGTTTATAAATGACTAAAGATTCTTTCCGCTCTATGAGGAACTATAAGCGTGCTGTCATACAGGTTTATTAGGGGATAATTATATACTAGACCTAATTTTGTTAGATTGAAAACCTTATTGAATGATCGACGATTCAAATATGAAAGAGGAAAATTGTTGATGACAAAGAAGTAAAATCACAATACAACTGCCACGATATTTTAAATAGTGAAAATATGCATGAATTAACATTAATTAACCTGATACGCGGATAAAGCTGTTAGCAAATATGTGGAGGGCATGATCTCTCCCACGCATGTTTCGAGTCGTAACATACAATTATTTAATTACCAATACCGAGTTTCAGTTTCAATATGGAATTTTGGTATCGTATTTATATCGACCGTAACTGTCACAAGCCGTGAGAAATAGGTGACCTCAAATTCCGATAATATTTCAATTACAAATAATTCAACCAATCAACAACGCTGGTCTCGTTTTGAAATCGTGGGAAACTTGCCTCGTTTTCATGTCATTAGCAGACGACATTGAAGTTTTCCTGACTCAACATGACACTGGGTACATTATCGGGACTTTAGATGCGAATAGTTGACACGCTACCAAATGTGCTACAGATCCGGTTCAATGATTTCTATATATTTGCTTCCATTTTTAGCACTATCTAAATTCTATCAGTGCTTTTCTAGTTTAATTTGTTATGTTTTGAATGAAAAACATATACCTTACAAAAAACTATGGCCTTGAATTAGTTTTTTTATCATGTATACGAGGAAAACTGGAGTAAAAATTTGTTCACGCTTTATATGTCAATTTTCACTCCAAGATGAGAGTGAAAACATTAATTTGTTTTATTAAGAAAACACAAATTTTGTAATAATAACATATTGCATCGTATTATTTCTTTTGTTACATGACATGTAATAATTGTATGTTTACTTTCTTTAAATAAAGAATACCAAAAAAAAAAAGATTTCTATATATTGTCATACAAACACATGTTATGAACTATAATAGTTCGTACAAAAAACATTACGTGTTTGTGTAAACATTAGAATAAACCAATCCATTCTAAACGTAGCGCAGTATTAAAATTATAACAGTATAATACTGTTAATTAGATTAGATTATTCGCAGCGAATGGCCAAAGCATAGGCGGATCCAGCGGAGGAATGGTCAGGGGGATCCGGATACCCCTAGAATTTCCAAAACGTACCTGTCCATTAGTGTATTTCTCGACTGTAAGTTATGTTTAAGTATCATTAAGCAATTTTTCTACAATATACATGTACAAATGTATATACCAAATAAGGTCGTTTCGAATACATAGGTCAAGGCAATACCAGCATACAAGGTCGTTTTGAAGACGTAGGTCGAGGCAATACCACCATACAAGCTCGTTTTTAAGACGTTGGTCGAGGCAATACCCCCATACAAGGTCGTTTTGAAGACGTTGGCTTGGCAATACCATCATACAAGGTCGTTTTGAATACATAGGTCGAGAGAATAACACCATACAAGGTCGTTTTGAAGACGTTGGTCGAAGCAATACCCCCATACAAGGTCGTTTTGAAGACGTTGGCTAGGCAATACCATTATACAAGGTCGTTTTGAAGAGGTTGGCTGAGGCAATGCCATAATACAAGGTCGTTTTCGAATACATAGGTCAAAGCAATAACATTATACAAGCTCGTTTCGAAGACGTTGGCCGAGGCACTACTGCGAAACAAGCATACAAGGTCGTTTTGAAGACGTTGGCCGAGGCAATACCACCATACAAAGTAGTTTCGAAGACGTTGGCCGAGGCAATACCTCCATACAAAGTAGTTTCGAAGACGTTGGCCGAGGCAATACCACCATACAAAGTAGTTTCAAAGACGTTGGCCGTTGCAATACCACCATACAAGGTCGTTTTGAAGACGTTGGCCGGGGCAATACCACCATACAAGGTCGTTTTGAAGACATTGGCCGAGGCAATACCATTATACAATGTCGTTTTGAAGACGTTGGCCGGGGCAATACCACCATACAAGGTCGTTTTGAAGACGTTGGCCGAGGCAATACCATAATACAAGGTCGTTTCTAAAACGTTGGCCAAGGCAATACCACCATACAAGGTCGTTTTCGAATCCATAGGCCGAGAGAATAACACCACACAAGGTCGTTTTGAAGACGTTGGCCGAGGCAATACCATAATACAAGGTCGTTTCTAACACGTTGGCCAAGGCAATACCATCATACAAGGTCGTTTTGAAGACGTTGGCCGAGGTAATACCATCATACAAGGTCGTTTCGATGACGTTGGCCAGGGCAATACCACGATACAAGGTCGTTTTGAAGACGTTGGCCGGGGCAATACCACCCTACAAGGTCGTTTAGAAGACGTTGGCCGGGGCAATACCATCTTACAAGGTCGTTTTGAAGACGTTGGCCGGGGCAATACCATCATACAAGGTCGTTACGAATACATAGATCGAGGCAATAACACGCAGGTAAAATATTATATAGTTTAGAAAAGCGATAAATGATTAACCGGCTACCAGCTAGATAATTACTTTATTAACAAGTTAATTGTACGATTAACAAGTTACGTAGACGGTTTACCACTTAATTTTGTTATGTGGTTTTTGAGCAGAATCATGCCACACATGCGTGAATGTGTTATTATTGTTTAATTGTTTAAATCATCAGAATCACATTGTCTGAAGAACAGCAATACAGATTCAAGGCTGGGTATTTGTTATTTAGCAGTTGTCCAGTGGTAGAACACGCGCTTAGGGATCGAGAGGTTCCGGGTTCGAGCCCCACTGGGGAGACTGCTAATTTCCTTCGGCAAGAATTTGCCTACAGTTGTTCCACTCCAACCATGTTTGAATAGGTACTATGAGAGATCACCTGCCCGAAGGGGATTTCAATGATCAGGAAATAGGCTATGAATTTGTTAAATCGGCTAAACGTGTATATGGAAGCAGTCTTTAAACTGCATTTAAACGGTTTTCTTTAATTTCAAGTGTACGTCACAAGAGCAGTATTTCACTCATGGTGCGATTTTAAACATTTACTAGTATCTGTCTGAGTAGTTATTTTTATGTTTGAGGAATTTTTTTTAGAACAATAGCCAGTGACAGCTTACCAGAAATCAATCAACTAGGGCTGCGTACCTCCAGTCAATATGTAATACGATACAGTATTTTCGATACGGTATGTATCACGATACAGTAGTTGTGATACGATATGTATCACGATACAGTATTTGCGATACGGTATGTATCACGATACAGTAGTTGTGATACGATATGTATCATGATACAGTATTTTCGATACTATATGTATTACGATAAAGTGAGTGCGATACGATATGTATCACAATATAGTGGTGGCAATACGATATGTATCACGATAGAGTGGGTGCGATACGTTATGTATCACGATATAGTTGTTGAGATGCGATTTGTGTCACGATATAGTGGGTGCGATATTATATGTATCACGATATTGTGGTTGCGATACGATATGTATCACGATATAGTGGGTGCGATATTATATGTATCACGATATAGTGGTTGTGATATGATATGTATTACGATATAGTGGTTGCGATATTATATGTATCATGATATAGTGGTTGCGATATGATATATGTATCACGTTATAGTGGTTGCGATACAATATGTTTCACAATATAATGGTTGCGATACGATATGTACAGTAAAACTTGGTTATAACATACTTGGATATAGCATACACTCGGTTATAACATTTAACAATATTTTGGTCCCAACATAACTTTACATTCTTTATAACATACTTTTGGCGCGAATTTGCGTCAGTGCTTAGCAGCCACGGTTAAATGAATTTTGAAGTTAACAGCGTGTCACAAACAATGTATAATATATACAATAATCAACGGAACGTGTGAAAACTCCACCCAGTAGAGTCTTCAAACAGACAAATCAATTAACTTAGTGTCATCACATGATATATTACTTCCGATTTACATATAATTGTTGACACTTGTACATCCAATGAAGACCAATAAATAATAAGCTACTTAAACACTTTTAAAAATCCGTTTTTACTCAATTTGTCTAATTAGGCGTTAAGAAGGTTGTTTACAGTTTGGTGTTAAGCAATTATAATTTATTTCAATACATGCACTTACAATATTTTTCTTTTAAAAACCATACGAAGATGAAATAAGTTTGTGAGCAAAACTCGTCAATTAATTGATTTGTTCATAAAAATACCAGAAAATAGATGGAATACGGCTTTTTAAGCGTCTCCATTATTAAAATGGCGGCCGCGATGGAGAGTTTCGTAACCACGTTTTTATCGAATCTGTCACCAAAATTGAAGGGACTTGTTGCAATTTAAAGTTTTATTTAAGATGTTTTAACCACAAAAAGTAGTAATATACTCTATGTTAATCTGTAATTAAATAAAAGAATGTCATTTAACACCGATCTGTTGACAAATCAAAATTATACGAAAATGACGAATTTTAGTATGTCAGAATGAACGGTTTGAGGCAGTTTTATAAAAACTGGTTTAAACAGTCACTTGCTGTAAGTGGCCAATCCGGACACTTGCCGTCACTGGCAGCTTAATGCAGTTTATATTGTATGTAAGCAGACTTCATTGTTTCCGCATTTTCAGACATAAAATATAAAAAACTGCATATCGGTTTGGTAATATCTTTATTTATTTTATTGATTATTTAACATATTAATACAGTCCAACCTGTGAACAACGACCGGCCAAGGGAAAAGAGAAAAGTGGCCTTTGTTCACAGGTGGCCTTTGTTCGAAGGGAGGAACGAACGGACCATGTTTGGTCAGACTAGAGAGACAGAGTTCATAATTAACATGAATTAATAATCAAAAATTAAATGATTTTATTTTTAACCTTTATTCATTATTCGGTGGGGGGAAATCGAAATGGCCGCTGTCCGCAGGTGCCCGCTATTCGGAGGTGGCCGTTAGCACAAGTTGGACTGTATTAAATTAATAATTTACATACATAACAAGAAACAGAAAATTCACTACAAAATGAATGTGAAAACCCCGTATTCTAGTATGCTATAAAAGAGTATGTTATATAGATCGTATAAAACATACTTAGTATGCTATATATATATAACATACCTCGGTTATAACATACCTTTTTTCTATGGCCCAACTAGTATGTTATATCCGAGTTTTACTGTATCACGATACATGCAGGAGTTGCGATATGATATATATCACGATACAGCTGTTGAGATACGATATATATCACGATACAATTGTTTAGATACGATATATATCCCGATACAGTTGTTGAAATACGATATATATCACGATACAGTTGTTGAGATACGATATATATTACGATACAATTGTTGAGATGCGATATATATAACGATACGGTTGCTGAGACGATATATATTCCGATACAGTTGTTGAGATTTGATATATATCACGATACAGTTGTTGAGAGACGATATATATCACGATACAGTTGTTGAGATACGATATATCACGATACAGTTGTTGAGAGACGATATATATCACAATGCAGTTGTTGAGAGACGATATATATCCCGATACAGTTGTTGAGATACGATATATCACGATACAGTTGTTGTAATACGATAAATATCACGATACAATTGTTGAGATACGATATATTTCACGATACAGTTGTTGCATCACGATATATATCACGATACAATTGTTTAGATACGATATATATCACGATACAGGTGTTGAGAGACGATTTATATCCCGATACAGTTGTTGAGATACGATATATATCACGATACAATTGTTGAGATACGATATATATCACGATACAATTGTTTAGATACGATATATATCACGATACAGGTGTTGAGAGACGATTTATATCCCGATAGAGTTGTTGAGATACGATATATATCACGATACAGTTGTTGTAATACGATATATATCACGATACAATTGTTGAGATACGATATGTTTCACGATACAGGTGTTGAGAGACGATTTATATCCCGATACAGTTGTTGAGATACGATATATATCACGATACAGTTGTTGTAATACGATATATATCACGATACAATTGTTGAGATACGATATGTTTCACGATACAGTTGTTGAGAGACGATATATATCAAGATACAATTGTTGAGATACGATATGTTTCACGATACAGTTGTTGAGATACGATATATATCACGATACAGTTGTTGAGAGACGATATATATCCCGATACAGTTGTTGAGATACGATATATCACGATACAGTTGTTGAGATACGATATATCACGATACAGTTGTTGAGAGACGATATATATCCCGATACAGTTGTTGAGATGCGATATATATCACGATACGGTTGCTGAGACGATATATATATCCCGATACAGTTGTTGAGACGACATATATCACGATACAGTTGTTTAGATACGATATATATTACGATACAGTTGTTTAGATACAATATATATTACGATACAGTTGTTGTAATACGATATATATTACGATACAATTGTTGAGATACGATATATATCCCGATACAGTTGTTGAGATACGATATATCACGATACAGTTGTTGAGAGACGATATATATCCCGTTACAGTTGTTGAGATACGATATATCACGATACATTTGTTGAGATACGTTATATCACGATACAGTTGTTTAGATACGATATATATCACGATACAGTTGTTGAGATACGATATATCACGATACAGTTGTTTAGATACGATATATATCACGATACAGTTGTTGAGATACGATATGTTTCACGATACAGTTGTTGCATCACGATATAGTTGTTGTAATACGATATATCACGCTACAGTTGTTGTGATACGATATATCACGCTACAGTTGTTGTGATACGATATATATCCCGATACAGTTGTTGTGATACGATATATATCACGATACAGTTGTTGAGATGCGATATGTTTCACGATACAGTTGTTGCATCACGATACAGTAGTTGCGATACCGCAGTAAGAGGAGAACTATTTTTCCCATATTGTCCCACCTAGGCCTGTAATCAAAGGGATTCCTGTAAACATACCTATGGTGGCATGTTTCTGCCATCAGATACCCACTTAACTAACTAGTTAGTTATGTCGTTATCTGATGGCAGAAATATGCCACCATACATACCTATGATAGCGCTTTTATTTCAAATGTCACATTTTTTTTTCAGAAAACATTTTGTATTAACTTTCATGCGTTTATGTTTGCGGCCCAAAGGCCGTTAAAAAGTTTTGATTAAATACTATAAATGTAAAAGAATGTATTCATGTCTATCTTTCAAAGATACTAGAGCTATTTTTACGAGTTTAAATGATTTCAATGATTTTAAAAATGATTTATGACAAGTCAAAGAAATACATTTGAAACTTGTTTTCTTATCAGAGAAAGTGGTATCAATCATGTATCGATAAATTGTATTCAACTGTCAATGGCGCACACGTTGACCCCACTTATTTAACTCCTAGTACACAGTACTTCGGTACTCAAAATCGATTTAAATTGGCGAGGTGTGTATTCACGACTGACGGTTGAATAAATTTAACTATTTAAACTGATAATAAATCCAATTTAAAATAAGGTTACCTTTTAACAAAAGGCCACGAATGCAGTGCTTTGGAAAGTAAATATGTTCCCCTGTCTTACTGAACATAGTATTATTAATTTCTGCAGTATACCTTATCTTTGAATAATTTTATAGATTGTTAATGAAACAAATTTTTACAACTTAAATTAACCCCTCTGAAGTCCACTTCCTGGTCCCTCAGTACTGAGCTAGTAAGACGAAGTGTATTGCTAAAATTAAACAACGTGATAGCAAACTAACTCAGTATCTTAAAATCACCCAATCTCTCATACAGAGTTGTCGATCCTTACAGTGATAAAGATCACTGTAAGGATCGACAACTCTGTACGAGAGATTGAAAATCACCAACAATATAACGACAAACACACATCATAGTTTAATAACTTATTATTGATGTAGGTTAAACTGGCTAACATATTTGAAAATACACGTCCGCTCTCCAGGTTTCCCGGAGCTGGGAAGCAACTCTCCGAACTAACTCACGCTGTGGGCCACCAAACCGTATCAATGATCACGTGGTGATCAGTCACGCTCTCATTGGTCAAATAACCACTACAGAACTCTCTATTGTTCTGGCAGCGTGCCATTGTGTTACAAGAGTAGGCTATCCAATGATTGCCAGTTCAACGTCGAAACCACTCGACCACGCCCCTTTACCTTATCTTTGCAGAAACGTGATCATCATATTTATTTTTAATTCAATGATAATTTTCGATAGGCATGTTAATTTCTAAATAAAGGGTCAATGACGT